>CM037869.1:55267924-55585424 GCA_021292105.1 Anadara kagoshimensis | reverse complement strand
CAGCATTAACATTACAGTTAACTGTACAGTGATGTACAGGTCAGCCAAACGTTTAGCGCTAAACTAACCAATCGGCATCTCAAATTTCCGACGTTAAGGGTTTCAAAAACAGGTTAAACTGCCTAATCGCATGGAATTGTGGTATGCTATTCTTACGGTTGCACGATCACCTGTAAAGTTTCAGCAAGGACACAGCGAAAGTTTAACACTAAACGAATTACTGCCGAATCGACATTTCATCTGGCCCCTTCGAGCTCTTTAGCTACATCTTGACAGCTACTATCTATACACTCGGTAGCTTATAAATACGGTGGTATATAAGTGCCATAGAATATACTTTCATATTACGTAATAGTAAAAACGTGCGCACGTAATAGGCATTAGCTATACGCGATGCACTACAGGCGCGTTTGATACGGCCAATAGACAGACCCTTCATGATAGACATAGATGATTTTTATTGACCGTGGTGTGCACGGTAATATTTCATGCATGCGCAGGTAAAACGTCAATACGTGCGCACGTAGTAGGTAATACGTACAGCATTTCGGCAGGTAACATCGTTAGCTCATGCTTTAAACTTTCGACAGGTCTGAACTGTATGATACAAACTTTACCTGTTTGGGTATCCGCTGAAGTCGCCCATGGTATTTGAAACTGTTAATACCCTCTTCTAAATGTAACCAGTGGGGCTTCTTTATCACTCCCTCCAGGTTGTTCAAAATATTCAAATTACCATATCTAAAAGTGTGATGTACAAATATAAAGGCAAATTATTAGGTAAGGCGCCCCTCCCCAAGTTATTGTCAAACACGCTGTATTCTGTTACAACCAATAATTTTTTTATTTACTCAAGTCTCCATTAAATTTTGTATCCATCTTAAAATGTAGCTATTTTTCATTTCAAGGTCCAATCCCCTTTCGTTTTATAGCGGACTTTTGAATTACTGACAGCGGGGACTCGAGTTGCCAAGTGGTCTCAAGCACTGGCTTACTGATCACAACGCCTGTCACCGCCTAGGTTCAAATCCCACTCAGGACAGATCCTAGTGCGAGAAAGTTTTCAGTTCGCTTGCCAAAAGTAGGACGTTTTCTCCGGGCACTCCAGTTTCCTCCGTCGTTCTTTAACTGACGGACTCTCGATATCTTGACTTAGGCGTAAAACACTTTTACTCAACTCTATGAATTTTAAAGTGTTTTTTTCACAATGCGATCACTAAGATACGGAGCCCGTAAGGTGACATCTACGAAAAAATTATTTCATTTATTCGAAATACTATTTCGTATATTCTCAACAATTATTTCGCAATAGTTATTTCGTATATTCACAATAATTATTTTGAAATACCATTTCGATTTCAAAATACTAATTCCAAAATTGAAATACTATTTTTAAACTTTCACATCACTGGCTCCATAAAGAGTGAAGTCATCGTACTATGACGTAACAAGAGTGAAATGTAACAAGAGTGAAATATCCGTACTATGACGTAACAAGAGTGAAACGAACCATGACGTAAGAAGAGTAAAGTCTATGTATTATTACGTAACAAGAGTGACATCTGTACTATGACGTAACAAGAGTGACATCTGTACTATGACGTAACAAGAGTAAAATCTCTGTACTATGACATAACAAAAGTTAAATCTGTACAATGACGTAACAAGAGTGAAATATCCGTACTATGACGTAACAAGAGTGAAATCTCCGAACTATGACATAACAAGAGTGAAATCTCCGAAATAAGACGTAACAAAAGTAAACAGATATACTTACTGTCTCCATCTATAGCCATCTAAATATGTTACCACGTGCTCGTGTAAAATCCTCAGATCTAGAAACTCGGATCTTGTAAGTGATGTCGTGTTAATTTTGTAAATACTTCCTAGCATTTGTTCCATGGCAATCTATAAAATCCATAAATCGTCTTTAAATTTTATACCACCTTTCCTTTAAGGCGACTTTTTTGTCCCTTTGTTTTAAACCAAGAAAAATTCTAAATAAAGACCACTTGTCATTAAAACAACTAATTTTGGTATTTTAATTTCAAATTTCAACTAGAAAGTATATAAAAATCACACGTACATTAAAACTAGTATTTTTAAGTTCCCTTTGCTTCAGATGTCACCCCCTCCCAACCCCAACCCCCCCAAAAAACCCACCCAATATACAGAGAGCATGCCTATATCAAGTCCATACTTCATAGATCCTGTTGGTGTTCTTTGTACGAGTACGTGTTTTATTGTAAATAGTTTGCCATTGACACTATTTAATAACTAGTGGCCCCTAATCATGCATATTATAAGAAATGCAATATATACAAACATTTTTATACCCTCCGCTTAAAAAGTGGGGGTATATAGTGATAGGGGTGTCCGTCCGTCCTTCCGTTACACCTTAGGGTACCTATCTCTTATCCGCAACTCCTCCTAAACCCTTCAATGGATTTTCATGAAACTTTCACACAATCTTTGTGATATAATGTAGATGTGCACCTCCTATTTAAAAATTTGATCCGAAGGAATTTTTGGGAGGGGGGGGGGGGGGGGGTGTGAGCTTGTGGCTCACAGTTTTTCTAGTTTTTATTAAAACACAAACATACCGGACTATTTCCAAAGCATAATCCTAAAACCAAAGTAAAAAAATATAAAAACAGGAAAATTGAAGTTAAACGGATTTTTTTGTACAGATTTTCAAAAAAGATTTTTTTTCGTGTAATACCTTTCTTCTTTCGAAAGCTTCTATTGTATAAGATTCTATGATGCTGTTATAGTTACTATTCCCGAGTTCAGTGGCATACTCCGGATATTCCTCCATCAGATGAAGAAGTAGTATCTTCTCCAGGTGGCGCAGTTTGTCTGTCTCTGTAGCTGCTTAATAATAAAATCAAATATATATAATATGTTGAAGGACATTTTGCAATAACCGTAACAACCAAAAACGTGTTCTATGCAATGCAATATAGATTTCGTTAATGTTGGAATGATCCTGGCGAACAACAAAATGCAATATAGATCCCGTTGATGTGGGATTGGTCCTGGCAGCAAGAAAATGCAATATCTTGACCATTTGGCAATTGCCCGGGCGAACACGAAAATGCTTTATCAAAATGCAATATGCTCTATCAAAATGCAATATCTTCGCGATATTTGGCAATGGCCCGCGTAACCAAGAACCTGTTCTATATCAAAATTCTCAATATCTTGGCAATAGCCCATGCATTCAGAAACATACTATTAAAATGCAATATCTTGACAATTTGGCAATGGCCCGAGGATTCGACAACATGTTATATCTTGGCAATTTGGCAATGGTCCGAGCACTCAGAAACATGTTTATCTTGGCAACTTGGCAATTTGGCAATGGTCCGAGCATTCAGAAACATGTTATATCTGAGCAATTTGGCAATGGTCTGAGCATTCAGAAACATGTTATATCTTGGCAATTTGGCAATGGTCCGGGCATTCAGAAACATGTTCTATCTTGGCAATTTGGCAATGGTCCGAGCATTCAGAAACATGTTACATCTTGGCAATTTGGCAATGGTCCGAGCAGAAACATGTTCTATCTTGGCAGTTTGGCAATGGCTCGAGCATTCAGAAAAATGTTCTATCTTGGCAATTTGGCAATGGTCCGAGCATTCAGAAACATGTTCTATCTTGACAATTTGGCAATGGTCCGAGCATTCAGAAACATGTTCTATCTTGGCAATTTGGCAATGGTCCGAGCATTCAGAAACATGTTCTATCTTGACAATTTGGCAATGGTCCGAGCATTCAGAAACATGTTCTATCTTGGCATTGGCAATGGCTCGAGCATTCAGAAACATGTTCTATCTTGGCAATTTGGCAATGGCTCGAGCTTTCGGAAACATGTTCTATATTGGCAATTTGGCAATGGTCCAAGCATTCAGAAACATGTTCTATCTTGGCAATTTGGCAATGGTCCAAGCATTCAGAAACATGTTTATCTTGGCAATTTGGCAATGGGTCGAGCATTCAAAAACATGTTCTATCTTGGCAATTTGGCAATGGCTCGAGCATTCAGAAACATGTTTTATCTTGGCAATTTGGCAATGGTCCAAGCATTCAGAAACATGTTCTATCTTGGCAATTTGGCAATGGTCCAAGCATTCAGAAACATGTTCTGCCATCCACATTCATAACATATCTTTTACAAACAGCTGGTGGAATGTCAATAAAAGTTGGATATTCGTTTTAAACAGGAATAAATCAAATGATAATAGGGAGATTTACAATTTTACACCAGCGTGAAAAATCTTGATTATCTTTAATACTATATGTTTTATCATCTGGATGAACCTCGTAACGTCATCCACATGTGTTAAATGCATCACCTCATAATTGAAAAAGATACACAATATTACAGTAGAGTCCTGTCGAAAGTTTAACACTGAACTGAAAAAATGAGACGAAATTCGGCTGTTAAGTGACCGAGGTATGGACAGCTGGTGGTGGACGAAAAGCTCCGACAGATAGATATACATATATACCGAAAACCTGATTAATTAGGATGTCGAGATGATCATGAGGTGTCGATTCAGACCAGTTCTTTAGTGTTAAATTTTGGACAGGTCTGTACTGCAGTTTTAGACTTGATGGCTTCCTGTTAACCACGTGTGTGTGATAAATCATAGCATCATTAATGTCAGAAAAATTATATTTATAAGGACATTATTTCAATCATCTCAGTAACATCAAAATATAACTGTTGATCTGTTAAAAGTGTTGACTCCAAACATGACAGATTACGGGATCGATCTCCGCCCGCGTCGAGTTGGAGGTTCTTCAGGGAGGGGTAATGTTGTTTTACGCTCTTGAAGGTTCTTTCACTTTTATCGAGGTGGTCAGTTCATGGATGTGGGGGGAACCACCGAGCTTGGATCTGTGCCGAGTTATAAGATGAGAGGTGTTGTGATCCATAAACTCGCATTTTAAACCACCGAGGTCGTTGGATGTAAATTCGTCTTTAAATTTGTCGCGGTTCAATATAAGTGACTTGAATTTTTTACAGGGATATACAGTACAGACCTTTCGAACTGAGCTAATGAAAAGGAGAAGCTCATCGAAAAGGTGTTGAGATATAACTGGCGAGGGACCCAGAGGACCTGCCTGATCGGTACCAGGGGCAGATCCAGGATTTTTTGAAAGGGGGATTGAGAATTACTAGTATATCAATGTTATGTGCGAGCGCCAAAGGCGCGAGCTTCCAGAGACGTGGAGTCTAGTCTAAAACGCGATCCGGAACAACAGTATACAGAAATGGGTTGTTACATTAACATATGGTGGTCACATCAGTCAAAAGCTCTCTCTCTCTCTCTCTCTCTCTCTTAATTTTTCAGAGTGGGGGTTGCAACCCCCGCAACCCCCCTTAAATCCACCACTAAATCTGTTAGTGTTAAACTTTCGACGGACGTGTAGCGTAAATTCAATAGATATTTGGACGAATATAAAAGCTTAATTTTTTCTTGTGTCATATTTAAATTTTAAAAATTGAAAAATTTAATAGATTTGTATGCAAATTATTGTGTATTTTCTAAACAAAGAATTTATTTACTTTTTACAATCAGTAGTATACTTACCGAAACAAAACACACTAAACCACCATAAAATTGATAAACAGAAAGTACACAATTTTTCCATGATTTCTGCGCTAAGAAGATAGGTTTTCAAAAACTTCGCATGACATATGGTTTAAATAATCCTCTTAACAGCGGGTCAGAAATTTACGATAATTTTGCGATATGTTTATCCACAAGATACAATTTTATATACACCTTTTGAATTAAACACAACCACTACTTCCAAAAGAGAAAATGTAGATTTCTTTGTTTGCTTGGGCTCAAAACATACACTACCGCTAATTCCATAATTAAAAATGTAATTTTTTTGTTTGCTTGTCCTCATATATAAACAGCTAATTCCACAAGTAAAAATGAAGATTTCTTTGTTTGCTTGGCCTCATTCGTACACCACCGCTAATTCCAGGATGGATTACCGCTAATCATGCTAAGAAGAGAGACGATATCATTGTTTGTTTGGTCTCATCCTGGTTGTTTTATATTTGTAAATGCACACGGTTGCAATATGAATTTTTGGCTCATCTGTGCGTGTGATAACTTTTAAAATGAATCTGTTTTTCACACATGCATGCGCGTGAGTCAGTGCTATCTGTTATTAATTACTAAGATGACCCAAATTAACAGGTTAATGCGTGTATTTATAATAGTACAGTGGAGTGGAGTAATATAGGTGTACGTCCTAGTCAAGAATCTTTCACTTATATCGAGACGGAAGTTCAGGAATGATGGAGGAACCCGGAGTGTTAGGGGAAAAACCACCGACCTTTGGTGAACTTTAACACACTAGGATTTGCCCGGAGCGTAGAAAAGTTGCATGTTTGGCTGGTTAATGTTTTACGTCACATCGACAACTTTCCCGCCATTCCAGTTACAAATCTTTTCATTGATATCGAGGCGGCAGTTCAGGAATGGTGGGGAAAACCGGGGTGCTCTGGGGAAAAAAACCTCCGACCTTTGGTGAATTATAACACTATAGCACACTTGGATTTGTCCAGAGCGTAGAAAAGTTGCATGCTTGGTTGGTTGGTTGGTGTTTTACGTCACATCAACAACTTTCCCGTCATTCCTGGATTTACCAAGATGCTACTAGTCACAAATATGATATCAGTAGTTTGTGAGACAAACGGAATAAAACACAAGTTTATATGTGTTGTATTTTCAAGATTTTTTGGGAGGTGGGTGATATTGGTATTAGATTAATACATTTATTGAAATATAAATTGAACAAAAAAACTATAATCAATCATTGCTTACGTGAGAGAGAGAGAGAGAGAGAGAGAGAGAGAGAGAGAGAGAGAGAGAGAGAGAGAAAGAGAGAGAGGCCGGGGGGGGGGGGGGGGGGGGGTACGTATAGTTTATGTAAGACCCCATGGTTCCCTGCGATTTGTTTTAGAGGGGCCGATATTCTGCCCCATTCACAATTCGAAATCTTATGGGCTTTTTCACAATCGGTTTTCTATTTTCACAGTTTTGAAAATTTCAGTTCAAAAACAATATTTTTTCAGTTGTTCATCCCTTTTTCATAATTTGGCCATTGGAATGCTTATTTTTACAATGGCAAGGACAAGGTCCAATTCACAAAAGAGTGAAAGAGTCCCCTGGATCTTCAGTCGGTAGTGTGATGGTGCTTCAGAAATGGAGGGATATCGTGGATGAAGAGAATGTGTAAACTTCCGGGTTATTGTCAGGTCAACTTCCGATTTCTAATAAATTATTGAGAAAGTGAAAGTATAGATAAATGTTCCTGGTAGGTGGGTTCATCAGGTTGAAATTTTTATGAAAAAGGTAATACTTTGTGATAATTTATTCATTCACCATTTTCAATCGTAGGTCGCGCCCATTTACAGCCGACAGGGCCTTTATTCGTTTTTATCTCAATGTAAGATTGTACATTCAACAACAAGGCATTTTCCCTGGCATAATACATTTTGACGATCACGTGAGTTCGATGGTTAATTTACTTCCTTATATATCCTTGTGCATTGCGCGTGATTTCAGAATTTCAGGTTCTGGCATAATCTTGACCGGCAACTCGCCAGGGGAAAAAAATCAGAAATTTCACTTGTATAACAAAGGCTGTGCCCACTAAAGCAGGGTTTGCTGTAAACACAAGTGGTATTTATATCTAAAAAGGTGGTCACTGTAGCAGATTAACTGTTAAGACATGGTCTTTATACAGAGGTGGTCTCTAAAACAGGTTTTGCTGTAAAGGCAGGTGATCTTATATAAAGGTGGCTGCTATAACAGGTTTACTGTAAAACAGGTGGTCTATATAAAGAGGTGGTCACCATAGCAGGTTTACTGTAAAACAGGTGGTATATATATAGAGGAGGTCACTATAGAAGGTTTACTGTAAAACAGGTGGTCTATATATAGAGGAGGTCACTATAGAAGGTTTACTGTAAAACAGGTAGTCTTTATATAGAGGTGGTCACCATAGCAGGTTTTACTGTAAAAACAGGTGGTCTATATATAGAGGTGGTCACCATAGCAGGATTTACTTATAGACAGGTGGTCTTTATATAGAGATGGTCGCTGTAGCAGGTTTTACTGTAAAAACAGGTGGTCTATATATAGAGGTGGTCACCATAGCAGGATTTACTTATAGACAGGTGGTCTTTATATAGAGATGGTCGCTGTAGCAGGTTTTACTGTATAGACAGGTGGTCTTTATATAGAGGGGTCACTGTAGCATGTTTTACTGTAAAAACAGGTGGTGTTTATATAGAGGTGGTAACTAGAGCAGGTTTTACTGGTCAGACAAGTGGTATTTAAATGTGGCTGCTGTATCAGTTTTTACTGTATAGACTTGTGGTCTTTATATAGAATTGGTCACTGTAGCAAGTTTTACTGTATAAACAGGTGGTCTTTATTTAGAGGTGTTCTCCAAACAGATTATACTGTAAAGACAGATGGTGTTTATATAGATGTGGCCACTGTAGCATGTTTTACTGTAAAGACAGGTGATCTTTATATAGAGGTGGTCCCCAAACAGGCAGATAGTGTTTATTTAGAGGAAGTCACTGTAGCAGGAACACTGTATAAACAGTATACCATTACGTTACGTAAAAACAGGTGGCCCCTTTAATATGTTTTACTGTATAGACATGAGGTCTTAATGAGGTACCAGTAGTTTCAGGTGATGTAACTGTTTAACAATGGAACTGTCTAGAAATGGCGTTTATGTTGCTATAACTTCCATTGCCGTGCAAAGCAAACTAATCATAACATACTTGTGAGCGTTATTCAGTTTGCTTTGCATTGCAATGGAAGTTATAGCACAATAAATGCCATTTCTAGACAGTTCAATGGTTATATTTACATTTCGCAATTTTTGAAAATCTTATTTTTGTTTTTGAATCCTGAAATAAATTTAAAAGCTGGAACAGCCAATCAATGATGTTATGGTTATAGGCGTAAGCAAGAGATGAGTGACGTCACATAAGCAAATGTAATTATAGTCCTATAAATTCATTTTGTCTCAAACAGAGTTTAATACAACTAAACATCATAAATGTAAATATTAAACTATAACAATTAACAATACACTTCCTGTTATTTTATTTTATTTCTAGGATAAATAGTGTTAGTTTGACATTGGGTCTACAAAATGTCTGGAGGATACTTCACACCACTACAACGTAAGTCAAAATTTATTGTTATACCCCCACAGACTTATATAGGAATTAAAATGTCTGTCTGTTAGAGTGTATCTTTGTTTGTAGGAAGTCTGGGCTCAAACCCTAACTGGGTCTGACACAGACTTGAAAATAGGTACTGGTACATGTAGTGACTGTGAATTTAGAAATGAAAATCACAAGTCTCTCAAAAGAGACCTTAAAAACCGACAGACCGTAGACGTGGAATATCAAAGAACCCTCCATACATATTGCCCTCAGCACACTGTGAAGGTAAAAATTTCTGTCATTTTACTTATAGCTAGTGACATTTCAAAATAAGTACAATACTCTTGAGTGGGATGTAAAACCCCATTCAATCAATCAACCAAACATATAGCTGGTGACATCTCAAAATAAATGAGATATTATTAACTTGGACATAAAACACCATTCAATTAATCATTAAAACCTAAAGCTGGTGACATCTCAAAATAAGTTAAATATTCCTGACTGGGACTTAAAACCCCATTCACTTAATCATTCTAACCTAAAGCTGGTGACATCTGAAAATAAATGAGATATTCAATTAATCAGTTTGATATTTGGTTGTGTTTCTTGTGTAGCGTGTGATCAACACCTGTTAACCTTTATCTAAGATGTTTGGCAAAGTTTATGCCATGAATTCCCTGAATAACATATTTTTATGAGAAAACGTTGACTGATATGATTCCATATATCCAGTGGAAATAATAGATCCAGTGGCTGATCCACACAACGGGGGTGGGGGTGGGGGGGATATTATTATGTGATACAGCGGCAAACCCCATTAATTGGTCTAATATTTATTTGTGTTTCTTGTTTAGCTGCCATTGTGAAGGAAACTGACAATGAGGCTGTAATTATCGGGAAAGCATCTGGTGTCAAGAATTTGAAAAAAGCGCAGTTCAACTCTACAGTTAATGGCAGGTAAGATGAACTTGAAATCATGATGTTGTTTTAATGTTTTAATATCAGCAATTTTTCATCTATTTGGAATGAATGTTGCTGTATTGTTGTTTAGTGTCACACCTAGAATTTTTCGTGACAAGTTCGTTATTTCTGTTAAGTACAGATTCATGTGTATGATCAATTCAGTAATTACTAACAATCTTTTGTGGAATTTGAAAAAATGAGAGAATGAAAAGAGAATGAAGTGTTGCTGCCTTGCTGAGACTGAGAGCCAGTCATTGATTCCTGCTGATGGAAGAGCTTTCTTTGGGATCCCCCATTCTTGTTTGCGGTAGTGATATAAGATAATAAGAAGTATGACCAACTACTGTATTTCCACAAATTCAGTGCACATAGAAAATGCAAGAATAAAGTTGTATTTTCCAGCAAACTCACAAAAATTTTGTCAAAACTTAATACAAAATATACTGACCTAATAGGAAAATATATTTTTCATTCATGAAAAAGTGAACTTAATTCTGTACATAGAACAATTTTTTAACTTTTTAACAAAACAACAAATATGACTTTGTCAAAATTATCCCTTCTGTTTCTTCCTACTTGGAACAACTAAAACGTTGGGTCATAATTGGAATATTGATGATGATCACACCTGCAAAAAAACCTATAACCTACCTGACCCTAAATGCCCTGATGTAAATTTGAATGAGGCCCAATTGGTGTATAAACTTGATCAAATTTCCAAAATTTTCTCTAAGTACAGGGGAACTGAACAAAAAAGTTTTTAATTAAAAATATAAATTGGTTAGGTCAGTGCATTTTAAATGCATTTTATTGATAGTTTAATAGAATCATTTTCAATTAAAAGAAAAATAGAATAAAAACAATGTGCACTCAATTTATGGAAATACAGTAGGTTGGTCTGCCCTGTACAAGAGATGACATAGATTATACATTTAAAAACACATTAGCAATGTTAAAACAAGCCTGACCGGTTTCTGATTTCATTAATCCTTCATCAGACTTAAGTCCAGCTTTTAAACTGTAATGTTGTTTATCGTCTTATCAGCAATTTTTCAGATTCATGATGAGATGAAGTTTGTCAATCTCTAAAGATTTATCTAAGAACAGTTTCGTTTATGCATGGCATGTGTGAGTGTGTTTTATGGTCTGCCTTGTACTATTGCTTACTTGGATTGACTTTGAGCTGCTGTCAGTTAACCACACCCACTTTCCAACATCTAAGGAAACAAGCGAGTGATGTCATAATCCATAGGTTAAAGATCGCACATGCCAATCCAAAGTTATTGGTAAATATGTTGAGCTGCTCTCTAAAGGTTTATTGAAGAGAATTCAATACAATTTTAAATATAATATTTTATTTTATTTTAGTATTTTATCAGTACGAGGGGATGTGGATGGCACGACATATGGGTTTGATATCACTGTTAATGGCTCAATTTCCGAGACCAAAGTTACAGTATGTAAAGTTATTACTCTATATTAATGTTAATTTTCTCATAATAAGGTGTTATGCATCTCATTCAGAGGAGTGTGGTAGGGAGACACACAGTTCTGCTATTGTGCAGTGGAGTGTTATAATGGTGTTTTACACCCCTTGTCAAGATTCTCTCACTTATATCAATCAGTTTTATATTTTAGTATTTTATCAGTATGAGGGGATGTGGATGGCACAACATATGGGTTTGATTTTAACTTTGATATCACTGTTAATGGTGCAATTTCTGAGACCAAAGTTGCTGTATGTGAAGTTATTACGCTATCAATGTTATACACCTCATTCAGAGAAGTGTGGTAGGGTAATGGTGCATAACAGGAAAGAGAAAAAATGCAGGGTCGAACCCGGGACCTCCTACACTTTAGGCGAGTGCTCTGCTACTGAGCTACCTAGAACGCTACATACATTTCTCCCTTCCTTTTTAGCTCACCTGAGCCAAAGGCTCAAGTGAGCTTTTCTGATCACAATTTGTCCGTTGTCTGTCGTCGTCATCGTCGTTGTCGTCGTCGTAAACTTTTCACATTTTCATCTTCTTCTCACGAACCACTGGGCAGATTTCAACCAAATTTGGCACAAAGCACCACTAGGTGAAGGGGATTCAAGTTTGTTCAAATGAAGGGCCACACCCTCTTTAAAGGGGAGATAATTGAGAATTATTGAAACTTTGTTGGTATTTTTCAAAAATCTTCTTCTCAAAAACTATTCGGCCTGTAAAGCTTAAACTTTTGTGGAGGCATCCTTAGGAAGTGTAGATTCAAGTTTGTTCAAATCATGGTCCCCGGGGGTAGGGAGGGGCCACAAGAGGGGGATCAAGTTTTACATAGGAGTATATAGAGAAAATCTTTAAAAATCTTCTTCTCAAAAACTATTAGGCCTGAAAAGCTCAAATTAAAATGGAAGCATCCTGAGGTAGTGTAGATTCAAGTTTGTTCAAATCATGGTCCCCGGGGGTAGGGAGGGGTCACAAGAGGGGGATCAAGTTTTACATAGGAATATATAAAGAAAATTTTTAAAAATCTTTTTCTCAAAAACTATTAGGCCAGAAAAGCTCAAATTAAAATGGAAGCATCCTCAGGTAGTGTAGATTCAAGTTTGTTGAAATCATAGTCCCTGGGGGTAGGGTGGGGCCACAAGAGGGGGGTCAAGTTTTACACAGGAATATATAGAGAGAATCTTTAAAAATCTTCTCCTCAAAAACTATTAGGCCAGGAAAGCTCAAATTAAAATGGAAGCATCCTCAGGTAGTGTAGATTCACGTTTGTTCAAATCATGGTCCCCGGGGGTAGGGAGGGGCCACAAGAGGGGGATCAAGTTTTACATAGGAGTATATAGAGAGAATCTTTAAAAATCTTCTTCTCAAAAACTATTAGGCCTGAAAAGCTCAAATTAAAATGGAAGCATCCTCAGGTAGTGTAGATTCAAGTTTGTTCAAATCATGGTCCCCGGGGGTAGGGAGGGGTCACAAGAGGGGGATCAAGTTTTACATAGGAATATATAAAGAAAATTTTTTAAAATCTTTTTCTCAAAAACTATTAGGCCAGAAAAGCTCAAATTAAAATGGAAGCATCCTCAGGTAGTGTGTAGATTCAAGTTTGTTCAAATCATAGTCCCTGGGGGTAGGGTGGGGCCACAAGAGGGGGGTCAAGTTTTACACAGGAATATATAGAGAGAATCTTTAAAAATCTTCTCCTCAAAAACTATTAGGCCAGGAAAGCTCAAATTAAAATGGAAGCATCCTCAGGTAGTGTAGATTCAAGTTTGTTCAAATCATGGTTAAATAATAGTGTATTTTCCATGCTGTATTCTTTTATATAAGTATTTTGATATAAAGTTAAATATATTGTTCATGAGAAATATATTAATTGTACTTGTATTTAAAAGCTAATTTTTAATGTAAATCCTGCTGTATTCTATAATTTCTATTTGCCATTTCCCGATTACAGTATTCGGCCTATGCATTTTCTCTCTTTTGAGATTGGTAGATTGCATGATGAAAATTTTTTTTAAAATTATTTCATTGGTTGAAATGCTGTAAGAAAAAGGTAACGGAATAAGCCGAGGCTTGTCGAAACATCAACCTTTTACGGTACATAGAAATACTTACAAATTGTTTAGTGAAAAGCATCGGTAGGAAGTATAGATTTCAGTTTGTACAAAACCTCCCTCCCCTGCACTCACTTCAATACTGAACTCATTTCGGCTTCTACCTAGCAAGTTGCTCAGGTGAGCGATGTGGCCCCTGGGCCTCTTGTTTCAATTCAACTGCATGTACCTATTCCTAACTCTGGTTGGCCATTACTCATGATCAGAGAAGCCCCATAATGTAACAGAAAAGAGAAAAAATACAGGGTCAGACCAGGTATTCAACCTGGGATTTCCTGCACCATTGGCGAGTGCTCTACCACTGAACTACCCAGACCACTATGTACAGGTGTTTTTACACCTCTTGTCAAGATTCTTTCACTTATATCAATCAGTTCTGTGTCGCCAGTCAAGATTCTTTAACTTATATCAATCAGTTCTTTGTTGCCAGTCAAGATTCTTTCACTTATGTTGAAGCAGTCAGTACAGGGATGGTGGAGGAAACTGGAGTGCCTAGAGAAAACTACTGACCTTTGGCAAGTGAACTGACAGATTTTTCCCACTAGGATCAGACCAGACTAGGATTCAAACTTAAGGTAGTGAGGGGTATTATGGTTCATGAACCAGAGTGTTAGATCACTCAGCCACAGGGACGCTCTTACGCCATTTATTTTCCAAATAAAAACCTACTGTAGGAACCTTTTTGTTTGTGACAGTGAAATACTCTTTATATCCATAGAAAATCAAATAAAATTAAATACAAATTGATATTTTTCACTTACTTGTACCTAGTCTTAACAGGAAATCTGTATGCGCATCCGTGATTGTCATAAAGTATGTCTGTAGAAAGGAAAACATTTGCATTTGGAGATTTTACATGGCGAAAATGGTGAAGTTTACACTGGAAGTGTTGTCCTTGGTGACATTTTACGTCATATGCGCAACAAAATCCGCTATTTGCCTGGTTTTTCAACATGTTAAATCTCCATATGGCTAGCATTTAACCCTGTGCAGATATATTCTGGGCTAATCGCAGATGCGCATACAGATTTCTGACTAGGTACAAGTGAAAAATATCAATCTTGATTTTAATTTTATTTGATTTTCTATGGATATGAAGAGTTTTTCACTGTCACAAACAGAGTGGTTCCTACAATACCACTAACTACAGTACATTATCATTGGTTTGTTTATTTTAGTCTTAATTTCTTATATTCTTGTTTTCAGCCAAAAAGCGACGGCGTCGAAGTAAAATTTCGAAAGATGGAGACGTTCAGTGTACAGCTACAGACTATGTCATCATAAATAGAATCGGCTCTGTGAAGATGTGTCACAAAGTGTTCTCTTTATAAGTGTTGTCATCACAAGTGTACACGGGCAAAAGAATTAAAAATAAGTTCTATTGACACAAGTCACAAATGTAAATGAAAATCTGTTTTTCTTTCATATTTTCACCTTCAATAAATAAATTTTGTAAAATTCTAATTATTGTGTTGAATAGAATAAGAAAAATTTATTTTTATCAAGTTGAATTGAAATGAACAAATGACATTTAGTCACACATAGTGACATAACAACATCTTTTTTTTTTTGCTGTAAACATTTGTTTACTTTCATACGTGTTTTTTACTCTTCAATACTTAAATTTTGTAAAATTCTAGCTATTTTATTGGATGGCATAAGAAAAAATGTTGTTGGTATCAATTTTAATTGATTGACATTTGGCCACACCCAGTGACATAACAACTTTGTATTTTTGGCAGTCATCATTTGTTTACTTTTTGATACATGTATTTTTACCCTTTAATAATTAAATTTTATAAAATTCTAGCTATATTGTTCAGTACAGAAAAGTAATTCGTAAAAATTTTGATTGAAATTAACGAATGATATTAAGTCATACCCAGTAACATATCTTTATATTTTTGGCAATCATCATTTTTACCCTTCAATAATTATTATTTTTTAAATTCTAGCTGTTTCATGGGAGGGAATAACATGAATAAGAAAAGTTATTTCTATCAATTTCAATGAAATTAACAAATGACATTTGGCCACTCCCAATGACATACTGTAAAACACTTTATTTTCGTGGCATGGTATTTTCGCGATATTTGTATCAAAGCCATTTTGTGGCATGAAATTTTCGCGATATCCCGTTGTGAGCCCGATCCCATCGTGAGCCCCTCATGTCAAACTCCATGCATATTTATTCGATCAAATTTAATTTCGTGCATGTTTTTTTCGGGATTATTTATGAACCCGCAAATTACACGAAAATAACATGCACACGAAAATTTCATGTATTACAGTAACAACTTGAATTTTTGGCGGTTGTCATGGATTCATGTATATTTTATTGATCGATATTGTCTAAATACTATAATTGTACATCAAATTTTCATGATAAATAAAACTACACTTTAATACAACATTCCTATTATTCTGGAAATTTAATATAACAGGGTTCGTACAGGCCTTGAAAAGTCCTTAAATTTTGAGGTTTGCCCTTAAAATACCCTAAAAAAAGTCTGACCCTAAAAAGTCCTTGAATTTATCCTGAAGGCCCTAAAAAGCCCTTGAATGTGGCCAGTTGGGTGTCTGTATTTCGATATTAAGTGGTTGCAAATAGACTGATATCAATAAATAATTAATTGATAAGTTATGTTGAAATGAGCAATTTAAACTTTAAGGTACCTGGCCCAACCGAATACCCAACTTCAAGTGTCATTACTATGGACACGTACATAATTGTTTTATTTATTTAATTGGCTTTGCACCAATATTTTTTTTGCTAAAATTTTCCCTTTGATTAGGCCTTAAATTTGTAAATAAGACCCTGAAAAGACCCTAAAAAGTCCTTAAATTTGGAGTCCAAATGTCTGTACGAACCCTGTATAATTTTTGATTTATTATAATCAGAATAAATATAAATGGACGGTGTGCACATTTAAACATTTATATTTCAATTACTTTTACAATTGTATTTGAGAAAAATGGCATCAAAGGTTGTATATTTTATAAACCGGTGCATGTAGAATTATGATGAACATGAACTTTTTTATTTAGTTTACTACAAATTTGGGTTTGCTTATACATATATACAGTAGTAATAACCTGTATCTAACATTAGACTAGTTTTTCTGTCTGATTTGGCAAAATACAAGTTTTATCAAACACACATGATACAGAATCTTATATCACCACACTGTGGTGATACAGCATTGGCGTAAAGTGCATGCACTTTCTCATTGTGACGTCATTTGGGAATCTCCGACTTGTCAAATGTACATGTAAATAATGACATCATTACTACAGAACATATGTCATAGCATACATGTAGTTCATTGGTTTTCTGTGATAAAATTTAATTTTTTCACATAAAGTATTGTTTTTTATCATTTTAAATAACCTAATTGGAAATGTTAGATAAAAATATCATGTACACAGTGTGTATGTACAACCCTTCTTATCAGGTCTCATCCTTTTTTCATAGTCGTAGTACTACTTGTCGGGCAAGTGCGACTCGTAGTGATACGACTACAAAAAAAGGACTCAACCTGATACTAAGGGTTGTACATACACACTGTGTATATAATATGTATCACAGTGATGTGTATTCAATGTACATCTGGTACAAGGGATGCAACAAATTAATACTTACATGTACCCTAAGATTACTAGTCAAAATGAGTTAATATCCTGAATGAAAAATTGAGATACCCCAAAAATATATCCCAAATAAAACAAGAGATGCCCCAAAATAAAACTTGCAATACCCTAAATAAAATTTGAGATACCCCAAAAATATATCCCAAATAAAATATGAGATGCCCCAAATAAAACTTGCAATACCCTAAATAAAAAATGAGATACCTCAAAAATATGTCCCAAATAAAACACAAGATGCCCCAAAATAAAACTTGCAATATCCTAAATAAAAAATGAGATACCTCAAAAATATATCCCAAATAAAACACCAGCTGCCCCAAATAAACCTTGCAATACCCTAAATCAAAAATGAGATACCCCAAAAATATATCCCAAATAAAACACGAGATGCCCCAAATAAAACTTGCAATACCCTAAATAAAAAATGAGATACGGTACTCCAAAAATATATCCCAAATAAAAAATGAGATACCCCAAAAATATATCCCATATAAAAAATGAGATACCCCAAAAATATATCCCAAATAAAACATGAGATGTCCCAAATAAACCTTGCAATACCCTAAATAAAAAATGTGACACTCAAAAATATATCCCAAATAAAACACGAGATGCCCCAAATAAAACTTGCAATACCCTAAATCAAAAATGAGATTCTCCAAAAATATATCCCAAATAAAACGCAAGATGCCCAAAATAAAACTTGCAATATCCTAAATAAAAAATGAGATACCCCAAAAAGATATCCCAAATAAAAAAAAGATAATGAGATATCACCAATTTCATGTCTGCTGATATTTTCACGCACATTTTATTTTTCTTAGAGAATATGGATATATATTTCATATGTGTTTATATACCATAAGTCTTTTGCTGGACACAAATCTATGATTTTTCTGGCCACACAAGGTGGATTTTGTCTATTGATTTTTCCCAATTTCATTCCAAGTTCTGTTTCCCAAAATAGACAGAAAAATAATTAGTTTAGACTTATTGGTTGTAGGTTTTTATTAAATTTTAGATAAACACAATATTGTACATGTTTTTGAGCTTTTGTTTTTGTTTTAATGATGGTTTTTTTGTCACGCCCCCTGAAATTTCTTTGTCACACCCCTTGATCAATTTATTTTTGTCATGCCTTTCGATTTAGCTTCGTGCAACAATTCATATAAACATGTCAAATGTAGACAATCAAAATATAGAAATAATAAGAATCATCATTTTTTATTATTATTTATATTTGTAAAATATAATTTTTATATATTTTTATTTTATTATACTTTCTGGTTTTGCATTGTAAATTTATTCATTTGCATAATAATGCCCTGATCACACATTCATAGTTCACCTTGCCAGGTTAGCTATGGATTTGATCTGGTATCATTCCTGGTGATCTGTCTTGGTTTGAAGCTTTCCGTATACTGTAGATTATCACATTTCACTTGCCGACCCATATGCATCATTTTGCGTATATGTTAATTTGCGATCACACTTCATTCCAATATTAAAATTCGCGATCGGTAGACAATTATCTCCTTTTCTTAAGACGTTTTTGTCTTGTTTTATCTTACTTCCACGGTCATTGCAATTGCCAGCATGTTTTTCAATTTGGCTTTTTAATTTTTGTGATTCTTGAAATATTTGCGTGATGTATGAATTCGAGATCGAGAGTCCTCGCGAAATTAGGCATCAATAAATCTCTCACGATAGAGAAGTAATCTACAGTAGTAGTCACATGTAGCCATGAGTCATCCGTGAAATTTACACTAAGGCAAGTGATCTGTGATCATGGGACTACGTATTTCTGAGGTTACACCATCATTGTGTGTCTATATCAGATCTGCATCCAACTAGGGAAATTGGTATTTCAGGGCCATCCATGAAATTTAATTTGTGGTGTAATTCGTAAGATTATGTTATTGTTCTGGGGTTACCATACTGTGATTGGCAAGGCAATTTGTGAATGTGTGAATGGAGCATAATACAGATTTCCCGAGCAACTAACATCCTATAATTTTTGTATGTTTCCTAACTGTCTTTTAGATTTAGAAAAAAAAATTTGAAGAATTTTGAAAATTTGAAGTTCTTGAATAAATAGGTTTTCAGTAACTCACTGCTTCACTTGTTTACATTTTTTGTTCTTTTTAATAAATAGATTTTCCATACCTTGCAGCTTCACTTCTTTACAATTTTTTTTCTTGAATAAATAGATTT
Source organism: Anadara kagoshimensis (assembly GCA_021292105.1). Classification (NCBI taxonomy): domain Eukaryota; kingdom Metazoa; phylum Mollusca; class Bivalvia; order Arcoida; family Arcidae; genus Anadara; species Anadara kagoshimensis. The sequence continues at coordinate 55,565,766 of CM037869.1, read as the reverse complement.
TCCATACCTTGCCATTTTACTTCTTTACAGTTTTTGTTCTTGAATAAGTTTTCACTACCACACTGCTTCACTTGTTTACATTTTTTGTTATTTTTAATAAATAGGTTTTCAATATCTCGCTGCTTTACAATTTCTTGTTGTTGTTTTAATTATTTTTAGTGTTTTCATTATCAATTAATTATTTAAATTCAGGGATAATTGTTGTAAACTAGTCACAAACAAATCAAACATTTCTGGAAATTATAAATTATAAAGGTAGGTTTACACTATCAAACACATTCAATCAAAATCTTTGATCAAAGAATTTGACCAAAGTTTTGTAGAACTTTGATAAAAAAATTTGACCAAAGTTTTGTGGAACTTTGTTAAAAATATTTGACCAAAGTTTCGTAGAATTTAATAAAAAAATTTGATCAAAATTTCGTAGAACTTTGAAAAAAGAATTTGACCAAAGTTTCATAGAATTTTGATAAAAGAATTTGACCAAAGTTTTGTAGAACTTTGATAGAAGAATTTGACCAAAGTTTCGTAGAACTTTGATCAAATGAAATGCAGCCCAATTTTCTCAAAACTTATCCAGAACAAAATAAATATATATAGTTGAATCTCTGTAATTATTGAAATTTTGTTTGAATATTGTAGAATACTCGTCATAACGGCTAATCTTTTATTTTGCCACCTCACTTATTGCCACAATAAAACCAATTTTTCCCTCAATTTATTGTCATTGTAAAGCCAAAATTTGACTAAAGAAATAGAGGATTTGTTTCAACAGAGATTTGATTATGAATTGCTTCAACAGAGATTTGGTTATAATAGGCTTCAACAGAGATTTGGTTATAAGTAACAGAGATTTGGTTATAAATTGCTTCAACAGAGATTTGGTTATAAATTGCTTCAACAGAGATTTTATTATGAATTGCTTCAACAGAGATTTGTTTATTCCCATTTTATATTCCGCTTACATATGTATCAATGCACTACATTTTTAAAATAAATATTTACAAACTCAAGTGTATTTTTTATGTTTAAATATTTACAATTGGAATTTACCTTCCTTAGATGAAACTATTTGATATTGCTGGCATTCAATTGCTCATGAATATGGTGTGGGTCATGACCTCTGATTACGTAGCGTTTAACTATCTGATGACTTCATAGAATGTGATCCTAAATTACATCATGCATTGTTTGATGGTCAGCATTCTAACCAAGTCCCAATGTTTCTATCCTTATTTGGAAAAGGGGTGTTCCATCAATCCCATATCTTTGCCGCCTCTTGGATAAAATTATTTATTGTAGCGATATTGTTACATTTCTGACATGCTAACAATATCTTTTGTGATTGTTAATATAAGAAATAACATTCTATTTGAGTGTATTCATTCGGTATCATGAATGAGTCAAGAATAGCATACCAGTATTTAGCTATTCCAAACTTTCATTCACGATACTGAATGAATACTCATTGACAAGTAGAATGTTATTTCTTAATAGAAGTTTCTTCTTTTCCAAGTGAGAGTTATGGCCCCGGTTTCACAATCAATCCTTAGCTAAGATTTTCCTTAACTTAAATTTAGTCAATTTTGGTAGTCACTTTTTGGAAATACTGGTGAATATTTTTGTAAAAACTAAATTCACATGTTTTAATTTAGAAATAACCTGTAAAAAGACATCTTAATTTCCTGAATATCTTCAAAATTAACAAAATTATAAAGTTTTGAAATTTTGCAAGATTTAAGTTAAGGAAAATCTTAGCTAAGGAATGATTGTGAAACCGGGGCCTGGTGTTTTACACCTTTGTGAAGATTTGTTCAGCGATCAAGGTGCTAAGTTCTGGAATGGTGGAGGAAACTGGAGTGCCCAAAGAAAACCACCTACCTTTGACAAAAACAATTTTTTTTTGCTAGGTAAAGTTAAGGAAATTAAACACAAAAATATTCAAGCCCTTGTCCAAATCACAATCCCAAAAGCAATGTAAAAAACTTTGAAAACTGACAAATTAAACTTGTGCCCTTCCACCGGGGAAGTAGTAAGGCTGTGTGCTGCGGAAAGGGTAACACACTAGCTAGCTTTACACACCATCATTTTGACAGAAATAATCTCGACTCAAAAAGACTTCCAATGGTTTTTTTAGCTCACCTGAACCGAAAGGCTCACATGAACTATTGCTATCTATCACCGTCCGTCGTGTGTCGTGCGTCGTGCGTAAACTTTACATTTTAATCTTCTCCTCCAAAACTACTGAGCCAAATTTGATGAAACTTGGTGATTATTATGCCTTGGTAACAGGCTTTCAAAATTGTGTTCGGGGTTTGACCACGCCCAACAAAATGGCTGCCGTTACTATAAATAGCCAAAAAACAAAAAAATCTTCTTCTCTGAAACCAAAAGATGTAGGCAAATTTTGATTAGATTTTTGGATTCAGGATACCTAGACACATTAAAATTGTGTCTTTCATGAAAATTGGACGAAAAATAGGTTACGCGTTTTTTGCGTAAAATTATGTAATTTTTAAAATGAGACATTTATTGTTATAACTTCATAATGGCTGAAGATAATTGTATGGAGTTTTCACTGTTGATTTTGTCTTGCGATTTTCTCCGATTGATGTCAAGGTCAAAGGTCAACGTCATGTCCCAGTTTTTGACCTTTGCTATTTTTTAAACGTTTCTGGTGATAATGACGTAGGATTTTTGGTTAATTGTAGGTATTGACATGACAATAATTTTGATATATTGATTAAGGTCATGGGTTCAAAGGTCAAGGTCACAAATGTACACGTTTACCAAAATAGTTATTTATCTGCAAATCTATGAACTTTTTGTATAGGCATGTATATTAGAGTATTGTAGGTAATGGCCCAATGGTCATTTTGATATATGAATAAAGGTCATGAGTTCAAAGGTCAAGGTCACAGATGTAAACAAGTACTGAAATGATTATTTATCTCAAAACTATAGACTTTTTGTATAGGCATGTATATTAGAATATTGTAGGTAATGGCCCAATAGTCATTTTGATATATGAATAAAGGTCATGAATTCAATGGTCAAGGTCACAGATGTAAACAAGTACTGAAATGATTATTTATCTCAAAAACTATAAACTTTTTGTATAGGCATGTATATTAGAATATTTTAGGTATCCTAATGATCATTTTGATATATAAATGAAGGTCATGGGTTCAAAGGTCAAGGTCACAGATGGGAATGAATACCTGAATGGTTAATTATCTTGAAAACTATTAACTTTTTGTATATGCATGTATATTAGAATATTGTAGGTATTAGCCTAACAACCATTTTGATATATGAATGAAGGTTATGGGTTCAAAGGTCAAGGTCACAGATGGGAATGAATATCTTAATGGTTAATTATATTGAAAACTATTAACTCTTTGTATAGGCATGTATATTAGAATATTGTTGGTACTGGCACAATGGTCATTTTTATATATAAATGAAGGGCATGGGTTCAAATGTCAAGATCACAGATACAAACAAGTACTGAAATGATTATTTATCTCAAAAACTATAAACTTTTTGTATAGGGATGTATATTAGAATATTGGCCTAATTATCATTGAAGCTTAAAGGTTCAAAGGTCAAGGTCACAGGTGAGCGTTAAGGCCCATGGGCCTCTTGTTATTTTATGGGACTAAAATAAACTCCATAAACCAACTTCACTCTCTCTTGCAGAAGTATTTTACAAACACAAATCACTTCTAAATGCTAATTGTAGTTATTTGAACTTATTTTTCAACACAAATATTAAAACCACATGTCTGTAAATAAAATACAAATTTTCACTAATGAGCTGATTAAGCCAATGAAGTCGAATGGAGTCATGGGAGTAATGGGAGTTTTACACCCAAGTAAGGTTTCTTTCACTGATATAAAGACAGTGGGTTCATGGATGGTGGAGGAAACCAAAGTGCCTGGAGAAATCCATAAACCTTTGGCAAGCGAACTGACAAACTGTCTCAGACTGGGATCTGTCCATAGTGGGATTCAAATGTAGGCCGTGAAAGAAGATGTGATTCATAACTCTCTACTTTAGACCACTTAGCCACAGAGGCCCCCTTAAGAGTTGAGTCGAGTAATGGTGTTTAACGTCCCAGTCAAGAATATTTCACTTATATCCAGACGTCGTCAGCTATAGGCAAAGGTGCAGAAATTTTACCTGTGTGTTGCGCTGATGGCATTACACAGCAGGGTTCTTTAGCATGCCAAGCCCGCCGTGACATGGGACCTTGTTTATTTTAAGTTCCTATCCGAAAGAACTGTGACTTTCATTTTGTAATGCCGAGTGCTTGGCCAAAGAACAGTCACTACCCACTTTCAAGTCTTGGGTCAGACCCGGCTGGGGATCGAACCCACAACCTTCGATTTAGATTCCACAGAGCGAGCACTCTTAAGCTTTGAACAACTGGGCCCTGGTCTCAAAAGAAATTTTATAGAACATACAGACAATTTTCATTGTTTCAAGTGAGGCTAGGTGCTCCAGGAAGGGTAAGGACTTCCTGTAGCTCTTATAAATGCCATTCACATGAAAAATAGTCGGAGAACAAAATGTACAAATTCATACTGACAACTTGGACCGTTTCAATATTTTGATTTTATTCATTTACAATATACAACAGTAAGTATAAACAACAAATGTCTAGACAAACAACACTGACCTGTCTGCTTGACCTTTCACAATAATATTTACCAGCAAATTCAGTGAATTAGGATCTTTCCCCATTAGTAGGTACTTTTTTGTGAGCACTTATGTTTAAACTTTAAAGGGGCATAACTCTCAGGAAAATAAGCAATTCAACTCAGGTTAATAATATGCAAATCTTCAATCAATGTTGATGTTTTAGTGAAATGGTACTTCATAGTTTTGGAGAATTACTCTGGACAATAAATGTCTTGATGGACAGACAGAAGTTTAAATTTAATATTTCCCTCTTTCTTTGAAGTGTGGAGGATAATATTATGGACTAGTTTATGGAGCACCAGTGTTTGTTTGGTCTAAATCATGGGAAACAGTAATTTCAAGGAGTAAACACATGTATTGGGTCAAATGCTGATGAGGGTCTCGAGGGGTGTCTCTCTGGTCACCAAGATACACTAACAAAGACCACGAGTTAATGCCCACCATCTCAAATAGGTTCTGCCAGCAAGTCACTTTTCGCACCTGCTCGTTTTGGTGACCCTGGAAATGCTTCAGCAGCTGAGTGACAGTGGCAAAAGGCGAGCCTCCGGCACCTTTAAATAACCGGACCCTGTGACTAAGGGAAGGAAAACCCCAACAGAACACCACTGTTCCTCCGAGTCCAGGCAGTTATGCTTAGGGTTAGCAACCCTAACATGTAAAAAATACAACCGCTACAGAAACCAACAATGTATTGTGTATGCATCAATTGAAAATCCCAACCTTAACCATGTACTGGGTGGATTCCACTGCAAGACTATTCCAAACAAAAGGTCAAGCTGACAGGTCAATGTTGTTTGTCTATAACTGCAGATAAACATTTAAAATATATAACAATAATAAAATTTATTTGTATAACATAGGTATATAAATAGAAGATGGAGAAGAAAAATATAAAGTCAATAGATACAGTCAAACCTGCTTTAAAGTCCACCTCCATATAATGATCACTTGCCAATTAAGACCTCCTCTATATAAGGGTCACTTGCCCATTAAGATCACCTTTATATACAGGTCAATTGCCCATTAAGACCTCCTCTATATAAGGGTCAATTGCCCATTAAGATCACCTTTATATACGGGTCACTTGCCCATTAAGACCTCCTCTATATAAGGGTCACATGCCCATTAAGACCTCCTCTAAATAAGGGCACCTTGTCCATTAAAACCTCCTCCATATCAGGGGTATCTGATTTTAAAGGACAGTAAAAAATTAACCCAATTGCTCTTTATTCATGCTACTTGAACCTGTATAATTATAAAGACCACCTGCCTATAAAGGCTATTTTAATGGATCCCTTGGGTGGTCTTTATAGACAGGTTTGACTGTATTCTATAATCTAAATAATAAAATTCTGTTTAAAGGTGCATGCAAGGGATAAATTTAATTCAGAGAAAAAAATCATGATTTGATAGATATTTTAGATGTTAAATACATGTATCACTGTGTAAAGGTGCATGCAAGGAATTTAACAAATTGTGTCCATATTTCAAAAAAAATCTTAACCAAGATTACTAAATATTCATATTTAAAACAACCCCGTACTGTGATATCATTTAATTTCATGGTGTCCAAATTTCCCTTTTTTCGTGGATGTCCTGAAGGCCTGAACCATGAATTTATATGTCATCGAAAAACATTTAGAGAGTTGAGTTGAGTAATGGTGTTTAACGTCCCAGTCAAGAATATTTCACTTATATCGAGACGTCGCCAGCTATAGGCGAAGGTGCAGAAATTTTGCCTGTGCGTTGCGCTGATGGCATTATACAGCAGGGTTCTTTAGCGTGCCAAGCCTACCAAGACACGGGACCTCATTTATTTTAAATTCCCATCCGAAAGAACCGCGACTTTCATTTCGTAATGCCGAGTGCTTGGCGAAAGAACAATCACTACCCACTTTTATGTATTGGTCAGACACGGCCGGGGTTCGAACCCACAACCTCCCACTTATGGAGCGAGCACTCTACCCACTGAGCTACCGCAGTGGTGAAAAACATTTAGAGTATACATTTATATTAAAAACTTGCCTTCAACAGAAACCATGGATTAACAATTTAACAGTCCCACAAAATGGATTTTTTTAGAACCACAAACAGACACCATGAAAATATATGATCCCACAGTATAAAATCTTAATGTACATGATGTACACAAAATATTGCAGATACCGATTTGTATATCATCTTTTTAATGTACATATCAAAAAAAAAAAAAAAAAAAAATGAACCCAATCATGTTCAAAACATTATTCCTAAAATCAAAGTAAAAACTTTGAAAATTTAAACTACTGGAAAATTTAACAACCATTAAAACCAATTTGTATAACAATGACTAGCGTAAAATACATGTAGAGAAAATTGTAAAGTTACAACAATTTTAAAGAAATATTTATTCTAGAATCATAAAAAAAAATTGTAAAGTTACAACAATTTTAAAGAAATAATTGAGAAAAGAATCATAAAAAATTGCAAAACTACAACAATTTTAAACAAAAATTATTCTAGAATCATAAAAAATTGCAAAGTTACAACAATTTTAAAGAAATATTGATTCTAATCATAAAAAATTGCAAAGTTACAACAATTTTAAACAAATAATTGAGAAAAGAATCATAAAAAAAAATTGCAAAGTTACAACAATTTTCAACAATTTTTTTAGAAGATTGCAAAGTTATAACAAAAATAAAGAAAAAGTTGATTCTAGAATATATATACATGTCATTAAGTTCTGCACAAACCCAGTTTTTTGATTGGTAGATCTGTATAGAGAAATTCTGCGGATCATTTTTAGGTCAAATTGAATAACTACTTCCAGGCACAGGAGATTCAGACCATTTTTAAAAACAGATTCAACCCTCAGATTTATGAAATTAATTTCATAATTTTGAAATAAATTCTTGACTAGGGGATTTTGCCAACCTAGGCTTATCAAAGACCTCAAAAAAGTTTTTATGGTTGTCATCACAGTATTGTCGATAAGTATGAGAACTCGGTATCCAAAATTATCCTGGATATTTGACATTTTCAACTATTATACGGGATGTCAAATTTATTCAAATTAAATTTTAGATACAGAGATATCATACTTCCTGTTTTCTTTTAAAAAAATATTTTTATCACGCCCACATGATATTCCATTACAGAACAAGAGGCCCATGGGCCTGATACGCTCACCTGATAACTAATGGCTAGCTGATAGATTTAAAGACAACATAAATACTAAACCCCAATGACTTTTTTCTTTACATCATGATAACCGTTGTATCAATACCTACAACATTCTAGTATACATGCCTATACAAAAGTTAATAGTTTTCAAGATAATTAACCATTTCAGTATTGTTTCACATCTGTGACCTTGACCTTTGAACCCATGACCTTTTTCTATACATCAAAATCATCGTTGTATCGATACCTACAACATTTTAACATACATGCCTATACAAAAAGTTTATAGTTTTCATAATAATTAACCATTTCGGTATTGTTTCACATCTGTGACCTTGACCTTTAAACCCATGACCTTTTTCTATACATCAAAATGATCGTTGTATCAATACCTACAACATTCTAATATACATGTCTATACAAAAAGTTTACAGTTTTCGAGAGAATTAACCATTTCGGTATTGTTTCACATCTGTGACCTTGACCTTTGAACCCATGACCTTTTTCTATACATCAAAATGATCGTTGTATCAATACCTACAACATTCTAATATACATGCCTATACAAAAAGTTTATAGTTTTCGAGATAATTAACCATTTCGGTATTGTTTCGCATCTGTGACCTTGACCTTTGAACCCATGACCTTTTTCTATACATCAAAATGATCATTGTATCAATACTTACAACATTCTAATATACATGCCTATACAAAAAGTTTATAGTTTTCGAGATAATTAGCCATTTTGGTATTGTTTCACATCTGTGACCTTGACCTTTAAACCCATGACCTTTTTCTATACATCAAAATGATCGTTGTATCGATACCTACACCATTCTAATATACATGCCTATACAAAAAGTTTATAGTTTTCGAGATAATTAACCATTTCGGTATCGTTTCGCATCTGTGACCTTGACCTTTGAACCCATGACCTTTTTCTATACATCAAAATGATCATCGTATCAATACCTACAACATTCTAATATATATGCCTATAAAGAAAGTTTATAGTTTTCGAGATAATTAACCATTTCGGTATTGTTTCGCATCTGTGACCTTGACCTTTAAACCCATGACCTTTTTCTATACATCAAAATGATTGTTGTATCAATACTTACAACATTCTCATATACATGCCTTTACAAAAAGTTTATAGTTTTCGAGATAATTAGCCATTTCGGTATTGTTTCGCATCTGTGACCTTGACCTTTGAACCCATGACCTTTTTCTATACATCAAAATGATCGTTGTATCAATACCTACAACATTCTAATATACATGCCTATACAAAAAGTTTATAGTTTTCGAGATAATAATTATAATCAGAGGTAAAAAAAATTAGGTCACGACCTTTACAATTGACCTTGACCTCATTTTTAAGATACTAACAAGAAGATGTCAAAACTGAAAACCCCATGTCATTATCTGGTCAAAAAGTCAAGTTATAACAATTTGAAGCTATTTTACGATTTTTTTCAAAATTAAACGCAAAAACGCGTAACCTATTTTTTATCCGAATTTCACAAAATGAACAAACTATAGGCTTAAGACCCTAGAGAAGCAAAATATCACATCAGATTTTTTCTCCAATCAGTACTTTCGGAGAAGATTTTTTAAGATTTTTGCACCCCTAGGTCACCTTGACCTAGTTATGGTAGCCATGGCAATGCCACGAACAAATCTGAATTGCACCGGCCCATATATACTTCTGACAAAGTTTCATTAAAAACTGTCCGGTAGTTTCAGAGGAGAAGTCGAAAAATAGGTGTTAACGATGCACGCACGCACGCACACACACACGCACATACACACGCTGCTCTATGCCATAAGCTCACATGACCTTCGGTCAGGTGAGCTAAAAACCAAAGTAAAATCTTTGAAAACTGGCAAATTGAGTTAACAAGAGGCCTAATAGGGCATGTGATTCACAACTGGATAACATTGTATGTCAGTAAATTCATTTACAACACACATATGTTAATACCTGTAAAATACCCTGCTATCTACTTATTACATATCAAGTTTGAACATCAAATTTGAACAAAACTGGTTGAAAAATGAAGTCACAATGGCTACTTTAGCATTTTTGCTATTTATTCAATGGTGGCCATATTGGATGTTGGTGTGGCTGCCTTGTGCAAACTGTTATCTATCCCACCTAGGGACCTTCTGCACGAAATTTGGCTTTAATTGCCCCTGTGGTTTCAAAAAGGAAGACCTTCAAAGAATTGACCAATTATTGTACAGTGATTACAGCAGTAGCAGATCTTAGTCAGTAACGGATCATTTTTTTAAATAAAGTTAATTTTTTCCCTATCATTACGAGAAACCAATAAAACTCTGATATATTTCTGTAAAGCGGGTAATTTTACTTCATTTTAACGTATAATTTATTTTGATAAACGTCCCAATTCGTCAATTCTCGACTTTTTAATGTGAATGCCATTAGCGTTTCAACGACACGGATGTGTTTTCCAAACACTTACTTTCGATTTGGACGTGTTCAATACTTTCAAAGGTAATTTGAAATGATTTCAATAGCCATTTACAAACGTTAATATGTCTTTTTTCACAACATAAACTTTTATTGAGCGTTACAGTTCTTGACAATAAAAAATAAACCAGTGTTCCGAAGGGTGCAAGTACGGCAATAATGGATCAGCTGCTGTATACTTCCAATATGTATCATTGTATGTACATACTGTTCTTGTCAGAATAAAATCTTCATGGACAACAGTATGTCATAATATTTATAACTTATAAGGTACAATTTTACTTTATTTTCTTCACTATTCTTTGCTTTTATATTTCAGTATTCAAGACAATGTTTATTGACTTAATTCATTTTTACATTCATATCAGAAACCTTGTGATGATTTGTTTTTTGTTATTTATTTGTTGATATTACCACTAAAATTCTTTTATATTGTGTTATGATTTGTAATTGTTGCAATTGAATGATGGAAACTCAAATTAATCATGGTTTTGAGTTGATCCCCTATTGTTTTCTTGACATTAGGTGGCATAATCCGCTACTCACAAATTGATTCGTTACTGACCTAAATACATGGGTTACAAAACGCGTGGATAGTTCATACTTATAGTCAGGCGATTTTTTATTTGTGATAAATTGAAAGAGTGGGGGAATGTCAATTAATAGTACCAAAAAATTACAATCGGCGGTGATTTTTTTTCGAAGAGCAGTGAATATTGCACTAGTGATCCGTTACTGCCGTAATCACTGTACCTCATTTGTATAATTTGCACTTATTATTAATTAACCATTTCAATATTCTTTTGCATATGTGACCTTGACCCTTCAATCGATGACCTTCATGAAGGTCATTTGGATTGTGAAATAATTATATTGGTATGTTTTTTTGACTTTGGTTTGTATTTACTTTGCTTTGGGATTGCAGTATTGACATGGATTGGTATGTTTGTTTTGACTTTGCTTTGGGATTGTGATTTTGACATGGATTGGTATGTTTGTTTTTACTTTGTTTTTGGATTATGATTTTGACATGGATTGATATGTTTGTTTTTACTTTGATTTGGGATTGTGATTTTGACATGGATAAGTATGTTTGTTTTCACTTTGCTTTGGGATTATGATTTTGACATAGATTAGTATGTTTGTTTTCACTGTGGTTTTGACATGGATTGGTATGTTTGTTTTTACTTTGCTTTGGGATTATGATTTTGACATGGATTGGTATGTTTGTTCTTACTTTGTTTTGGGATCATGATTTTGACATGGTTGGTATGGTTTTGATTTCAAAGACATTGTGTAAATTTAAAAGTATAGAGGAATCAATATTTTAAAATCATAGAGAAGTAGTTTAATTTCAGTGAATTCTACTTTATCAGATAAATGGAAAACCAAAAGGAAATTATATTTAAATAAACACTTGATCATCTCCTGTTTTATGAATACATTTAAGTATATGTAATGTATGTATACAGATACAACCAATAATAACAATGGAGATGTCTTCCTTTTTCACTAAAGCTTCATTGATTTACATGAGAAAGCAAAAATAAACTGGTAAATAGCCAGCAACAGTCCTAATTTAAACAATACATTTGGTCTTTGTTTTTAAGTGTTAGCTATAGTTATTATTAAAAATAATGGAGATGTCTTCCCTTTTAAATCATAGATTCATTGTTTGAAATGGGAATGATGACTTCACTTTCTTTTTGTGTATTTCAACTGATTTCCTAAATGAAAGTTTTATAAATGTTTCAAAACCAGGTAATTATGATTTTGCATTTTAATATTAAATTTTTTATACTTTTTTAAAATCAACCATAAGCATACCAACCAAAAGTTCAAATCACAATCCAAAAACCAAAGTAAAATCTTTGAGAACTGGCATATTGAGTTAACAAAAGGCCTAATAGGGCATGTGATGCACAACTGGATAACATTGTATGTGTTCCATTTACAACAAGCATGTGTTATATGGAATAACATAATACAGTTGACTCTCGTTATCTCGAACTCGACGGGGAAATGCAAAAAGTTCGACTTATCCAGAGTTCGAGATAACCGATGTTAAAAATGGCAACAAAAGGGAAGTAACTCGTACACGCCTACCGGAAGTCGCTTCCGGTTTTACGACTTCCGGTTTTATCTTGTCAAACTGTGTGTCATCAGCATTGACATTTTAAGATGCAATGATAAATGATTCAATTATGCATTTTGTCTTATAAGATTAACTTTAATTACTAAATCTGTCAATAACTGATTGCGCTATTGTTATTAGCCGACAAATAGTGAAGTCCGCTTTGGTCTCCATATCAGTTTCGCTTTGTGTACTTTAATCACCCCAAGCTTCCGGTTGTATTGAGTAATGTTCACATCACACGCTCTTGGCAGCCATGTTCAGCTTGGCAGTAATTATAACACCTGCTAATCTCCTTGATGGTTTAATTGCTTATGCAAGGGATAATAATTAAGGGCTTAAGGAAATTGGGAGGTCAGTGCAATGTTGTAATTTTAAAATCAACACGAGGCCGACAATCAAATATTTTATTTATGTCGGAATGTGTTTTTTCTACCAAAAAATCTGTAGGCGTTGACAAATTTGATTTTCCAAAATTTTTTGTTCGAGTTAACAAATTTAATTTTCCTAAATTTTTTGTTCGAGTTAACGAGTGTAATTTTCTTAGGATTTTCATTCAAGGGGACGAAAATATTGTTCGACATATCCGATAATTCGAGATATCCGAGTTCGAGATAACCGGAGTGATTTTGGTTTAATAAAGAACAACTCTGTTCGGACTTTTTAAAAAAGTTCGAGATATCCGAGTTCGAGATATCCGAGTTCGAGATAACGAGATTCAACTGTACCTGTAAAATACCCTGCTATCTACTTTTTACATATCAAGTTTGAACATCAAATTTGAACAAAACTGGTTGAAAATTGAATTCACAATGGCTACTTAAGCATTTTTGTTATTTATTTAATGGCGGCCATATTGGATGTTGGGTGTGGCTGCCTTGTGCAAACTGTTGTCTATCCCACCTAGGGACCTTCTGCACCAAATTTGGCTTTAATTGCCCCTGTGGTTTCAGAGAGGAAGACCTTCAAAGAATTGAACAATTATTGTACCTCATTTGTATAATTTGCATTTAATATGAATTAACCATTTCAATATTCTTTTGCATATGTGACCTTGACCCTTCAATCGATGACCTTCATGAAGTAATTGGGATTGTGATATTGAAATAATTATATTGGTATGTTTGTTTTGACTTTGGTTTAGGTTTGGGATTGTGATTTTGACATCGGTTAGTATGTTTGTTTTCACTTTCCTTTGAGATTGTGGTTTTGAAATAGATGGGTATGTTTGTTTTCACTTTGGTTTGTGATTGTGGTTTTGGCATGGATTGGTATGTTTGTTTTTACTTTGTTTTGGGATTATGATTTTGACATAGATGGGTATGTTTGTATTTACTTTGCTTTGGGATTGTGGTTTTGATATGGATTGGTATGTTTGTTTTCAATTTGGTTTAAGATTGTAATTTTGATTTGGATAAGTATGTTTGTTTTCACTTTGGTTTGGGATTGTGATTTTGACATGGATTGGTATGTTTGTTTTGACTTTGCTTTGGGATTGTGATTTTGACATGGATTGGTATGTTTGTTTTTACTTTGCTTTGGGATTGTGATTTTGACATGGATTGGTATGTTAGTTTTTACTTTGCTTTGGGATTGTGATTTTGACATGGATTGGTGTGTTAATTTTTACTTTGCTTTGGGATTGTGATTTTGACATGGATTGGTATGTTTGTTTTGACTTTGCTTTGGGATTATGATTTTGACATGGATTGGTATGTTTGTTTTGACTTTGCTTTGGGATTCTGATTTTGACATGGATTGGTATGGTTTGGATTTCAATGACATTGTGTAAATCTAAAAGTATATTTTAAAATCATAGAGAAATAGTTTAATTTCAGTGAATTCAAATGGAAACCAAAAGGAAATTGTATCCAAATAAACACTTGATCATCTCCTGTTTTATGAATACATTTAAGTATATGTAATGTATATATACAGATACAACCAATTATAACAATTGAGATGTCTTCCTTTTTCACTTAAAGCTTCATTGATTCACATGAGAAAGCAAAAAAACTGGTAAATAGCCAGCAACAGTCCTAATTTAAACAATACATTTGGTCTTTGTTTTTAAGTGTTAGCTATAGTTATTATTAAAAACAATGGAGATGTCTTCCCTTTTAAATCATAGATTCATTGTTTGAAATGAGAATGATGACTTTACTTTCTTTTTGTGTATTTCAATTGAATTCCTAAATGAAAATTTTATATTAGTTTCAAAACCAGGTAATTATGATTTTGCATTTTAATATTAAATTTTTTTATTTTTTCAAATCAACCATAAGCATACAAACCAAAAGTTCAAATCACAATCCCAAAACAAAAGTAAAATCTTTGAGAACTGGCATATTGAGTTAACAAGAGGCCTAATAGGGCATGTGATGCACAACTGGATAACATTGTATGTGTTCTATTTACAACAAGCATATGTTATATGGAATGACATAATACCCATTAAAATACCCTGCTATCTACTTTCTACATTTAAATTTGAACAAAACTGATTGAAAATTGAATGTACAATGGCTACTTAAGCATTTTTCTATTTATTTAATGGCGGCCATATTGGATGTTCTTCACCAAATTTGGCTTTAATTGCCCCTGTGGTTTCAGAGAAGAAAAACTTCATAGAATTGACTAATTATTGTACCTCATTTGCATAATTTGCACAATATAGGTCAACAAAATATTTCTCATAAAAAACTGTTACATATGTTAAATACGCTATCTACATTCTACATTTCAAATTTGAACGAGTTGAAATATGAATGCACAATGGTTACTTTCAAGATTGCTATTTATATCAATGGCAACCATCTTGGATGTACTGCAGGACTGACTTGTGCAAACTTTAGTCTACTCCACTGAGGAACCTTTCACACCAAATTTAGTTTCAGATGCCACAGTGATTTGACAGTTTACACACAGATGCATGTACTCTGGCTTCGCTATGCCACAAGCTCAGCTGGCTATTTATTACCAGTTGAGCTAAAATGTGAACTACGACCAGGGAAGTAAGACCAGTGGCCAAGAAGGGTGAGCACCTGTTTAGCTACATCTGCCAAAGTTGATTGAAGGATACTTGGGACTATTCAATGCCAAATATACCCAGGGTAATCCTGGACACAGAGACATCATTCTCTGATAACACAATAAAACTTTTACTTGCGACATCCATGTGTCAAAAATTTATTTGTAAACAGTTTTCTTCTTGTATAAAGTTCCCGTAGTGGGAACAAATTCAATACAACGTCAATAACACATAATTAAATATTATCATAGCTAGATTTTAAAACAAAAAAGGGTCATTCCAATTATAATTTCTTACATATTTTTGTCCTGAAGAGGGGTTGTGACCGTTTAAAAACAGGAACACAATCACAGAATTTATTCAGTCACTATCGGACAAAGGTTATCAGTTCAGTCTTGTCTATTTAGTTCTAAATAATAAAAGTGAAATTTAAATTCTTCTGCGTCAGACCTGTTGGTCAATCAATAAAAAAAACCAGATACAAGCCACGCCTCAATCACTGATGTCAATTAAACATCAAACAGAACATGTGTATGTTATACATAGCAGTACAATGTTGAATAAGAAGTTGTGATCTGTAATTAAAGTGAAATTTGCAGGCAGAGTTTGATTTAAACCCAGAAGACATGAAGTCAATATTAACAATGATCACAAAGTCAAGTTATAACAATTTGAAGCTATTTTAAGATTTTATCAAAATTAAATGCAAAAACTTGTAACCTATTTTTTGTCCGAATTTCAGGAAATGCTTAAAACCCTAAAAGCCAAACATCAGATGAGATTTTTATCTTCAATCGCCAGTTTCTCATCAGATTTTTGCACTCTTAGTCACTTTAACCTAGTTATGGTAGCCATGGCAATGCCATGAACAAATCTGAATTGCACTGGGCCATATATACTTCTAACTGAGTTTTATTCGAAATCTGTACAGTAGTTTCAAAGGAGAAGTTGAAAATAAGTGTTTATGCACACGCAATATACACATGCTGCACTATGTCAAAACCTCAGGTGAGCTAAAAGCAGGTACATGTAATTCAGTGAATTAGGATCCCCCTATAGCAGGTTCTTTTTGTGATTTGCAATTATGTTCATAACTCCTAGGAAAATGAGCAAACCAACTCGGGTTAATGATATGCACATCTCCTATCAATGTTGATGCTTTAAACCAAGGACCATAACTCCCAGGAGAATGAGCAAACCAACTCGGGTTAATGATATGCACATCTACTATCAATGTTGATGCTTTAAACCAAGGACCATAACTCCTAGGAAAATGAGCAAACCAACTCGGGTTAATGATATGCACATATCCTATCAATGTTGATGCTTTGTATCAAGTTTCATAAAAAAGTATTTCACAGTAATAGAGAATTCACAGACAGGAATAGCCTATGGAAGGAAGGAGGGATGGACAGACCGAAACTCGAATTTAATATCTTCAAAAGGTGGTAGATAAAAATCTTGAATAGGTGAATAAACTTTATTACTCAATTTCACTCATTCCTAATCCCAAAAATATTTCTTTGTTAAAATAAATAAATATAAGAGGCCCATGGGCCTTAAGCTCACCTGTGACCTTGACCTTTGAACCCATGAGCTTCATTCAAATATCAAAATGATAATTAGGCCAATATTCTAATATACATCCCTATACAAAAAGTTTATAGTTTTTGAGATAAATAATCATCTCATCACTTGTTTGTATCTGTGATCTTGACATTTGAACCCATGCCCTTCATTCAGATATCAAAATGACCACTGTGCCAGTACCAACAATATTCTAATATACATGCCTATACAAAAAGTTAATAGTTTTCAAGATAATTAACCATTTAGGTATTCATTCGCATCTGTGATCTTGACCTTTGAACCCATGACCTTCATTCATATATCAAAATGGTTGTTAGGCTAATACCTACAATATTCTAATATACATGCATATATAAAAAGTTAACAGTTTTCAAGATAATTAACCATTCAGGTATTCATTCACATCTGTGACCTTGACCTTTGAACCCATAACCTTCATTCATATATCAAAATGATCGTTAGGATAATACCTAAAATATTCTAATATACATGCCTATACAAAAAGTCTATAGTTTTTGAGATAAATAATCATTTCAGTACTTGTTTACATCTGTGACCTTGACCTTTGAACTCATGACCTTTATTTTTATATCAAAATGACCATTGGGCCATTACCTACAATATTTTAATATAAATGCCTATACAAAAAGTTCATAGTTTTGCAGATAATTAACTATTTTGGTAAACTTGTACATCTGTGACCTTGACCTTTGAACCCATGACCTTAATCGATATATCAAAATGATCGTCATGTCAATACCTACAATTAACCAAAAATTCTACGTCATTATCACCAGAAATGTTTAAAAAATAGCATTTTTTATCACAGGTCAAAAACTGGGACATGACCTTGACCTTTGACCTTGACATCAATCGGAAGAAAATCGCAAGACAAGATCAACAGTGAAAACTCCATACATTTATCTTCAGCCATTATGAAGTTATAACAATAAATGTCTCATTTTAAAAATTACATAACTTTACGCAAAAAACGCGTAACCTATTTTTCGTCCAATTTTCATGAAAAACACAATTTTAATGTTCCCAGGTATGCTGAATCCAAATATCCAATCAAAATTTGCCTGCACCTTTTGGTTTCAGAGAAGAAGATTTTTTTGTCTTTTGGCTATTTATAGTAACCGCAGCCATATTGTTGGGCGTGGTCAAACCCCGAACACAATTTTGAGAGCCTGTTACCCAGGCATAATAATCACCAAGTTCCATCAAATTTGGCTCAGTAGTTTTGGAGGAGAAGATTAAAATGTAAAGTTTACGCACGACGCACGACGGACGACGGACGACGGACGGTGATAGATAGCAATAGCTCATCTGAGCCTTTCGGCTCAGGTGAGCTAAAAATCAAACCATGGCAATAGAAGTTATGCATTTTAGCTTGTACAGAAAATTTCTATTACAAAATGGGAGTTAATTTCTAAACAGTATAAAAATCTGGTGTTTTGGAAAATCTAGCTAATCTTTTTTCATAAAAGATTTTTCAACAGGTGGGATCAATTTATTGATTGCAGAAATTTTAACTTTTGCAGTGCGCTCTGAGCAATGAGTAGGGAAGTATTTTTCAACATGCCACACCTTTTGTGACACAGGACAATTTTTAAGTTCTCTTCTGAAGGACACTGTGACTTCATTTCTAAATGCAGATTGCTTAGTGAAAAAACAATCACTTCCTATTTCATGTATTTTTCAAGTCTTGGTCAGGGTTCTGCATGCAAAAAGAGGACTCTACCAACTGAGTTACCATAATGGTTAAAATAGGTGGGAAAGAATTAATTTAATTTGGTCCCTACAACACCAGACTCTAATATCTCTCCCCCCCCCTCTCTCTCTCTCTCTCTCTGTTAGAATGCATTTCACATTTTAAGGTGCCACAAAAAAAAAATTTAAAAAAAGCAGAAGAAGGCACATAAAATTTACAACAAAATTGGGATTAAAAAAAACTCTGTCAAAGAGGATAAAATGTGAAAAATTAAACAGTAGGAGAAGGAGGGAAATAGTTTGAGATTGACATAAAACATGGTTCAGATAAAAAGAAAACTTGTGTTGGAAAAAAATCCAGATTTCAAACATATTGGTACAAAATTAATTTTCATGTAAAATATTGGAATGTGTATAAGATTGATTAGCACATAAATAATATATATATCTAATAAAATACAATGTATCATATCAAACAAAAACCATACTTATTTGTTATTTGTTTTTGTTACATTCTGAGATAATGATGTCAAAACATTTGTGACGTTTTCCCCCATGAATGAAAACAACTGTTGATTACTGCTGCACATACTTATTGGACATCCACATCTAAAATTTAATAAGTTGTCAATTTTAAATGTCATCAAGAAATTTTTTTTAATCATGTTTACAGTCAAAGTTGATTTTCAACAGTTTTCACATTTGACATTTAATCAAAATTAAGTGCATAACAAAGTTTTGGGGTATATTTCGTTTATCATCTTCATCAGAAAATGATATATTTTGAGTAGGAACAAAGATCTTAAAATCTATGAAATTTTACCAAAATATGGTTCTTGTCAGATGTGAAACATATGTTAATACACACGTAATAACAAGTTATTAATGAAATGGGATGCAATTTCAAAAGTTTCCCCACAATGAACACAAACTAGTAAATTTATTTTCCCAACCATGTGCATGATTGTAATGAATAGTCAATGTCACAACTACATGTACATGTTTTCGACCAAAAGACTGTTTCTGTGAAGTTTCATAAAGACCTGTTAAATAGTTCTCAAAAAATTGTGGAAAAGGTTGGCAGAAAAATTGAGTAAAAGCTATACATGTATATCCCCAAATTTCATTTTAGGAGGCATAATAATTAAATCACTCATAAGTATGGTTCATGCCTGACACATAACATTTGTAAATAATAATAATTATTATTAATAATAATTATAATAAATCACATAAAACAAATAAACTGTTATTGCACAAAAATCATTAGAATTGCAACTTTTGTAAATGTGGGGTCAACTGACATACATACGTACAGGTCACTCAAAACCCGAGAGTACAATAAAACCAATTGTGACTGTACAATGGGACCGATCAAAGCAATAATTTAACAACATGCAGTATATTAATTTGCTAAAAATCGTGACAAAAATCGATGGGATCAATCAATAAAAAGTTGAATTCCTTTGATTAAATTGAAAAATCAACAAATACACATATATATATATATATACATGTATATATAAAATCATTGTAAACAAGCACGAGTCAAGAAAAATGTCAAAATATAAACTTGGTGGAGAAAGAAAAAAATCAATTCATGATCTTACAGAGTGGTGCAATATATATTCGGACACTTTGTAAAATCCTTCTTTATTTCATATAAAACTTATTTCTTGGACAATTTCCATGATTTTTTCAGTGTTAAATGTAAAATTGGTTGTAGTTTCTACCAATAATTTTTAAAATACTGCCCATCTTACAACAGTCAAGAAAACATAAGCTGAACAGCCATGTGAAGCATGATTATATAGTGATTTTAGTTTTAGAAATTTGCCGTTGAATTTGAAATGTCTATCTGTTAAAAACAATGAAATTTTATTTTCTAATTATTTTTAAGAAAAACTTTAACAAATTTTACATTTAACAATGAAAAAGTCATGGAAATTGACTAAGAAATAAATTTTTGAGAATTTTTAAAAAATATGTGGTTTTATATAAAAGAAAGAAGAATTTTACCAAGTGTCCAAATACTTATTGTACATCTCTGTATTAAAGTCGTCCACGATCTGATGATGGCAGAGTGTAAATAAACATGGAGGGGATTTAATAACACATCTAGGTGTAAGTAGCATATCACCATATGTGTACAATCACTACGGCTCATTATTCATTACAATTACCCTTAGCTAATATTAAAATAGACTCACTGTATACTTTGTCATCAGATCGTAGACGACCTATAGCATAAAACATATTAAATATTTTAAATTTACAAGTATATAACAAACAATTTTATTTTTACATGGACGCAAAAAATTCTACTGAAATGCCAACTTTAATTTATTGCATTGTTCCTATGTCAGATTATGAGATTTGATAATTAGAGTTCCACTTGGCAGAACAAGATATACCAGTTTACATTTTTGCCATTAAACTTGGTAAAGATTGCAGAAAAACAAATGAAAAATTTTTAAAGACTAGACTTCCGCAATGTGCGAGTTACTTCCCATTTCATGCTAATTGCTGCATGTATATTATGTATCTTGGCATATTTAATAACATAGTGCCATTTACCCAGGCAAGGTACCACTCCATATACGAGAAATTTCTTTAAAGGTGACAAAAAATTATAAACAAAAAATGACATTAAGACATTATTTGTACTTTCCAATACCTTTGGTTGAGTTTCATTATAAGAAAATATGTTGTCAATTTTTTAAATTCTGAAATTGATCAACATTACAAAAAAAAAAAAAAATAAATAAAATAAAATAAACAAACATGAAAAAGATCAGATCTTGTTCTCCAATCTCAAAAACAGATCTTAGTAGGTGTAATTTGGTTAAAAAGGGAGAAAAAATGTTGGCATTTCTTAAAATCTACTGACCAATACAAAAGCTTAAAGCTTTAGAGAAAAAAAATACATGAATAATAAAATCTGTTTAAAACTCAATCAGCCAATCAGATTATATTTCTTATCAGGTCTTCTGATTGGTCATCTGTATTATCCTCAAATCATTCATTGGTCCAAAATGCTGTACTATGTAGCCAATCACGTTTAAGCTACTTGCTCATATTTGGCTTTACTGATGTTTTTGGCCAGACAGCAGGCAAGCAATGCACCAATCATCTGTAACAAATAAAATATACATACACATATGGAAACTGGTTTATTTAATTTTGTTCAAAATGTTTTAATCCTCACTATGTTGTTGAATGTCGCTTAACATCACATCAGCAATTTTTCAACTATTCATGACGAGAACTACTTTTTTAAATCTCTATGGATTAATCTATAAATCTTTAAACAAGTCCATATATAAATGTGAAGTGCAAGTGTGTTTTATGGTCCGACTTGTACAAGCACACACTCAGGGAGACTTTAAGGTGCTAGCTCACCAAGTCAGTACGTTGCAGACAAGCGTACCACTCCCCCAGGCACATTATACTGACACCAGGTAAACGAGTAAATGCCAACAGCAAAGAAAATTCACTTTCCCACATGTGGTCTGAGTGAGGTTTGAAACTTCCAGCAGTAAGAAACCCTGGATTTTTAGACTAACCTCTTATCCATTAGGCCATCGCAGCCACATCCTCAATATACAGGCGAAGCCTTTTATGGAAAAATTTGAGACAGCCCATTATACTTTGCAAGTTCATAAAGACATTAGAAATTTACCTTATTTCTTATATTTACAATATTTATACAAATTAATCTATTGCTGCCTTACATTTTCCATGTTAATTTGAAAACAATTTTGAAATACAATGTTGGTACATCTTTTCATTAAAAAGGGTCGGTACCTGTCAGACAATGAGAGCATTTGACATCTGACGTCATAATGGAGCGCGTGGAGCAATGTCTTTATGAAGTGGCAAAGTATAGTCAACGTCAAATACTTTATTGAAGGAAAGATATTACAATTGTAAATATAAGTGCAATATGCCAAGGTCTCAATGGCCAGGTGGTGTTAAGTAGCACCTCTCATTGCCCTAGGAGGGCGTGATGGCTTAATGGATAAGACGTTTTCATTTTAAAATGTATCACCATTCGATCTGGGGGTATTGGCGGCTGAGTTTTCTAAAGCCCACTTACGGATCACAGAGACTCCCACCGCCTATGTTACTCGAGGCACATCTTATAGTGCGAGGAAGTTTGTCAGTTCACTTGCCGAAGTTCTCAGTGTGGTTTTCCCCGGGTACTCCGGTTTCCTACACAATCCCTCAACGGACCTCCTCGATATAAAAGGATAAATGGATAAGACGTCAGTCTTCAAATCCAGGGTCTCTCATCGCTGTGAGTTCGAGTCCTGCTCAGACCACATGTGGGAAAGTGAATTTTCCTTACTGTTGGCCTTTACTGATTCACCTGGTATCAGTATAATGGACTGGGGGAGTGGTATGCTTGTCTGCGGTGTACTGACTCTGTGAGCTAGCACGGTAAAGTCGCCCTGAGTGCGCGCTAGTACAAGGCAGACCATACAACACACTCGCACTTCACATGCATACACAAAAATTGTTCATAGATTAATCCATAGAGATTAATTAAATAGTTCTCGTCGCGAATAGCTGAAAAATTGCTGATGCGACAATACGCAACATTCAACCAACCAACCAATCATTGCCTAGGTTCCATGTTTGAAGATCCTAATGTGAAAACATTTGTCAGGTCATTTGGCAAAGGTTGGTGGTTTTCTACAGGCACCCGGGTTTCCTCCATCATCCCAGAATTGACAATCTCCATATAAGTAAAAGAATCTTGACTGGGGCGTAAAACGTCATTACTCCACTCAACACTTAGATTGTCCAATAGCTGCACATGATACAAATTCAACATAATTTACATACTTATATATATATATATACATGTATATATTTATAAACATATTTATACAGTACTCGCACTGCACATTTACACCAAAACAATCATTGAAGGTCAAAAAGTACCCCTCCTAGATCTGTTGTACAGATGGCCAGAAAGACTTTCAACAAACCTCCTGTCTATAGAGATGTCTTACCTGGAAGAACGATATACCTAAAGCTACACCTCCAATCATTCCCATGTTACCTTCCATAAAGCTAACTACCAATGTATAACATCCCTGAAAATATAAAATTACAAAATTAAACCCTGTAAAATGACAAATGTGTAGAGAGAGAGAGAGAGAGAGAGAGAGAGAGAGAGAGAGAGAGAGAGAGAGAGAGAGAATTTGGCTGATTCTGTGGGTTAGTAAATACCATGAAATTTTATGTCAAGGAAAATATTTTTTAAAAAAAACCCTGTTACCCCTTGGACTTATTCAAACAAAGAAAGTTCTAAAAATGTTTTTAAAATCACAAAATTTAACCCTATGAATATTCATGATTTTACAGTAGAACTTAAGTTTTAGTGGAAAAAATATTTACCAAAAACCCTGTTACCCCTTGGACTTATTCAAACAAAGAAAGTTCTAAAAATGTTTTTAAAATCACAAAATTTAACCCTATGAATATTCATGATTTTACAGTAGAACTTAAGTTTTAGTGGAAAAAATATTTAAAATATAAAACATCAAATAGAGATAAAGTCCAACTTGCCTTAAAAGCCACCTCTATATAAGGGCCACCTGCTTATAAAGGCCAGTAGAATTGTATCCCAATGGTTCTTTAATCATATTATTTGAACCTGCATATAAAGCCCGCTTTTACTGCTTCCCCTGGGTGACCTTTATAGACAGGTTTCACTGTACTTTAAACTTTCATTTCTACACATTTGGTTTACAAACAACCATTCAGACTACTTAGATATTCACAAATACCATAAAACCTCGTTATAAAGTAACCACTATTTAAAGGTCACCTGCTTATAAAGACCAGTAGAATTGTATATTATTTGAACCTTTATATAAAGGCCACCTGTCCATAAAGGTCACTTTTACTGTTTCTCTTGTGTGGCCTTTATAGACAAGTTTGACGGTATGTCTGCCCTCTCTGCAATCGACCACTGCGGTAGCTCAGTTGGTAGAGTGATCGCTCTGTGGAAGGTCGTGGGTTCGATCCACGGCCAGGTCTGACCCAAGACTTGAAAGTGGGTAGTGACTGTTCCTTCGCCAAGCACTTGGCATTACGAAATGAAAGTCACGGTTCTCTCGGATGGGACCTTAAAATAAATGAGGTCCTGTGTCACGGTGGGCTTGGCAAGCTAAAGTACCCTGCTGTATAATGCCATAAGTGCAACACACAGGCAAAATGGTGGCCAGCTTGTCCATTTTAAATTTGAACTATTGTGACCAGAGAACAGATATTATTTCTGTGTCACAAAATTTTCATGATACTGTTACCAATTCAGGCAATATAATGGACACTTTACATCATCATTATTGTTATTAATAACACTGGTGTATGTAAGTGATTGTAAACCAGTTATAAAAAAGTGCACTTTTGTTTTCCATACATAAAAGATGCCTTAGTTTTCTTCATTTGCAAGAAAAAATTACCTGGACACTTGGAATTTCAACTGGTCACCTGAAAATTTAAATTGGTGTAATACATACCTCAGAGTATATCTGTTGTTTGGTAGCATTGGTAGGTTTATCCGGTAGATTTGTCCTGGCACGGCCAGTAGTTCTACAGCACGACGCTGGCACTGTCTTATTGTTGGGGGTGGGAGTGGGGAGGGGGGTTATAAATATCCATATATTTTATCTCATACCTCTGTGTATATCTGTTGTTTGGTAGCATTGGTAGGTTTATCCGGTAGATCTGTCCTGGCACAGCCAGTAGTTCTACAGCACGACGCTGGCACTGTCTTATTGTTGGGAGGGTTGTGTAGTGGAGGGTGGGGAGGGGGGTTATAAATATCCATATATTTTATCTCATACCTCAGTGTATATCTGTTGTTTGGTAGCATTGGTAGGTTTATCCGGTAGATCTGTCCTGGCACGGCCAGTAGTTCTACTGTAGGATGCTGGCACTGTCTTATTGTTGGGGGTGGGAGTGGGGAGGGGGTTATAAATATCTATATATTTTATCTCATACCTCTGTGTATATCTGTTGTTTGGTAGCATTGGTAGGTTTATCCGGTAGATCTGTCCTGGCACAGCCAGTAGTTCTACTGTAGGATGCTGGCACTGTCTTATTGTTGGGGGTGGGAGTGGGGAGGGGGGTTATAAATATCCATATATTTTATCTCATACCTCAGTGTATATCTGTTGTTTGGTAGCATTGGTAGGTTTATCTGGTAGATCTGTCCTGGCACGGCCAGTAGTTCTACAACAGGATGCTGGCACTGTCTTATTGTTGGGGGTGGGAGTGGGGAGGGGGGTTATAAATATCCATATATTTTATCTCATACCTCAGTGTATATCTGTTGTTTGGTAGCATTGGTAGGTTTATCCGGTAGATCTGTCCTGGCACGGCCAGTAGTTCTACTGTAGGATGCTGGCACTGTCTTATTGTTGGGGGTGGGAGTGGGGAGGGGGGTTATAAATATCTATATATTTTATCTCATACCTCTGTGTATATCTGTTGTTTGGTAGCATTGGTAGGTTTATCCGGTAGATCTGTCCTGGCACAGCCAGTAGTTCTACTGTAGGATGCTGGCACTGTCTTATTGTTGGGGGTGGGAGTGGGGAGGGGGGTTATAAATATCCATATATTTTATCTCATACGTCAGTGTATATCTGTTGTTTGGTAGCATTGGTTGGTTTATCCGGTAGATCTGTCCTGGCACAACCAGTAGTTCTACAGCAGGATGCTGGCACTGTCTTATTGTTGGGGTGGGAGTGGGGAGGGGGGTTATAAATATCCATATATTTTATCTCATACCTCAGTGTATATCTGTTGTTTGGTAGCATTGGTAGGTTTATCCGGTAGATTTGTCCTGGCACAACCAGTAGTTCTACAGCACGACGCTGGCACTGTCTTATTGGTCGGAGTAAACCAGTCTTTATAGTCTGATATTCCACAACAATGTAACTGAAAAAAATGTCAAATAAAATGTTATTTATCAAAACTCCAAACAAGAGTAAACAAAAGTAAGTCTTTAGTCTTATCTCATATTATGTTTTTTTTTCTACAAGGAATACAGAAGAAGGTGTTTAAAATGTTGAAGTTAAAACTGAAGAGTTACATCTCTGACTGAAAAGGTACAGGTATGCAAGGGTTTCAAAATTCCCAAGGTCCAGGACCTATTGATTTTACATTGATACCCTTTAAGAATTGACTCTCTTTTTGTCCTGGTTCATCAAGTAATGAACCAGATTTTAAAACTAGCAAATCTGATGAACTGCAAAGCAGTTCATTTTACATTTGCTAGTTTTAAAATCTGGTTCATTACTTGATGAACCAGGAAAAAATGACAGTCAATTCTTATATTTACAATTTATTCTTTCTTTACGAGAGCAAAATTGCAAATTCTGTTGAATGAAATAAAGTCCAATGTTTTAAAAAAGACTTTTTACGGGGGACTTGACCTAGACATGGAACAGCTGTTCAGAAACATTAAGCCCCGCCCATTTGACATCATGTCTGGAAGAAACAAAATAGGTTATCAATCTTGGATAATATTTTAAACAAATTTTATTTCAGTCAATGACAAAAAATTACATATTCATATCTATGGTCAAGTTACAGTTATTGAAGGTAGAGCTTGTTACAAAACCAGACCTAACAGACGATAGAGTGCTCGACATCTGGACTTGCGGATTGGTATTCGACTCGGGAGTATTGGTATTCATGCACGATGTGAAAAACCGATGTTTATGCGAATCCAGGAACTGCAGATTACTGACCCAAGGACTGACCTAAATTTTGAAATTTGGCTGTATTTGCTACTTGCATCTACAAGGTTTTCTTACCTGTGTCTGAAGATCATCAAATGTAGATGTCTTTACTTCATCTTTACCATACTGTTTTATAGCAGTCTTCAGTCCTTCACTAAAACCACTGTTCAACTGTTTACAACAAACATAAATGTATTTTACAAGTACATATATGTATATACTAGTATATAACAAACAGTGTCAAATCTCTGTACATGTATAATGAATAAGATCTATGCTCCTCTCACTGCCTAGGATCGAATCCCAGGCACAAATCCTAGTGTGAAAAAGTTTGTCTGTATGCTTGCCAGAGGTTAGTTCTTTTTCCAGGGCACTCCAGTTTCCTGAACTAACTGCCTCTATATGTAGTGATAAAATCTTGACTGGGGGTTAAAACACTACAACACATTTTACAGACACAAATATTTCTTACATGTATACACACTCACACACTTTCTCTTTATACCTCCCTTCTCCAGTCTATAAGGCATTTCAGGCTATTTTCATTGCTCATTCTAGGATTTTTCAGATGGGGTTATATTCCAAAAATTCCTCTAAAATACCATAACATCAATATGTTTGCATTCATGTAATACTAAATTTAGCACACTAATGCCTTAACAAAGGGGTCATTTGGTAAAATAAAGGATCAATTGTCCCATGGCTCCCTTTTAGATTAAACACTACATATTTCAGATTTAGTAATTTAAGGCTTGAATAGGACAACACAAAGTTTACTTCAAGGGTATTTGCTGGTACCCATTTATTTAGCACCTTGGTAGATTGAAACAATGTGAATTTAAGTGTCTCACTAAAAGACAAACCATGCAGCATAAGGGGGTGGGGGGGGGTGGGTTTGGACCCATTATTCTTGAATAATGAGTTTGATACCGTAAACTACTTACCCATGTGTGTAAACAACCTCAGTTTACAGAAGATCTGTGAATTTCTTCTGGAACTCCAGTTTCCACCACCATCCAAAAACTGATCACCTTAATGAAAGTGAAAGAATCTTCGCTCAGGTGTAAAACACCATTACTCCACTCTGCATCCAAGTTCATTATGTTTCTTTTAAAACACACACATACACACACTATATATATATAAGATCATACAACTTACTTTTTCTTTGTAAGCAAACCCAGCAATACCAGCGCTTAGTTCTATCACAAACACCAAGATCAGGAAGCCAGAATACTGAAAATATACAATGAAATACAGTAACACCTGCTATAGCAACCATCTCTGTATAAATACTGTTGCTTAAGGTTCCCATACTTCCTATTTCAACCAAAAAGGGCCTCTATATAAAGATCACCCATTTCTATTTGAACATCCAGTACCAAATAGTGGTGTGACAGTTCTGGTTTGTGAATTTCATAACACCAAAATGCATATGCATGTCAAAGTTTCATAGATCACAATGGACACACAACACCATCTATAAAAACATACAATAGACTTTCTATTTAATCTACCGGTACTGTAAACATATTTTTGGCGAGTAGAAATTTTCAAAAATCGTATTGTTGGTATTTTGGAAGTGGTTACTTTGGCGAATTTACTCATTCTTGTGTTGATAACAAGGTCTCATCTTCATTTCCAAGGGGAGAATTTTTGTGATTACCAGTATTTACATTTCCCTCATACAAAGAAAAAACAAAATATATGTACAAGCTTCAACAGAGCATGGCATCATGATGACGACAGTCTTAGTCTGTCAAACAATGTAGATTAAACAGAGAACCACAAGGTACCCTAAAGATGACACTGCAAGTCCATTATAAATGGAAGTGTCTCAACATCAGTTGAAAATCATTTGCTCCTGTTGCTATTTTATTGACAATAAATGGTCGAGACTTAAATTATATAGTATGTTGTAATGTAAACTGAATGGGTGTCTTTTTAATTAAATATATGGGAGGCTTTGACTTTCCACTTACAAGAATATTTCATTTATAGAAGTCATAACACTCCAGTCAAGAATTTTCAAATGTAGTGTGTTTAAAATCCCAGTCAAAATTCAATTCGAAATAATTGGAGTTAAATAAAGGATTTAATTTTGTTTCACAATTATTTTTAACTAAAATTGTCCTTAATTAACTAATGCAAATTTGACTTAAAATATATAATAAGAATTAATTTTTTAGTTAACTTTATTTTCAATTTTTTAAGTACATTTGTTAAAACTAGTCAAATAAGCCTATATCATTTAATAAATCATCGTGAAACCAAAATTATTATCTGTCAAGGGGAGACAACTCTGCATTGGTGCGTCATTATAATATCAATTTCGTTATAACGACAAAATCACCTGGAAACGAACATGGTAGCTATAAAAAGGGTTGACTGTATATTCCAGAGCAATTCTCATCACTTCTGTTTGAATTCCACTTTGGGCAGATCCTAGCACTAGACAGTTTGTTTGACAGTTTTGCTTTCCAGAAGTCAGTGTTTTCCCAGGTACTCCAGGTTCCTCTACCATCCCTGAACAAGCTGCCTTGATATAAATGAAAGAAACTTGACAAGGGCTTAAAACACCCTTATTCTTACTCTGAAAGTTCTGCTTGTTGACAGGGCTTAATCATTCTTCGTGATTATTGCTTCCCTACTTATAAATGGTGATATCTTAATATAAGTATTTACCATATAGAGTAACACAGCATTTCCTTTGACAGTACAACAACATCCAAGGCTGCCAACTAAGACTATCAGAGCTCCTACACCAATCAGCACAAACGGCGATTCTTTATAATACACAGAGGACAGCTCCATAAATCTGTATAAATCTACTTTTGTCCATATTCCGAGTGCCAACACTGCAATACCAGTTATCTAAAATAGAAAACAATATTATTTTCCAGTGTGCATTAACAATTTTCAGGAATATTAATACTTTTACAAACAAATGTCAACTTACCGGTGTCTGTTTCCGTATTCAATATTAGTGTTCATTCTAGGATTTTTCAGATGGAGTCATTTTCAAAAGTATTAATCCTCTAAAACACAATAACATTAATATTTTTGCTTTCATGTAAGGTAAAATATGGCCCACTAAGATCTTAACAAATTAACAATGTGGCCATTTGGAAAAATGAATGATCAATGTCCCCATCTAGAAACCATTAGTTAGTTCCACACAAATGCTGGAGGTGGATCGGCAGTGCCCTTAGAATGGAAATAACAGAGATACCAAGGGTAGCCTTAAGATGAACTCCACCTGGAACGAGAAACAGGGAAGACCCAAGGAGACATGGTGGAGATCAGTTGAGAAAGAGATGAAGGTACAGGGATGGACTTGGGGCATAGTACAACAAATGGCAGCCGACAGACAGAGACGGAGGTCCTCAATCAAGGCCTTATGTGCCCAGGGCACAAAGAGGACTAAGTAAGTAAGTAAGTTCCACACAAATGTCATGAGGTACCAGTACTTTGATTCTAATTCAATATTCTCACTATATTGGACATCTTTAGTAAAGCCTTAGGCTTGTATGAGCAAATTTAGATCTTTCCACTGTGGTGTATTAGCCAGATCACACTATGTTACCCCGATGTGACCATGGCTAGCAGTGTGTATTATGCAGATGAATGCTTTGTACTAGCGCAAATTTAGGGCATAGCAGTTGCAGTAGCAGCAGCCCCACCAGTACAGTCCATTATCATGACACCAGGTAATTCAGCATCAACATGGATCCAGGAATGAAGTAACTTACTTAGGGGCACAACATGGCCCACATCAGGTTTCAAACCCATGACCCTTGGATTTGGAATAAGACACTTTACAAACTGAGCTAAATGCTTCCACATTATTCTAATCATGCTAATTTATTTTGCAAAAATATATTTTAATATAAAATAATCCATGTTGTAAGGGTTGCTAATCCATGATTCATGAGTTGTGGGCTCGAATCCTAGAAACTATGTGGTATTTTACGTGGATGTCACATCTAAGGGGAAGTTTTGTACCACAGAAGATCAGGAATAGGGGCCTGATAATCCTGAATAGACTTTAATACATTAAAACTTCTCAGTGTAGCCATATAGCTACATGGTAAATTGGTAGTATGTACTATCTACAGGTTAATAGACTTGACTACTGCCTTACCCAGAGTGTACCTTTTAGGTGAAAAATTAGTGCACTCACTTTACATATAATTATCGAAGTGGTTATTGCCCTGTACGTGTCAATAACAAATGTGTTATAACCACATATTTTTTATACCCATATTTTATAGTATTCATGTACATGGGCTTTATAACTTTATGATTGGCTATAAATACATCAATTTAGTGATAGTTAAAGTATATTTAATAGAATCTTGTCATATTTGGGTCAAATAATAGATTATTTTGATAAAAAACCGTAAATACGGTTTTAGATCAACCATTTTGTTTTCGTCATACGGTCGGACCGTTTTTTGAAGTTCATCACAATCAAAGATCGATCATCAATCATTTAGACAACAATTTTTTGGGAAAATCTCAATAAAATTTTGTTTTAATTCAAAATTGGACTATTTAATCCTATTCAATTGATGTGTATGGTTATACGGGTATGAAAAATACTTGGTAATAACATCTGCCTATAATTATATGGGAAACCCCGGTTCAATTCACTGTGTGTATGTGTAGGGGAGGGGTGAAGAGACATTCTTTTCATAAACTAGTATTTTACATAGGCGTAGGAGGGTTTTTAATATTGGGGGGGGGGCCAAACCGAAGCTTTGTCTATGTCGTGCCACAGGTACGACATAGTGCCTATGGCATGAGGCGGAGAGAGTATGCGAGGGGTGCTAAACCCCTCGCATAGGTGGGGGTCCGGGGGGCCTCCCCCAGAAAATTTTTAAAACTAAGTCCTTTCTAGACGTATTTTCAATGTATTTTGCAGCGTTTTGATAGGTTAAAATACCGTGGTATCAAGGCAAGATTATATAAAATAACCGTATGACACAAGTTCCATATTCAACCCTCTCATTGGAGATGGATATGGGGGTACCCCGGAAATTTTTGTAGCGTTCTGAGTGAGAGACTGAAAAGCAGTGAAATATTAAGACCAAATTGTACAAGTAACTGCATGACATAATTAAGTCCAATGAAAAATGGGGGTACCCCGGAAAATTTTGCAGCGTTCTGAGTGAGAGACTGAAAAGCAGTGAAATATTAAGCCCAAATTGTACAAATAACTGCATGACATAATTAAGTCTAATGAAAAAAAAAAGAGAGAGAGAGAGACAGTCAGAGGCAGATCCAGAAATTTTAGGAATGGGGTGTATAATGTGAGAGCCGAAGGCTCGAACCTTCTAGGGGGTCCGGGGGCATGCTCCCCCTTAAAACTTTGAAAAAATGGCGCAAAAATCCTGCATTCTAGTGCAATATTAGTGACATAAAGGGGACATATGCCTCCTGCTGAATCCGCCACTGAGAGAGAGAGAGAGAGAGAGAGAGAGAGAGAGAGAGAGAGAAGAGAGAGAGAGAGAGCTATTGACTGATGTGACCCCCATATGGTAATATAACAACCCATTTCTGTATTTCTGAACACTCGTCTCTGGAAGCTCGTGCTTTCCTCACTCGCCCCTAGCGATATAAGGGTGAATTTCAAGACGCCCTTTTACAAGACTTAGTATAATGATGAAATTGATAATTGATTGGTTACCAGATGGACATTTCCTGTTAAAGCTCTTGGTTTATTTTAGCACTTACACTATAAACATAAACTATGATACAAAATTTCACACAAAATATTGCGGGGGCCTGGCCCCCCCCCCCCCCCTCTCTGACATTGGGGGGGGTGGCAGGCCCCACCCTGCTCCTACGCCTATGTTTTACACTACATTAGAAAGATATAAAAATGCAAGAAAATTTTTAATTAACTATCTCTGTAAAATGATACTGCTAATAACATCAGGCAACACACACTCTCTCTCTCTACCATTGACCACATATCCAGGATTGGATCCTTTCAACGTACCTATACAGATACACAGATGTATCATTTTAAAATTCAAATGTTTCAAGAAGCACAATTAATTTACAGAAAAATCCATGTGTTCAACTAGGCCAAAAATTCTGATTTCAGTCATGGTCAGATTTTTTGGACTAGTGTCATGTCCAACCTGTTGAAATCTTCCCTTATGCTTCAACTTATATGCTTACCCAGAAAATAAAGTTGAAAATCATAAGAAGAGTCTTCATACAAGCCACTGCCGGGGCAGAAGCCAGCACAGAAGATATTTGTCCTGCCATTTTTGTGACGGATTAACCAGACTCCAGATGCCTAATTAACATATACAGTCACTTATTAAATTATTTTGTTGTGATGTGTGTAGGTGGATTTATTATGCAAAGCGGAAGTTATGAATGTAAAATAATTTCTTGATTGGAAATGAAATGCAATATTCCGGCCTATAGCTGGCGACATCTCGATATCAGTGAGAGAGAGGAGAGAGAGCTATTGACTGATGTGACCCCCATATGGTAATATAACAACCCATTTCTGTATTTCTGAACCCTCGTCTCTGGAAGCTCGTGCTTTCCTCACTCACCCCTAGCGATATAAGGGTGAATTTCAAGACGCCATTTTACAAGACTTAGTATAATGATGAAATTGATAATTGATTGGTTACCAGATGGACATTTCCTGTTAAAGCTCTTGGTTTATTTTAGCACTTACACTATAAACATAAACTATGATACAAAATTTCACACAAAATATTGCGGGGGCCTGGCCCCCCCCCCCTTCTCTGACATTGGGGGGGGGGGGGGGGGCAGGCCCCACCCTGCTCCTACGCCTATGTTTTACACTACATTAGAAAGATATAAAAATGCAAGAAAAATTTAATTAACTATCTCTGTAAAATGATACTGCTAATAACATCAGGCAACACACACACTCTCTCTCTCTCTACCATTGACCATATATCCAGGATTGGATCCTTTCAACGTACCTATACAGATACACAGATGTATCATTTTAAAATTCAAATGTTTCAAGAAGCACAATTAATTTACAGAAAAATCCATGTGTTCAACTAGGCCAAAAATTCTGATTTCAGTCATGGTCAGATTTTTTGGACTAGTGTCATGTCCAACCTGTTGAAATCTTCCCTTATGCTTCAACTTATATGCTTACCCAGAAAATAAAGTTGAAAATCATAAGAAGAGTCTTCATACAAGCCACTGCCGGGGCAGAAGCCAGCACAGAAGATATTTGTCCTGCCATTTTTGTGACGGATTAACCAGACTCCAGATGCCTAATTAACATATACAGTCACTTATTAAATTATTTTGTTGTGATGTGTGTAGGTGGATTTATTATGCAAAGCGGAAGTTATGAATGTAAAATAATTTCTTGATTGGAAACGAAATGCAATATTCCGGGCGCACCGGATTGATGCCTAAATTTTATTCTGACCGTTTTTAATCTGATTTTATACACTAAATTTTAATCATGTCAACAGAAATATTTTGCTGAATATGTTTTTATAATTTTAATTAGTATGATTTGGATTTTTCGGCTGAGTAAAAAAAAAAAAAAAAAAAAAAAAAAGAAAGAAAGAAAGTACCAAAGAAGACTTTAATTCAACCAGGGGTCAGTTGCTCGAAGCCTGATTAGTTTATAAATCAATGATTAGTCAAAATTAGAATTTTGCATATTTTCAGATATATTGTGAACTTGGAGCTAAAATGTCGAAAATGAAACTAAACCACATTGAAATAAAAACATCAATTCGATAGTGATATTTTGATTTTATTCATGTTTTAATTTTCAGCTAATCACTTATTAAACTAATAAAGCTTTGAACAACTGAGTCCAGATGTACATTGTCATAAAGCATTTATGGATTTTAATTCTATTCATATTCAATTTATTATTTCCATAAGTACTAAGTAACTTATGGAACATGTAAACAAATAAAAAAAAAGAACTACATAAACATGCATACATAAAGAACACTAAAACAAGCGACAGTACAAAAAAATTCAAGTCAAATACTAATTGAACTAGAATAACTGTGATCCAAAAGCTCACAAAAAATACCCCCCCCCCCCCCGGCTCCCAAAAATCCATCGGAACAAATTTTTAAATAGGAGGTGCACATCTACATTAAATCGCAAAGATTGTGTGAACGTTTCATGAAAATCCATTGAAGGGTTTAGAAGGAGTTGCGGATAAGATATAGGTACCCTAAGGTATAACGGAAGGACGGACAGACACACGGACGGACTATATGCACCCTACTTTTTAAGCGGGGGTATAACTAATCAAGCTTCGAGCAACTGGGTCCAGAAGTCCATTGCCATAAAGCATTTATGGATTTTAATTCAATTCATATACAATTTATTATTTCCAGAAATACTAAGTAACTTATGGAACATGTAAACAAATAAAAAAAAAAGAACTACACACACATACAGACATAAAGAACACTAAAACAAGCGACAGTACAAAGAATTTCAAGTCAAATACTAATTGAAATATCAGTATACATTATTTATGGAATTTTTGGTGATATACAGTCCAACCTGCCTTAAAGACCACCTCTATATAGGGCCACCTGCTTACAAAGGTCAGTAGAATTGTATCCCAATTGTTCTTTATTCATATTTTGAACATGTATATAAAGGCCACCTGTCCATAAAGACCACTTTTACTGGTTCCATTGGGTGGCCTTTATAGACAGGTTTGACTGTACATTGTTATCTAAAATGTTTACAGATTCAATGATTCTTGTATTTTTAATATTTTCTTTTTTAGCCGTTAAAACTGTTATTTAATTTATAAAGTTGGATAGCATACATGTGGTCGATTAAAATTTTTGAAAGTGTATTTTGGTTTTAATAGAAAATGGATCCTTTATCATTATATCATATGGCGAACAAGATCCCCTTTAATAGTCGTGAAAACTTAACTGATTAAGGAAACGCCCCTGAAGATTATCTGTTAGCTAATAATGTAAACATGTAAACCTAACAAGACTGAGTTACCATTTCTGGTTTTATTGGAGATGTTTATCTAGGCAGACAATAATAAACTTTATAGTGACCCACAACGATGAATAACTCCAAAAGAAGAGGCAATGTCTTTTTCTTTTTTTCCCCTTTTTTAATGCGATTAGTTGTACTACATTGGTCAATCAAATACTAACTAGTTACTGAGTCGAATTATTTTTTGCCAAGTTACTTTTCGACATTGCTACCAGTGAACTTACTATCGTTAAAACAGAAAGCTCGGCCTACAATATCACCAGGTTAAAAAATCTAATGTTTTAACACGTGTTAAGGTGTCTCATAAGTCTTTTATTAGTTTCAAATCTGAAATCTGATCACAGAAGTCTGGAATCACCGGGGTATTTATAACTCGAAAAAATCCTCATCATTGATACCTGGAATCACCGGGGTATTTATAACTCGAAAAAATCCTCATCATTGATACCTGGAATCACCGGGGTATTTATAACTCGAAAAAATCCTCATCATTGATACCTGGAATCACCGGGGTATTTATAACTCGAAAAAATCCTCATCATTGATACCTGGAATCACCGGGGTATTTATAACTCGAAAAAAATCTCATCATTGATACCCCATAACTCGTGAAGTGAACTGTGAATTACAGTCAGTTAAGAACGATAGTAAATGATGTATCCTAGTTATAAATACCCCGGTGATTCCGGACCCCCGGAGGATCGTCGGATAGGACCCATATCCATGATATAAAATGTTTTAACACTCATAATAAAATGGGAGTGTTTTGGTATGTACACTAATATAGTCTTAAAATCCGTGAAACGCCAGTCTAGATTAATTGAAGATTCTTTTACTTATATATCGAGGAGGTCCGTTAAGGTATTGTGTAGGAAACCGGAGTACCCGGAGAAAACCACACTGAGAACTTCGGCAAGTGAACTGACAAACTTCCTCGCACTATAAGATGTGCCTCGAGTAACATAGGCGGTGGGAGTCTCTGTGATCCGTAAGTGGGCTTTAGAAAACTCAGCCGCCAATACCCCCAGATCGAATGGTGATACGTTTTAAAATTAAACCGGCGGCTGATCACTTAATTATGAACTTCTGTTTTAACCAAGCACTAATACATAGCCGGACATGTTACATCCGTTTACACTGTGTACGGTTTCCAATATGGGAGATATATATTAGTAGTTTTCCAGAGTTCCGTTTACAAACATAAGGTTCATTGTTTCCTCTATAAACTTTAATATTAAAATTAATAAATAACAACAAAACTGGAATTTGTACCGTGAGTAATTCTTACTGACATAAGTTTAAATTAAATTAACTAAATTAAACATATTTGTCAGTGTATACATATTTATTTAGACATATATAAATATACATACATATATAGACAGAAATATTTGATTTTGCAATTTTAATGTGCATGTGTAGAAAAAAGCATTAAATCTGAAAATGTGTATGGACAGGGGTATAACACAATATTATATTTGATGTGGCTCATGGACTTCAGTCTGTCTGATGGATGTCGATGGTATGGGTAATACTAGAAATTCATAAATAATAAGTAACGGTTTTAAGTAGAATGATAAAAATTAACAAACAAAAAATTAATTGTTTTGAAAAAGAAAATTTTGATGGTCATAATTTTCAAGTCATCTCGAATAAGTCTAGAACCGATGACTGGTAATTTACTAGTTTATTTATTTGTTTATTATTTTTTATTATTTATTTATTTATTTAAATTGATCGTGATTAGTATATTCCTGATATTTCCCGAAATTCCTGAAATTCTAATACCTTACACAAAATTGGGAATTAAATAATTAGATTTCCTTAGTTAGTAAAAACATTCCTGTTGAATTATTTTTTAAATTTTCAGGTAATTTGATAATTTGGTAGATAAAACGCATCAAATTAATTACATCGAGGCGTGATCGTCATCTTTTTGAAGTGAGGTGGGAAAACGGATCATATTACATGATTGGCAGGTGCCCGTTATTTTTATCACTCTGAATTCTGATTGGCTGATATTTATAGCATTATCAGGAACAAAATGGCAGCTGAAGATGTTTTGTTCATGTTGAACACAATGTAAGGTGTTGTCATATAAGCCGATAGATGATGATTTGAATTCAAATTTAGATGTGTGGCATCTTAAAAGTTTTATTGATGAAATTAGGTAAGGTTAGATCAAATGAATAATGAATTATTTACGTGAGCATGACACAGGAATATTTATCGTTCGTGAGCCGAACCCAAACTGCAGCAGCAACCCTGACTAACCCGTCTACCGCTCTGATGTCATCATCACCATTTGTGATGAAGTCTGGTTAGAATCGGTGGTTCTTCGTGAAATAATTGTAAATTTAAACCCCAAAATATGCATAGTTTCCCAATTTTAAATGAAACGTACATTAAATAAATTCACTGAATGAATAATGGAATTATTACCAGATTATGAACATCAGTACCCCCCCCCCTTCAATATTTTTACATGTGCCATGGTTTAGAGGGAGACGAACCATGAGGGCCTGGTGGTGAATCAAACCCTGTATCCCACACACTGTAGACAGTAGCTATCCAGCTTGAAGTACCAAGTATATCACTATAATTGCATTTCCTTGCTAGGTTTGCATATTAAAAAAACAGTAGGCCATGATTTAGCCAAGTTTCCAAATTTATGAAAATATAGTCCCTTTTAAAGTATTTT
Organism: Anadara kagoshimensis; assembly: GCA_021292105.1. Classification (NCBI taxonomy): domain Eukaryota; kingdom Metazoa; phylum Mollusca; class Bivalvia; order Arcoida; family Arcidae; genus Anadara; species Anadara kagoshimensis. The sequence continues at coordinate 55,526,438 of CM037869.1, read as the reverse complement.
CTTCACATATTTCATAAAATATATTACTTTTTGTAAGAATTTATAAGAAATTAGTAGCCAGTGTCAATTTGCAGTAAGTTTCAGAAAATAACTAAACATATTTCCTTTTGATTTCGTCTTTTAATTAGGTTAAATTGGAACCATGTATTTTTAACTACCAGGAATTTTCCAAAAATAAACATACTGTGCAGTACCGTATTTCTTTTGAATTTGATGTTTGATGTTGATTGTTAAAAAATGTCTTTAAATTCTGACAGTGGTCAAGTTAGTTAAAATGTAAAAGGCGCCTTATTCTTATAACTTAAAATTAATAAAATAAAATCTAGGATTTTGAGATAATTTTTAAGGCTGATGTTAGAAAAATTCTAGAATGTTTCACTGATGTTTATGTGTATGAGAATTATGTTAAGTAAATAAGTCTAGTGCTGCATGTACTAAAAAAATGTCATATTTCAACAGTTAATTAGTTTGTGTAGGTGGACAGAAAACTCTTTAACATATTTCGTTAAAAGCTCATACACAACATGTATTAATAACGGTTATCATGTTATTAATTTATACATCTCATTCAGCACTCAAAGTGGGTTTCAAAGTTAATAGCCAGCTGGCCACCAATTTAAATTTTCAGGTGGCCAGTGGAAATTCCAAGTGGCCAGGCAACCTTTCCTTCAAATGAAGGAAAATTAAGGCATCTTTTAGGTATGGAGAACAAAAATGTACATTTTTAGCTCACCTGAGCTGAAAGCTCAGATGAGCTATTGCTATCCATCTTCGTCCGTCGTGCGTCGTGCGTCGTCCGTCGTCCGTCGTCCGTCGTGCGTAAACTTTTTTACATTTTAATCTTCTCCTCCAAAACCACTGGGCCAAATTTAATGAAACTTGGTAACCATCATGCCTGGGTGAAGCCCTCTCAGATTTGCACAAATGAAGGAGTTATGTCCCCTTGGGGCCCCATAAGGGGGGAAATAGTGAAAAACTTTAAAAATCTTCTCCTCTGAATCTACAAGACATATACCTTATTTATTTCATATATAACATCCTTAGGTCATCTAGTTTCAGATTTGCACAAATGGTAGCCATGGGGCTCAAAATGGGGAAATGGTAAGGTGCTGAGTGGGGAAATTGCTAAAAATTATGTATTTGTCAATATATCTTGAAAACTATTAACTTTTTGTATAGGCATGTATATTAGAATATTTTAGGTATTATCCTAACGATCATTTTGATATATGAATGAAGGTCATAGGTTCAAAGGTCAAGGTCACAGATGTGAATGAATACCTGAATGGTTATTTATCTTGAAAACTGTTAACTTTTTGGATATGCATGTATATTAGAATATTTTAGGTATTATCCTAACGATCATTTTGATATATGAATGAAGGTCATAGGTTCAAAGGTCAAGGTCACAGATGTGAATGAATACCTGAATGGTTATTTATCTTGAAAACTGTTAACTTTTTGGATATGCATGTATATTAGAATATTTTAGGTATTATCCTAACGATCATTTTGATATATGAATGAAGGTCATAGGTTCAAAGGTCAAGGTCACAGATGTGAATGAATACCTGAATGGTTATTTATCTTGAAAACTGTTAACTTTTTGGATATGCATGTATATTAGAATATTGTAGGTATTAGCCTAACAACCATTTTGATATATGAATGAAGGTTATGGGTTCAAAGGTCAAGGTCACAGATGTGAACAAGATCTGAAATGATTATTTATCTCAAAAACTATGAACTTTTTGTATAGGCATGTATATTAGACTATTTAGGTATTATCCTAATGATCATTTTGATATATGAATGAAGCTCATGGGTTTAAAGGTCAAGGTCACAGATGCGAATGAATACCTAAATGGTTAATTATCTTAAAAACTATTAACTTTTTGTATAGGCATGTATATTAGAATATTGTTAGTACGGGCACAGTGGTCATTTTGATAGATGAATGAAGAGCATGGGTTCAAATGTCAAGATCACAGATACAAACAAGTACTGAGATGATTATTTATCTCAAAAACTATAAACTTTTTGTATAGGGATGTATATTAGAATATTGGCCGAATTATCATTTTGATATTTGAATGAAGCTCATGGGTTCAAAGGTCACAGGTGAGCGTTAAGGCCCATGGGCCTCTTGTTAAAATTGACTTACAATAACTTGCATACATTAATGTTACTAATAAGAATAATGATGATGTAAAGTGTCCATTATATTGCCTAATTTGGTAACGTTATTATGAAAATTTTGTGACACAGAAATAATATCTGTTCTCTGATCACAAATATTCATGTTTAAAGTGGACAAGCTGGCCACCATTTCAGGGCTCAAATTAGATTTTGAAACAGGGAGAAGTGACTTCTCCCTCAGCCAAGATTAGGGAGAAGTTTTTCAAAACAGGGAGAAGTTTTTCCGCCGCGAAATATAATACGCGGCGACGCATGTTCCAAGCTGTTTGTCTTTATAAATGGGAGTATCCCTATTTAGGACTTGCATATTACATAAATGTTATATAATTATTTAATTAAAATAAACTAAGATGTAAAATTCTTCTAATTAATTTTTTTTTTTTTTGGCAATGTGTAGAATTATATATGTACAAGGCCAGTGTCGCCATACTGATAATAATTTAACAAAAAATATTGTTCTTATGTTTACTGTAATTTAAAGGCTCTTTTATTAAAGCCATATAAACTTGTCCTTATAAGTTGTCACATCACTAACACTGTCTAAATATTACAATGTAAATGTGAAGTACATGTACAATTTCTTGTAATAATTAATTTTAAAAACAATGAATATAAACATAAAAAAAAAATTAAAAAAAAAAACTAGGCCCTCTATGTGCACTTTTATTTTCTGATTGAGTTATCCCCCTTGTTTAAAAGCACATGTATGTCAATGAGCCTGATTCCAAATTTCTAGAGATGATTTAACTCATTTTCAATCATTCAATCGGAAAATGCTTTTATTTATGGATTCCTTTGTGAGGAGGCAACATTCTGAGAAGGTCTGTTATTTTATTAAATTTTCATACAAAAAACGATCCACTATTTTGTTCAATACATCCCCCCCCCCGTTTCCATACTCCTACATACACATCGATAGAGAAGTTTTTATAGCAAATATTTGAGGTTCTTCATCAAGATTGCATTCAATTACATCAGTCAACAGGTTGATGAATCCATGACATGCATGGATGATCTCAAGTTAAGCTAATTATCGGATTAAAACACCTGTAGATATCGGGAGTTACCTGTGTTTACCTTTGTATGCATTGATATACAGAGGCGCCTTGAGGGTTAAATAAACTTGTCAAAACTTAGGGCGACTAGAACTTCGCTTTTGAGACAGTTTAGGGCGAAGTTTTTTGAAACAGGGCGAAGATATCGCCCAACTTCGCCCTTATTTTGAGCCCTGCATTTACAAATTTTAGGTCGCCAGACACAATTCCAGGTCGATTTGGCCACCATTTTAGTAGACAAAATTGAGGGCTCTCATTCTGGATTTAGCAAGGAGTTGGGGTGTAAGTGATAAAATTCCTTCTTCCTTCCCACCACAGGGATTTTTCTGGGTATCCACAGGGTCCGGTAAAGGGACCCATTCCCAATGCAAAAAACCATACATTTTTCCCAATTCTGTAGTAAAAAATTCTCAATTAGCTATGTTTATCAATTTTTGGAGAGAAAAAATTTCACAAGAACATCAACATCATATTCGGAGGATATCTCGTTCTGATAACGATTTCAATCTATATTAACCCACATTTTGCTGGATGATTTATAAAGAGACAGCACTATTTTGCTGTGAACGTTCAATTACCAGTATTCTTGTGGTCTAGAATTTCTAATATGTTGTTGTGATTTTTCCCAAAATTACATTTTTGTTGAGCATTTTCCCAATTTCATCCCAAGGTCCTTTTCCCAAAAAGGTCAGAAAAATCCCTGCACCATCTTTATGTTACTGATGATACATTTAATACATTTTTGTGCATTACTCTGTATGATAGATTTTTTACTTTTAAATGTAACCAAAATTGCAGGGGAATGCATTATGTTGCCACCGTGTTTATCATCACTGTACCACTATGGTAGCTCAGTTGGTAGAGTGTTTACTTCATGTGTGAAAGGATATGGGTTCAATCCCCGTCACGGTCAGGGGTATGACCAAGACTTGCAAATAGCAAGTGACAGTGACTGTTCTTTAACTACGGTAAGCATTCACTGACTCAGCATTTGGAAATGAAAGTCACAGGTCCTTCAGAAGAGACCATAAAATGTGATGTCCCATGCCATGGCAGGTGTGGCCCCTTAACAAAAGACCTTAAAATGTGATGTCCCATGCCATGGCAGGTGTGGCACCTTAACAAAAGACCTTAAAATATGATGTCCCATGCCATGGCAGGTGTGGCACCTTAACAAAAGACCTTAAAATGTGATGTCCCATGCCATGGCAGGTGTGGCACCTTAACAAAAGACCTTAAAATATGATGTCCCATGCCATGGCAGGTGTGGCACCTTAACAAAAGACCTTAAAATGTGATGTCCCATGCCATGTGGCAGGTGTGGCACCTTAACAAAAGACCTTAAAATATGATGTCCCATGCCATGGCAGGTGTGGCACCTTAACAAAAGACCTTAAAATGTGATGTCCCATGCCATGGCAGGTGTGGCACCTTAACAAAAGACCTTAAAATGTGATGTCCCATGCCATGGCAGGTGTGGCACCTTCACAAACCCTTCCTGCACATTGACCTGAGTACACTGCAAAGGTAAGAATTTATGTAACTTTACCAAGGCTCTACGATTGCAATTTTTTTCACTAGCCTCCTGGCTAGTAAACCTGAGATGTTTACTAGCCAGAGCAAAACTGTTACTCGCCACATATTTGTTTTATAAATACAATTTAACTGGGATTCAATTAGACTGGAAACATTTCCGAATTTTGCTTAATTTTGAAGATGCACAGCAGATCGGCCCAATGTTTTTAAAAAATATTTTTCATTCAGTTAACTTTTATTGTGGTATCAAACACGAAAAATCGCAGTGCATGTCCAAAATCAAAGCAAAAACTTTGAAAAACGGCAAATCAAGTTAAAAACATGTGAACATAATTCAGAGGTGTGAGGCGAGTCGCTACAGGAATGTTAGCATTTCCTGTCTAGCTAGATACATCTGCCTCATGTAAAATTTAACAGCATATCTTTTAAACATACTTTTGCCGGTTTAAAACTGTTTTCCAGGCCAACTCGGGACCCGGCTTTCCGTCATCACTTTAGTCAGTTTAGAGGATTACGTTTGTTTTTACATCGAGTGATCACTGGCACCGAGTCGTAGACGAGGTCGTTTCTTCCTGGTCATTGATAACATTAGAATTCTCGAAGCTTCTAGATTTTTATTCGTACTCGTGGCTTGAAAAATAAATATATTTGCCGATTTTGTTTACAACTCATAGCGATGAAATTGACACTTGAAAACGTCATCACACAAACGCTTAACAACTTAACAGATTGGAGCTATATGATTTAAAGCGCTTTAAAGATTAAGCTTAATGAGAGTAATTTCGGAAAATCCGGATTTGACTTTCTACTTTATACTCGCACATCGGCGAGTGAATTTGACATATCCACTCGCATTTACAAAAAATTACTCGCAAATACGAGTGTTTTACTCGCATTGTAGAGCCCTGTTTACCTAAAGCTGGCAAGGTCTCATTGTAAGTGGCATATAGCCCCATTCATTCAATCAATCTTATTGCCACAGTTAAACCTTACTGTAATGCCCCTCGATAACTTGCCACCTTGCTTATAGCCAAAATAAAACCTAGTTATGATGCCATTTAATAATTTTGCCACCTCTTATTGCTTTGCCACAGTTAAATCTTGCTATAATGCTAATCTTGGCTGAGGGAAAAGTCACTTCTCCCTGTTTCAAAATCTAATTTAAGCCATGTTATGGGAAAGGTTTTTAGCTTGCATGGTGAAGATCAGTGGGTTGCTCTGGGTACTCCAGTTTCCTCTATGGTGGCCACATTAAAAAACTGATCATCTTGATATAAAGGAAAGAAACTTGACTGGGGCATAAAACATCAACATGCATTACTGCACTCTGCTTGGGAATATCCTAATGTGAGAGTTTTGTTAGATCGAATGACAAAGGTTGGTGGTTTTCTCTGGGCACTTGCCAAGCATCGAAGAACCACTGCGGTAGCTCAGTTGATATGCTCGCTCCGTAAGTGGAAGGTCGTGGGTTCGAACCCCGGCCGGGTCTGACCCAAGACTTGAAGTGGACAGTGACTGTTCTTTCGCCAAGCACTCGGCATTACGAAATGAAAGTCACGGTTCTTTCGGATGGGAACTTAAAATAAACGAGGTCCCGTGTCACGGTGGGCTTGGCACGCTATAGCTGGCGATGTCTCGATATAAGTGAAATATTCTTGACTGGGACGTTAAACACCATTACTCAACTCAACTCCAACCATCTAAGAGCTGACTTTCTGAATTTAAGTGAAAGAATCCTGAGTGGAAATTAAAACACCATTATTTCATCTCACCCACAGTCAATCAGACGGGTGTGTTCTGCAAACACCTACCTACTTGCATTGAACAACAATTCATTAGAGATTGGGATTAAGGTGTCTTTCAAAAGCATGAAGAGACCAACTTAACGCACCGAAAATATGTAAATATCTAAGAGACTGAGTGTTTATATTGCATTATTTAATCTGTCCCCAAATCCATGGAATAAAATCCATTACAGCCTAATGGAATGGACAAGGCGTCGGTCTACAAGTCCAGGGTCTCTCATAGTTGTGAGTTTGATTCCCACTCAGACCACATGTGAGAAAGTGAATTTTCCTTGTCATTGGTCTTAACTGGTTTACCTGGTGTCAGTACATGTATAATGCTATTGGGGGAGTGGTACACTTGTCTGCAGCATACTGACTCGGTGAGCTAGCACCTTAAAGTCGTCCTAGTATGCTAGTACAAAGCAGACCATAAAACACACTGGCACTTCACATGCATACACAAACTTCTTTATAGATTAATCCATAGAGATTAATAAAAGTAGTTTTCATTGCAAAAATAGCTGGAAAAATGCTGATGTGATGTTAAGCAACATTCAACCAACAAAAAACCATTACACAAGTGTAATAATATCTCTGGTATCCATACTTACTGGGGCTTACAGATCACAGTGCCTCTCATCGTTTAGGTTCCAATTCTACTGACTGAGGCACAGCCTAATGTAAGAAAGTTTCAGTTCACTTGTCCAGCTCCAAGGTATGTTGTTTTCTCCAGACACTCGAGTTTCCTCCACCATCTCAGAACTGACCCCTCAATAGAAGTGAAACAATCGTTTCTGGGACATGAAACTATTACTCCACTCGATTCTACTCAAGCAGATTCTAATATCAGAAAGTTTGTCATTTCTATTTGCCAAAGGTTGATGATTTTCTCCAGGCACTCCAGTTTCCTTCACCATCTCAGAACTAACCTCTCAATAGAAGTGAAACAATCTTGTCTGGGATATGAAACTATTACTCCAATCCATTTCACTCGGGCAGACTCTAATATGAGGAAGTTTGTCATTTCCATTTGCCAAAGGTTGGTGGTTTTCTCCAGGCACTCCAGTTTCCTCAACCATCTCAGAACTGACCCTTTAATAGAAGTAAAACAATCTGGGACATGAAACTATTACTCCATTACATTTTACTCTGGCAGATTCTAATATGAGGAAGTTTGTCATTTCACTTGCCAAAGGTTGGGGGTAACAGACTTCTGTCAGTCAGGTTAAGAAATATGTCGCTCAAATGTCTACCATGTATTTGGAATTTTGCTCAAATGGGTTTTCGCTCAACCATTCCAGGACTGACTACCTCAATATAAGTTAGTAAAAGTACATGTAGTCTCGACTGGGCCAATTAAACACCGTTACTCCATTCACAAGGTCCACTAAATGTTAACTGATATCATCCTATTATAATTACGGTATAAATGAGGGTCAGGTGCAACTTATGTGTATTGTGAATGATTTTTAATTTTCTGATACAAAATTTAAATATTCTACATGTAGGAATTTTACAATAAAAAGAATCTTGAATTCATGTTTAAGCTCATTGCATAAAATTTAAGATCCAAGTCAAGATCCTTACACTAAAATTGAGTAGTAGTAGTAGTAATGGTGTTTAACGTCCCAGTCAAGAATATTTCACTTATAATGAGATGTTGCCAGCTATAGGCGAAAGTCCAGAAATTTTGCCTGTGCGTTGCGCTGATGGCATTATACAGCAGGGTTCTTTAGCGTGCCAAGCCCACCATGACACCGAACCTCGTTTATTTTAAGTTCCCATCCGAAAGAACCGTGACTTTCATTTCATAATGCTGAGTGCTTGGCGAAAGAACAGTCACTACCCACTTTCAAGTCTTGGGTCAGACCCGGCCGGGGTTTGAACCCACGACCTCCCACTTACGGAGCGAGCACTCTACCAACTGAGCTACCGCAGTGGTCTTGTCTAAAATTGAGGCTGTCATTTCTGAGATGATGGAGGAAAATGGAGTGCCTGATAAACCACCAAAGTAAGATAGACAAATTTGATCACACTAGGGTCTGTCTTGAATAGGATTTGAAATTAGACAATGAGAGGAGCTGTAATTGAGTTGAGTAATGACGTTTAACGTCCCAGTCAAGAATATTTCACTTATATTGTGACTTCACCAGCTTTAGAAATTTTGTCTGTATGTTGCACTGATGGCTTTATACAGCAGGGTCCTTTATGGTACCACGAGGTACCTTGACACAGGATCTCGTTTATTTTAAGTTCCCATCAGAAAGAACTGTGACATTCGTTTTGTAATGCTGAGTGCTTGGCGAAGGAACAACCACCGCTCACTTTCAAGTCTTGGGTCGGACCCGGTTGGGGATCGAACCCACGATCTCCCTCTTACAGAGGGAGCACTCTACCAAGTGAGGTACTGCAGAGGTTTGGGAGCTGATCCATAAGCATGCACTTTAGACAACTCTGCTGCCAGCTAGCACCCCCCCCCCCCCCCCTCAGTACAGGAACACGCATGTAAAATCTTGTATAATATATACATGTACTTAATTAATAGAGAAATATGGTATTAATTAACTGCATCATACTTCTGTGTTTGATATTAAAATTTTAAATATGTGAGCACTTTTAGTTTTATAACAATAATTATTAAATTGTGCTTTATTATAAATAATTAAGTGTTGATACATACATAATTTGATATGTAATAAAACTGTATATATTAAATTTTAAAAATTCTTTGGTTAACAAACTTCATATTTTCTGTCTTCAATCTTAAAATTTGTTTACTAACTTTACTTGCATTACGATATTAAATTTTAAAAATTGTTTGGTTAACGATCTTCATATTTTCTGTCTTCAATATTAAAATTAGTTTACTTGCATTACGATATTAAATTTTAAGAATTCTTGGTTAACTATCTTCACATTTTCTGTTTTCTCATATATTAAAATGGATTTACTCGGCATTTTCATTAGGAATACGTGTAATTATCAAATTAATTTTGCTATTTAGGATTATTTTAGAAAGCCATACATAGTTTTGGGCAAGATATTCGTGGTTTGTACCGGTAACTACTGGTATATCTAAGTGTTGAACAATCAAAAAATTTCAGAAATGATCACATCCCTCAAATTGGGTTTCAAAACCAAGTGGTCAGCTGGCGGCCAATTTAAATTCTCAGGTGGCCAGTGGAAATTCCAAGTGGCCAAGCAATCTTTTCTTGCAAATGAAGGGAAACTAAGGCATATTTTAGGTATGGAAAACAAAAGTGCACTTTTTTCTGTGTTCACTGGTCACAAAAGTTCAAATGTTGTTCTTGAATCCAGTTTAAAGTTATTTTTGTGTTCTATTATTTTTATTTAATGATGAATAAATTTTGTTTAAACTAAAAGTTCAAATTTTAAGTGGACAAGCTGGCCACTATTTACAAATTTTAGGTCGCTAGACACAATTCCAGGTCGATTTGGCCACCATTTTAGTAGACAAAATTCAAGGCTGGATCATCGATGAATCGGAAGTTAAGATTTTAGCATATTTTTCTTCAATCATTCTTCAATTAGGCGCGGTGGCCTAATGGATAAGACGTCAGTCTTCAAATCCAGGGTCTCTCACCGCTGTGAGTTCGAGTCCCGCTCGGACCACATGTGGGAAAGTGAATTTTCCTTACCGTTGGCCTTTACTGATTCACCTGGTATCAGTATAATGGACTGGGGGAGTGGTACGCTTGTCTGCGGCGTACTGACTCTGTGAGCTAGCACGGTAAAGTCGCCCTGAGTGCGCGCTAGTACAAGGCAGACCATACAACACACTCGCACTTCACATGCATACACAAAAATTGTTCATAGATTAATCCATAGAGATTAATTAAATAGTTCTCGTCGCGAATAGCTGAAAAATTGCTGATGCGACGTTAAGCAACATTCAACCAACCAACCAATCTTCAATCATAGAGCGTACTTACATCAGATAGCCTTATATATATGGCTCATAAGATGGCTTATATTAATCATCTTAGTTGGATACTGGGGCCTCTATTTTGTAAAAAATTGCTTTGAGTAGTTTCTTAGTGTTGATCTGTATTTCCTTCTACAATTGGAGCACTTTTTTGGGCAGCACACACTCTACCTATAATCGATGGATCAAAATCGTTAGGCCTTTAACAAAGATTTTTCACTTATAATCATTTCATCACTATTACTTTAAGTAAATCTTCATGTCTTATAAAACAGGTTTGTATTGATGATAAATGTTCAGGATGTAAGGTTATCTCCTTATTCCAACTGACCCTTGACCTTAAGGTGTCAAATTGACAAATGTTCAGGGATTTCTATTAAATTGTACCCCCACTAGAGATTTAATATCAACTGGAAAAATATAAATGACTGAAATTTTTATTTTATATGAAGTAATTTATCAATTTAGTAATAATAGGTGGGGTACAAAAGGAAGGAATTCCAAAATGTCATAGATCACACAACAACTTCTCTCTGATTTCGAGAGTCAAAGGTTCCATTCCAAGATTACAAAAAATCTCTACAAGTGGATTGTCGTATGATTGAGTTCATTACTGGTATTGTTTATATTTGGGTTCAGAATATTTCACTTATATTGAGATTCTACAATGATCTGACAGTGAGAATCTAATTGGCGTATCGCTGGCCACGACCCAATTTTCCAACAAACGCCCGGCATGCTTGGGTTACACACAAAAAGAATGAAAACTTGACCTGAATTGTGTTATTTAATGACGTTACTGACACTAGTACGTCATTAGTTGGTGTGGCCCTGCTTTGGTACCTTGATGGCGGCCATTGTCGGAACATTTTCTCGTGGTTGGCGAAACGTCAATTACCGGTGGTAGTAAATAATTTTATTTTGTTAATGGTTACATGTTGAATTGTTCATTGCATACATTGGAAGCATTTAGCGCAGTTAGTAGAGCGTCATACTTGAGATGTAAGGATCGTGTGTTTGATTCCCAAGTGAGGCATATTGTGACCTTAAGTAAGTTACTGGTATATTTACTTCATTTCACATTGCTACTGACTTACCCAGTTTCAAATAATGGACTAGTGGGGCAGTAACTTATGCAACTGCTTTTTCAGAGAGCAGGCACATAAAAGTCGCACTAAATGAGTTGAGTAATGAGGTGTTTAACGTCCCAGTCAAGAATATTTTACTTATATCGAGACGTCGCCAGCTATAGGCGAAGGTGCAGAAATTTTGCCTGTGAGTTGCGCTGATGCCATTATACAACAGGGTTCTTTAGCGTGCCAAGCCCACCGTGACACGGGACCTCGTTTATTTTAAGTTCCCATATCCGAAAGAACCGACTTTCATTTCGTAATGCCGAGTGCTTGGCGAAAAGAACAATCACTACCCACTTTTAAGTCTTTGGTCAGACCCGGCCGGGGATCGAACCCACGACCTTTCACTTACAGAGCAAGCACTCTACACCACTCCTTAGATATTTTACTCTTAGTAATGATTAAAGCCTTATCTTCATCAGACTTAGTTGGAGTAAGGCTGTTTTTTGCTCCGGTCAAACTAGGTTTCCACAAATTTAAAATTTGGATTATTAGAAGCAATTTATTTTAGCAAATTTGTGAAAAAATACTGGAAAAGGGACAACAGTAAAACATGTTTATAACGAAGCCCTGGGGACTATGATTTTATCTTCATTATAAAGTGACTTTGTCATATTGTTATAAATAGACTTATATAAAGGAGCTGTTGAGCCCAATATTTGACTTCATACTATCCATGTATTCGGTGTAAGCAAGTTCATTATATTCATGTTTCACTGTATATTTTCATAAGTTTCATAAAGGCTACTGCATGTATGTAATAGTTTTAAATTTGTTGAAACTAGGCCCAGGGATCTGTTTTCATGAGTTCAGCTGTATCATATGCACAAATTTGAATGACTTTTTGTACAGAGCAAATAAGAACAATTAAAATACATATGAAGAATAACTTTCTTAGCATTATTTCCTGAGGGGAAATCCTTTTTAAAAACGATATTATAAAACTGGCTCATAGTCAATATTTCAAAGTATTTAAAAATATTTTAAACATATGAAGAAGTTTTTACAGGGCAAATAACACTACATTTTCCTATTTCAAGAAAATAACTTTCAAAACATTATGGGGCTGACCTGTAAGAAATAAAGGCAAAAGGTTGTGGACCTTCCATTACAAAACATAAATTTGAACCCTTGTTGAATAACTTTTTACAGGGCAAATAAGAACTAAGAACACTGCATTTTCTTCAAGAAAATAACTTTTATATATAAGTTATAAACCACAGTAAATAAACACTGTTACATGTACTACTACTAGATCATAAAAAATTGTTATTTCTAAAACTTGATTTGACACCTCAGTACACACTCATGTACAGTCATGTTTTTGGTAGGTTTTACATATAAACCTGACTCATCTCTGATTTCCCTGATTCATGATCGTAATTCCTCAGTTAATAAGAAACTACATGAACTTAAGACCCTGCATGTATAAGTAACCAAACCTTATGTTATATCCTATCAAATTGGAACAATTTTGACCTGGTAGTTTGACCTCAGCTACATGTATGTATGCATGCATGTTGTGAATTGCAAATTTAATAACATTGGTATATAGACTTGACCTCTGTATAAAATAATGCATATTTGTATATTTAAAAAATATCTTGAAAATTTTGACTTGGTATTTATCATATGAATTTACTTATTTACTTTCATTCCAAACGTTTGGCAATTTTGACCTGGTAATTTGAACTCTTTTTAAAGATATATGGTATCAAACTTGAACAATATTGACCTGGTAGTTTGACCTCTGTATGAAATGATGCATTTATGTTGTGAATTGCTAATGTTGAAAAATCTTGATCATTTTGACCTGCTAATTTGACCTCTATAAAACCATGTACATGTATGTATGTGGTAATGACTAATCAATATGTATTGAACAATTTTGACCTAGTATTTTGATCTTTGTATAAAATTGAGCATACATGTTCTGAAATGCTACATGTATGTGGTAACATGTTATATTTATAAACATTTTGACAATTTTGACCCGTTAGTAGACTTGACCTCTGTATTTATATTATACACATTGGTATATTAAAATCTTGACAATTTTGACCCGGTATTTTGACCTATACAAAATGATGCAGACATGTTGTGAATAGCTGTTTTATAAAAATCTTGACAATTTTGATGTGGTATTTTGACTTCTGAATAAAAACCATGCAGTTATGTTGTGAACTTATGCTAATTTCTAAAATTTTGACAATTTTGACTTAGAATTTAGAACTGTATAAAATGATGCATGTATTTTATGAAATCCTTACGGTACTTTGGTATGGTATTTAAAAATTTGGACCCGGTAATTTTACCATATATACTAATAAAGTAATAATGTATTTTAATCTGACCACTGTTAAAAAAATTTAACATTTACATGAATATATGTTGTACCGGTATTTAACATTTTTTACAACAGTTTTTAGTTGTTTTTTTTTTTTTTTTTTTTACAAATTTACAAATTTACTTAAACACAATAGGTTTTTTGTGATAGAATGTCTGAGAAATTACCTAGGAGCCAATGGTTATTTAGGCTACCAAGAATGGAAACATAGCCAAGTTATTTTCAAATTACAAATTAACCATATCAAAATTGTTGTACTCTAGCCTGATGTAATTGTGTCATGGTGTTCCATTTTCATTTATATATAATATATACACACATATACTGTTGAATAAAAAAAATCAGGCTTCTTTCTGCCTTCTCAGTATTTCATTACATCTTATGTGATTAGCATCAAAGACAGATTTTAAAAGTTGGCATTATTTATTTATCCAAGTCGCCAGAATGTTTGGTTAAGTACTTTATTTATATAGATAAGGCAAGTGTTATCTTGATGAACTTGTGTCTCTCTCTACTTTCATCAGTTGATGTGTTTAAAGGGAGACTACTCTATTAAGAAATTTGATATAGAAAAAAAGAAAGAAGAGAAAAAAATTTAAGTAAAAAGAAATGATTGATATGGTACTAATGTTAGGAAAATGTTAAAAATATCCGGGTTTGGTTTTAAGTTTTGAAAATTTTTATTACTGTGTTCAATTAGGATTTTCAGAAGGGACCACTTTAAAAAAAATCACCTTAAACACCATAACTGCTGATAACATCAATCAATATTTTTGCATTTCTGTTGTGTTAAATATGGCCAACTAAGGCCTTAACAATGGAGTCATTTGCAAATAAGGGGTTAATGGCCACATGACACCATCTTGAATGTACAGTTAAACCTGTCTATGAAGGGCACCCAAGGGAGCCAGTAAAAGTGGCCTTTATATACAGGTTAAAAAATATGAATTAAGAACAATTGGGATGCAATTCTACTAGCCTTTATAAGCAGGTGACCTTTATATACAGGTTAAAAAATATGAATAAAGAACAATTGGGATACAATTCTACTGACCTTTATAAGCAGGTGGCCCTTATATAGAGGTGACCTTTAAGGCAGGTTGGACTGTACACTGTAATTATTTATGTTGTTTCCTTGATATAAGAGAAATATAAACCACCATGATTAAGCCTCATTTTGAACATCCCCTTAACCCTGTTCCATAAATTTTTTAAAAAAGTTTGTGGAAATGCTGATGCTATCGGTAGCACATCAGACTTCAGATCCATTGTTCATGGGTTTGAATCCTGGAAGGGATATGTGTTATGACTGACCTAAGGCAAGTCTCTGCATTTAACATTGATAGTTACTTACCTCATGCCAGATAATGGACTGGTGGGAGGACAACCTTGGCAAACATTTTCTTCATGACCTTGTAAGCAAAATAAATTCACTCGCAATAGCTCTGCCAGTGATTTTGTTTGTATTAAATTACTATGGAATAAAGGTAGTTTCCTTATGGAAAATGACTAAAATTTCCCAATTACTGAATATTAGACCAAATTAAAACAGATTTGTTTACAGACTGTGCTTACATGTATATTAATCAGACACTTTTGGTTGTATAATGATAGAATATGTGTTTGTAGAAAGAGGGGGGTATTAAATTTGAGTTTCCGTCCGTCCTGCCATCCTTCAGTCCATCGGAATTTCTTGTCTGCGCAAAATCTCCAAAACTATAAAACACTTTTTTATGAAACTTGGTTCAAAGCATCAACATTGATAGGAGTTGGGCATATCGTTAACCTGAGTTGGTTTGCTTATTCTCCTGGGAGTTATTGCCCTTTGAACATAAGTGCAAATCACAAAAAGAATATGCTAACAAAGATCCTAATTCACTGAATTTGCTTGTCTATTGTTGTATATATAAGATTGTTGAATAAGTAACTAGTCCCTCCCAAAACAGGGTTCGCACAGGCCTGGAAAAGTCCTTAAATTTTGAGGTTTGCCCTAAAAAGACCCTAAAAACAAGTCTGACCCTAAAAAGCCCTTGAATTTATCCTGAAGGCCTTAAAAAGCCCTTGGATTTGGCCAGTTGGGTGTCTATATTTCGATATTAAGTAATTGCAAATAGACTGATATATATAAACAAATAAATTAATTAATAAATAGCATTGAAATGGGAAATTTAAAGGTACCTGGCCCAACCGATCGAACAGCGTCAAACTCCACTTCAAGTATCATTGACACATAAGTAATTGTTTAGTGATTTAATTGCCTTTGCACCAATATTTTTGCTAAAATTGTCCTTCTGATTAGGCCTTAAATTTGCATATTTTAAGACCCTGAGAAGACCCTAAAAAGTCCTTACATTTAGAGTCCAAATGTCTGTACGAACCCTGCAAAAGTTTCAAATCTTGAACTGTGGGACTGGCTGTTATTTGAACACTGATACACATTTTACCTACCATACATAACATTAAATTCTACTTCTAATTGCAGGTTTTTACTCAGGAAGACTCTGAAGTTGAGTTATTTTTAGAATTATGGCTCAAGGTCGACCAATCAAATGTGTTGTCGTGGGAGATGGTACTGTCGGGAAGACTTGTATGTTAATTTCATATACGACAGATAGTTTTCCTGGTGAATATGTTCCAACTGTGTAAGTATTTAGGCCTAAATAAATTATTTTGTGTTTCTCCTAACCTGACTGACACAGACTGTAAATTTTTATGCCCACCTTTAGTTTTCAAGACGATTTGTTGACAAGCACTGTTGAAACTGGCATCCTTGTTCCATATGGTCAATGTAAAAAATAGTTTTAAAAAAGTTGCCCACCTACCGACCCTAATTTTTCTAAGAGCCTTTAGTGAACTAATTTTTGATTGGTCTTATATTAACATGGATGAAGCTTGACAATTCTGAGTTAGGCGACTAGATCACTTTTGAAAAGAAGTTACAATAGTAATACACGTAACAAAAATCTTTAAAACTTTGGGAGCCCAGAGTGCAGACAAATTATTTGGGGCCATAGACTACTGGGTCCCTGTTACATGTAATTCAATCCCTGTATTAATTTAAATAAACTGTTTGCTTAAAATCATAACCTTCTCGAAGATATCTATTGGAACATTATTGGGACACGTAGCCAAAAAGCTTAAGACTGCAAACTGTGAAGTCATTGGTTTGAATCCCAGCTGGTCTGTTAAGTCATTGATTTGAATCCCAGCTGGCCTGCCTTGTGTTTTCCTGAGCAAGTACTGCTATGGAAGTCCAGTTGATAGAGTGCTTGCTTGCTCTCTATGTTGGATGGCAGAGTTCAAACCCTAGCAAGAGTCCTACCAAGACTTTAAAAGAGGTACCGGGTAGTGAGGGTTATTTTGGCAGAGTTCTTACCCTAGCAAAAGTCCTACCAAGACTTTAAAAGAGGTACTGGGTAGTGACGGTTCTTTTGGCAGAGTTCTAACCCTAGCGAGAGTCCTACCAAGACTTTAAAACAGGTACCGGGTAGTGACGGTTATTTTGGCAGAGTTCTAACCCTAGCAAAAGTCCTACCAAGACTTTAAAACAGGTACCGGATAGTGACGGTTCTTTTGGCAGAGTTCAAACCATAGCAAAAGTCCTACCAAGACGTTAAAAGTGGTAGTGAATGTTCTTTGCTGAGCAAAGTAAGGCTGAATAAGTTCCTTAGTTCAAATTGTTCAGAATTATTAATTGTGTTGTTTGTTTTTCAGTTTTGATAATTACACTGCCAATATGATGGTAGACAGTGTTCCTGTTAGTCTAGGATTATGGGATACTGCCGGTCAAGAAGATTACGACAGATTACGTCCCTTATCATATCCACAGGTATACCCTAACTCGCAGAAATTTTCACATCAGTTTATTTTCACATAAAGGGACATTCAGTTCAATTTATTCACATGCTTTTATCTTTTTGCCATCATATCACAGACCCTGCATGAATGATATCCGGATTAAATATTTGTGAAAGTTTTATTTTTCTGTGTTGTTGCTTGCACGAATTTTCATAAAAATAAAAGGAACATAAATATTTCCACATCAGTTAATTTTCATGTGAAGCCACATTTCAAGTTATTAACATACTTTTATTCTCCACCCTTAGAATGTAGTATGCAAAAAAGACCCCCCCCAAAAAAAAAATAAAAAATAAAAAAAACTCCCAAATAAACCCTTTACCATCATCACTAGATTCAACTCCACTCCTCTCACATATTCTATTCTAAATTCCAAAATGTAACTGTGTCCTATATACCCTTATCAATAATGTTGTTTTAATTTTTATTTCAGACTGATGTGTTTTTAATATGCTTTAGTGTTGTGAGTCCTTCTTCATACGAAAATGTAACCACAAAATGGAACCCAGAAGTTAAGCATCACTGTCCTGAAGCACCTGTACTTTTAGTCGGTAAGGAGTGAAAGAATGGTCACTGTAAATGTAATTTATTTTGCATATGTTTATTTTCGCTGTAAAGGAAATTAAGACATATCGGTGTAGTTAAATTTTCGCGTTTTTGAAATATGCACTATAACACAATAGGCATAATTATATTTCGCTCGGTAATAATTTTCGCACAAAACAAACGACCGTGAAATAAGCAAAAATCAGTACACACAAAAATAAATACATTAACAGTATCTTTCGTGTTTTAGATTTTTCGTATTTCATAAAAGCATCGAGATGATTCTATAAAACCGTTCAAATAATCTGAAACCCTGTATCTCTTTTTATGCTTTATGCTCTTATATTTACAATTGTAATTGTTACTCCTTCTATAACACATTGTGAGCAACTGTATGTCATTATACAATTATTGACTTTTGATGAGGTAGACATAAGGATTTATTAACCTCAAACATATTATATTTACCAAGGCCGTAGGCCGAGGTGAATATTATGTTTTTGAGGTTGATAAATCCTTATGTCTACCGAATCGAAAGTCAATAATTGTTTTATTATATGACCAATGATTTTTATCACCATATCATTATGTTTTATAGTACAAAAGGTAAAAATGTCCTTTTCTTTTTTTCAATGTTACGTCATATAATGTTGCATGCGTTTTTGCGCAGTGAACATTACCCACTGTTAGGTCACACAATGTCACGTTTTGCACGGTGAACAATGCCAATTGTTACGTCATAAAAACGTCGCGTGCGTTATTGCGCTGTGAATATAACGATTTATTAGACTCGCCAAACGCCTTCTCAACCAATCAGAAAAGTGCAAAATCATTGGCCATATAATAAAATGTTATAGATAATAAATTACGCCATCATGTAAATACGTCATTAACTTGTTACGTCTAATCACTGCGTTTGAATACACTACAATCACAAAATACCTTCTGATGTTAACTTTATACGGTTAAATGCAATAAGGAATGTTATCATGTGCAACAGTTAATCAATGTATCAATTGTCATAATGCAGAAAGAATCTGTTTGCAGTTTAAAATGTAAATGTGTAATGCATTTGTATTGTAGGTGGATATTGAGTCAATAATCACATTAAAAAAATTATATGAGTTACATGATGAGTAAATGAATGCAAAACAAATTTCTTGTTCCACTAGCCACAAGGAGGAGTTATCGACAAAAATTTGAGTCAGAAGCATTCTCATGGATATTATGAAAAAGTACAAAGAAATCTAATAAATAAATAAGAAATTCTTTTTTATTTACAGGCACAAAAATAGATTTAAGAGAAAATAAAGAAGCGATTGGACAACTTGCATCTCAAGGACTTTCACCTGTTAAACGAGAGCAAGGAATTAAATTAGCAAATAAAATACGAGCTGTTAAGTATATGGAATGTTCTGCACTTACTCAAAGAGGACTCAAACAGGTAAGAAAATAAAATGTTTTTATCAGTGATGATGCCCATGAAGTTTTATATCGCCACCATATAAGGTGAGCGAGATGGAAGCATGGAGCTAAACTATTTAATTAAATTCGAGCTGTTAAGTATATGGAATGTTCTGCACTTACTCAAAGAGGACTCAAACAGGTAAGGAAATAAATTTTTTTTATCAGTGGTGATGCCCATGGGTTTTTATATTGCCACCATATAAGGTTAGCTAAACTAGTTAATAAAATATGAGCTGTTAAATGTATGGAATGTTCTGCGCTTACTCAAAGAGGACTCAAACAGGTAAGAAAATAAAATGATTTTATCGGTGATGATGCCCATGAACTAAATTGCCACCATATATGGTTAGAGAGAATCTAAAATACTCCAATCGTCAAGAAAAATTTGTGTATCTATTTAAAGATCTTTATGAAACTTCACAAGAACAATCTTCAGGTGGAGTGTATGTAGAGGTGCCGTTGGCTATTATTTTGATTCTCCACATGGTTAGGGATTTAATTTCCCAGTTCAGTTTGTCTGGAAATAGCATCTCATTTCAGTTATAACTTTGTTGTATAATAAGAACACATGAAAACTTCATGTTTTTCCTGTAGAGATGTTACTATGTATTGGCATCATGAAAGTGGTTGCCGAGGATTTGCTGATGACAATTTCTTGGAACAAAGCTTGCATCACAATATCGTAGAAAAATATTCTTTGAAATCATTGCATCACTTTTGTATTGATCGTGATTAAGCAGATTAAACATGTGGTTTTGCGGTGAACCACAAACAAATCACTGCTGATAGGAGACTTAATAAATACACAATATATCGATGCACACTGTGTTCAATGTAGATATTAGCTAACTGCAAAAAAACGCAAATAATAAAAAAAAAAAAAAAAAAAAAAACAACAAAAAACCCCAGCACATCTTTTGAAAATATTCATCTGGAAAATTCATCATTGTAAATTTTTGTCGATATCATGATACATTTTTTGTCCACAATAACATCTATACTTTCTTTGCCAAGTAAAGTAGTTCATATGCATATGGTTGGGAAAACGCATATTTGGTGTGTTTGTTTGGGGAATGAGGAACACTTTTGTAATGTCATACCATGTCAATCATACCTTGATATTTTTGTATTTTTCAGGTGTTTGATGAAGCTTGTCGAGCAGTTCTACAACCACAACCAATAAGAACTAAACACAATAAATGTCATCTGTTATAAGTGCCGTTCGTGACATAAATCTTAACAAAAAACTCTTAATTCATGTCGGAGACTGTTCAAAGTGGTTGTGTTAATAATTACAATAGTAACATTGCCATCTTGTATAATGCCATGGCTGTTCAACTTAATATGTAGGTACACATGTATAATGAACATTTGACCCATCTCAGTACGGAAGTTTGATGGTTTGGTTCACAGCGCACACACACAGTAACTATATTTTCAAATTCTCATCGCACAAATATGATTTGTAAAAATGCAGATATGTGACAGAATCAAGAAGATATTGGTCAAAATCTCAAATCTTGAAATTTTAATGACTTCCCCATGGATGCTTTACAGGACTTTGATTTATTTTGTTTGCCTTAAAATTACTACCAAATATATGTAGTTTCCACTTTGAAATAATTACTACAATTTCTCAATTTGACCATTACAATTACTTAAAACTATAGTGACACAAGAGCAAACTCTTTACACAAAAAATCCTGTTGCAGTAACCGATCCTTTAAATCGGATGGTCCAAGTAGACTGACAATCAATTTCCAAAATTTGTGGAAATGAAGTTCTTTTCAAAGTATTTTTCACAAATGTGCTAAAATAAGTTACTTTTTGAAAGAATTTCTCAGAAAATAATAGCCAATGGTGATTTTGGCTACCAGGAATTGAAACTTGGACTGTGCAATTGTGACACATTTGGGATTTTGAGCAATATCCACTTGACATAATCAATTATCAATGTCACTTTAGATCTTTCACTCCTGTATATGTAAAGACTTATACTCGTTTATTATGTTTTTCATTGTTGCTACATGCAAAACAGTAAAGCTGTTACTCCTAATTCTGGATGGAAAAAAAAATTCGGGATGGCTGTACTAAAATAGGGCCAGTCAATAAACTGGAAATACTGGTTTTCTTTAGCCTTTAAAAATCACAATTTACATTTTTTCATATCTTGTTAACTGATAGAATTACTAAGATTTACCCGATTTAAGTTAAGATAAATCATATTTAAGAATCAATTTTGAAATTGCGGTCAGTCTGATAGTGAAATAAAACCAGCCAATCCAAAGGTTGCATTTTGATTGTATTCAGTTATTTTCATTATTGAAGAAAGTTTTGATTCATTTAATTGTGAAGGGAATGTTAACAAATATCATGATTGATTTACTAATTTGTAATTATTTTTGTTCAGGCCTATAGCTGCAATAAAATATCATTTGTGATTGTATCAAGTAGAAATCGGTCAAAATCTCCACGTCAACATTTTCAGTATTGTGACGTAACAATTTGAAGAATGACGTCATCATTACACAGCGATCGATGCCGTGAAAACAGGTACATTTGCATGTTTATTCACAACAGAGCAACATGGAGGAAGATATTTTTATACAACAAGCAAATGAATACTACATTTATCCTGCATGTGACTGATAAATTGTACTAGACTTAAAGCCCCAATATTGTTAGAATTTCCTATATCTTTTGCAAATTCAAGTAGTTTGCGTGCATTAACAATCCGATGATACGTAAATAGCTACGTCATAAATGACATCATAGCTTTGGTATTTGTTAGAATTTTTAAACAAAATTTGGCAAAGAGACAGAAAATGGATTTTTCAGGGTTCCCACGCATCCTTGAAAACGGGAAAACTCCGGGAATTTCAATTTATTAATTCCCGGTCGGGAAAACCCTTGAATTCCACAAAAAAAATAAAAATCCGGGAAAAAGTCTTGAATTTTGCCGATACGTTACGTTGGTAAGGGAAAGAGAGATAACTCTTACTTGCACGACAATTCCTAGTCGCTAAACACGGAAACGACCAATTCATTTTTCGTTTTAACAATTATAAGTGCCGATCAAGTCATCAATGCGTTTGTAATTGATGAGAAATAATATGATGTTGTCATGGTTTTAATGTCTTCAAAGTAACATAGATTTTATACCATGTGGCGGTCCAACATTAATATTGTAAAATATTTTATATCAAGAGAAACGCTTGGCTTTGTAAAAGGAACGAAGTTTCCGAAAGCAATAATATTGAATGATGTCTGTTTAAAATCGGATTTGGTGAAGATTTACACATGTATACATGTATGATGTTCCAGATTCACAAGATAGTACATGTATCATTCTCCGTCCTAAAATCGAGAGAGTCCTAAGATTCGAGGCCATTTTTGTTTTCAGTTATTATACGCGAGTATCGTCTCTGCAGTGACGATTTCATGCATTAAAGACAAAATTTAGGTATTTACTGTGAAACTATCCAGAAAAATCAGCTGTCTATTTTTCAGCTCCCAAATTCTTGTTGCGTTAGCAAATTTAGTTCGTTTTCTATTAGAGTCTCGAATCACGGACGGTCGAGGATACTTTTATAAAATGCTTATCATTACCTTGAAAAGTGTGAAAAAAACTTAAAAAAACCTGGAAAAGCCCTGGAATTTTTAAAAGAGAAAAGAGTGGGAACCCTGATTTTTATATATTTTAAAGACAAAAAATGTTTTTGTGACAATTGGAGATTTCAACCAATTTCTACTTGATACAATCACATTTATAATTTTAATTTTACTTGAATCAAGTAGAATTTATTTTTAAGAAGCCATCTTGTTTGCCAGTTAGACAGGTTTTAAGTGAAACAACATAAAAACCTGTATATCTGAAGATTAATTGGTTGCCATGGAAATAAAGCTTTATATGTTTTGACACCTAAATATGTGGAATGCATTAAGAGAAATATTATTTTAATGGGAATGTGTGTGTGTCAAAACGTAATTGTTGTTTTGAAAGAAAAAAACCCCAGTATTTCTTGACCATTTTGAAAGATTTTATGGGATATTTAGTTGCCTTGGAAACACATATGATACATGATTTGAAGGCTTCTTCTTGAGAATGTGTCGGAAACATTAGGTTGTCGTGGAAAAAGACACAATTGCATCACCATAGTGAAAGATGGCATTGAAAAGTGTAAACAACCAAGGTATATGGAAAAATGAATATAACCACAGCATTTGAATAAATGAAAAAAAAAATGAGCGTAATGTGGCAATAGATTTAAAGAAAAAGAAAGAATAACCATGGTGATGATTTGGATAATTGAATGATAAAATCAGGATTACCATGGTGATAAATATAAAGAAAAAGTAAGAATAACCATGGCAACAAATCCAAAGAATTAAATGTAAAAATCTGTATTTACGTGATGATAGATTATATGGAAAAAAGTTAGAATAACCATGGTGATGAATAAAATAGAAGAATGAGGTTAAGATTGGTGACATAGATTGAATGGAAAAGTGAGAATAATCATGGCAATTATCAGTATATTAGACTTAGAATTCTTAATTTATATAGCATCAGGTATTTTCTGTTTTGTCATAATCATTGTGGGATATACATGCGAACCGTTATTTGATTTATGTGCTGGGGGATATGTGTACGTGCTTTGCAGAATGGGTGCATCACGCTTGAAGACTGAATACAAAGACAAATGTTACAATTATATTTGTAATAGCGAGTGTGTAATATTAGTAAGAAAATCTGGCTTTAATGTTTAACAGGAACATTAAAATTACAAAAGGGAGACAATTTTACCCGAAACATTTTTTTTTCGCAAGTGAATATTGTGAAATGAAACCATACCTTGTTGTGTTGTAGTATTTTAAGTATTTAATTATTATTAAGAGTTCTCTCCCTTTATTAAGTTTAGTAGCCTGTGTTTTATGTATGTCACATTTGAATTGCAGTTTTACACAGAATCTGTCAGCGCTTTCAGTACTTTGATGCATATTGTTATCACATTAGTTTCAGCGTTGAAAAGAAATCAAGATTTAAAATCAGAGTCATTTACTGTAGTCAAACCTGTCTATAAGGGCCAACCAAATGGAAGCTGTAAAAGTAACAAGATAAGTTAAACACGCTTTTCAGGCACAAGAAAAATGTGTAAGTCTAAAAGCTATAAAGATCAAATTTCAATGGACAAATTTGAAGTTATTTCTTGTTTATGACATGAATGAAAATAGAAACCTGTGAAAATGAAAAAGTTTGAACCTTTGTGGACAATGATGGTCACATGATGGCTGTGTCTCGCACTTTTCAGGCACAAGAAAAATTTATAGGTCTTAAAGCTATAAAGTTAAATTTTAAATGCACTGATATGAAGTAATTTTTAATATGTCATTGTTTACCATCAGTATTGAGAATTTATACCCGATTGATATTAAGATATTATTTAAGACTTTACATATTAACTGATAAATTCTACTTGATTATTTATACTTGATTTTTTAAAAAATACACCAGTATGCTTACCAGGTATATTATTATTACAAATTTATATATAACAGAAAACAGAATTATTAACACTAAATCTTACTGTCTCCTGTGTCCTAAGGGTAAAATTTGTCACAAATCTTTTAGATTGGGTTTTGGCGTTTTCAGTACTTTCAGTACTTTGACTTGTCTCAAAGATTCATCAGCATACCACATGCTATCAAATGGAAACATTTTCAAAATTTGTTCTGCACAAATTTGCATACTTTGAAACTCCTTATATATCACAAAAATATTTTTTTTCTTGCATTTTTTGTCTCTGAAATTCAGACAAATTTTCAAAATTTGTTCTGCACAAATGATAAGATAGTGTAGATCACATGGTAAAGGATTTATTTATTATATTATTATAACAAAAATCACCAAAAACTTGCCAAAGTAATATTCATTATATTATAGGTTGTTAGGAGGAAAAATATGAAACAAAAAATATGAAAAAAAATATCTTGACCAAAGATTAATATAAACAAACCAAAAGAGTATACATTGAGCTGCACATACACTGCCCAAAATTTGCTAGGAAGAGTGGAATTTACTCATCAGCATCTGGATAATATGCCTTCACATAAAGGAACCATACATAGATTAATGTTTGTGAATGAGTCATGGCGTTTTCCTCAGATTCTTCTTTAGATTTTAGCATTGAGGAATTACAGATTCATATGTAAAATATTATATTCCTCATAGAGTAATTAGTCACTTTTCCTTATTTTCGACTTCAGAGTTACTTGTTTGCATCGACATTTTTTTATCTTGATCTTTTTCTGATGAAGAAATACAAATTTTACCCATTTAGAATGAAATACAAAAGACCAAGTGGGATGTAAAAGTATACGAGTTCTACTAGAAATTCTGGTGCTGTATAAATTTTTAAAAAGACTTCCTTCCTTATGAATAATTTTATGTTTCATCCTTGGATTAACCCCATGACCTTAAACTTTTATGGTAATGAACCTCTTGACCTTGACCTCTTATGGTAATGAACCCCATGACCTTGACCTTTTATGGTAATGTCGGTAAACATAAATGGAATGTGCAATTTAAATATTGACCAATGACAATCCTGTGCACAGGGTATTGCTGTGTGAAACCAGGTGATGACAATGTGTGGCATAGCTAGCTTTGTTTAAAGTATTGAGCCAGGTGAGCGACACAGGCCCATATTTAGCCCCCTTTGTTCAAGGATTGATTTTTGTAAGGTACAAATTATTTATTTTTCACATCATGAGTTTAGTTGATTATAGATGTAGTAATTCTCTGTAGAAGAAGCATTAACATGTAGTTGTAAATCGTTTATGTGATGGTGAATGATGGTTGTCATAGCAACAACAGTTTGACCTCGGACTTTGACCTGTGAACTTTGACATTTGGATTTCGAAAAATATGAAAGTGGCCAGTAAACTGTTCTAAAACTGAATTTTCAGTCTTTGTTAAAGTATTTTGAAGTCTTTTAGAAAAACTATTATTGAATACAAACCCAAGCTTTAAGAAACTGGTGAAACTTTGCGTACATTTCTGTAAATAATACTAAGTGTCATTTTTGACAAAAGAACTAAAAGAAAACCCAAGGAAAATGCAATATGGCAATGGGCAAGTCTAGAACATTGGAAATGGAGGTACCACAAGGGTGACGAATCTTTTAATCTAAAATATCCAAGGAAAGCATCTTGTAGCTTCTCTTATTTTTGGAAATTTGAAAAAATTGGTGAATTTATTGAGAATATTCATCTAAAATATCCGTGAAAAGCAAAAAACCATTGATGCCCTTCTTGATGGCTATGAACAATTTCTTTTTAAGATCATTGTCCGAAATAGTTGTCTGTGCAAATTCTCCAAAACTATGAAGCGCTATTTTATGAAACTTGGTGCATAGCATCAACATTAATAGGAAATGCACATATCGTTAACCCGAGTTGGTTTGCTCATTTTCTTGGGAGTTATTGCTCTTTGAACATAAGTGCTAATCACAAAAAAAGAACCTGCTGAAACTTTTTTCGAATTTTGTTCCAGTATGAATCTCTTTCTCTGTTTTAAATGTCAAAGGTCAGGTCAGACTGTTTAAGCTATATTAAGTAAGTTGGCTTCTGTCGCATTATAAAAACCAAAAGCCTTATACAGACTGACTTAGTAGTGTACATGTCATTATATATACTGTTAAGCTTTTTCAAAATAAAAATACCATGAACTTTTAATTATTATTTGTCTTTTTTATTTGTATTTGATTTACTGTCGCCAAATCATTCAACTCCACATACAAACGTTTTATCTCTTAATTATTCAGCAAACAATCGGTATTAGAATAGACATAAACTGTGCACAATTGTTTGCTGATTTGTTTCTGTATTTATATGAAGCAGAATTTATGCAGAACTTTGTTAAATCGGGGAAAAGCCACCAAATCTTTAACCCCACAGATACACTTTGTATAAATCACATTCTGTCTCTTAATTATCCTTAATTAGGAGAATACGTGAATGCCATCTTTCGAGTGACCTTTAAATACAAAGTTACGGCTGATTCTTCAAGTTCTGCTTCATGTTGCAGAAATAACAATCTATTTGTGTGTGTTCATTCAGTATTATGAAGGAGTCGGGGATAGCATATTGTATGTTCGCAGTTCATGTTAAATATGATATTCATGACTCTCATTCATAATACTGAATGAATTACCTCAAGTAGAATGTTATTTCTTAAATTAACAATCATATAAAATTAATTTTGTTAGCATCTCAGAAATGTAAAATTATAACTACACTAATTTATTTTATTCAATATTCCGACAAAAATATGGGATTGATGGAACAACCTTGTTCAAAATAAGGGTTGTTACGTTGGGACAGACTTGAATGCTGACCAATTAAACAATGCATGACGTAATAGTATGTCTTTTTGTGTCGTAATTCGATAGTTAAACGTTTCGCAATCGGAGCGCATTACCCACACCATATTCATGATGAGCAATTGAATGCCAGCAAAACAAATAGGTTCATCTAAGGAAGGTCATGTTTATACTAAACCTCAATTATGACGTACACGGAAAAATACATTTGAAACTGTATGACACAAGTGATGACTTCTATTGTCAACTTTCCCTTTCTATGCAGCAATATACCTGCGTCTCCTGCTCATTATTTCACTGTTTATACCTGGTAGATCTTTTTTACAAATAAATTGTTGACACAGGGATATTGCAAGCCTAGGCTTATAATGTTAACACCCATGCAATTTTCGTTCTTAATTTTGATAGATGCTAGCTAAACCGTTTACCCTTCCAGAGTCCCCGGATTGTCAACTTTCCTATGCAGCGATATACCTGCTTATGGTGTATTTGTTTCACAATACGCTATGGTGGAGCTTGTTTTCACTACATGAACTTTGTATAATGTAGCTGTTCGTGGACTTTATAATTATAATTGAGGTATAAGTCTAAATATGAAGCAGAATTTGAAAAATCGGCCGTGTCTTTATTTCAAGTTCACTTTGATAGATGCCATTCAAATAGTCTCCAAATCTTCAGGATTGTTAAGACAGAACATCGTCTATATGATATGGGGACAGTCTTCTCTGCAAATTTAACAAGGTTATTAAGAAATGATTAAGTTGAAAAACATTGCTTTAACGTTTCTTGGAGCAGACAATTTTACCGAATAAAATGAGGCTTTTCATTTGAATTTTGAATATGTCGTAAAAAGTCAGTCTGAAATGTCCAATAGTACTATAACCACTCCATTGAATAATTACTATAGTTCATAACTTATGGAAGGAGTTTGTTATATTCAATTAAATGTAAATGTACACAACAGAAATATATTGTACAATGTAATTGGGTAACGACAAAATACATGTGCAGTTCATTAAAACAAACTATAATAATCAGATACAGCTAGTTAATCCAGTTCTTATCCTTCCGGACTACCTGGTCCCGCTTCCCTAGTGGAAATTCACATTAATTTGCCAGCTTCAAAGTTTTTACTTTGCTTTGCGATCGTGATGTATATTTGTTATTGAATCTTAATAAATCTAATTTGTCAGCTTCAAAGTTAAACACACAAATATTCACCAGGGAATAGAGGTCCAATGGTCTGAAAGATGCTAGTGTCATTAGTGTTTTGTTCCGAAACGCATTTTGGTTATCTTCAGTGGTAAAATGTTTTTTAAGTAAACAATTTTGTTTCTCGATAGATTAATGACAATAATACTACACCTTTTTACTGTCTTTTTTCAATTCATCACAGTATTGTTGATAAGTATGATTTCTCTATATCCAAAATTACCTTCAGTTGGGTATTTTTGACATGATGACACACATGACGGGTGTTGCCAGCTAAACAGGATGTGCTAACCATTTCAGAGCACCCGGTTTCGTTTCACTTGTAAAAAATTAATTTGTCAGTTTTCAAGTTTTTACTTTGTTTTTGGCATTATGATTTGAACATTGTTTTTCACCAATCACTAAGTTTTTACTTTGCTTTTTGCATTGTGATTTTGACATTGATTTTCATAAATAACAAAAATCATTCTAAATTCGATTATCGATTGTTTATTTACTGAAATGAATTTACAAAATATATATAACAAACAAACAAACAAAAATAGAAATGAAAATACATGATTATAACAAGAATGGAGAAAATATTTATTTTCCAACGTTAAGTAGTCTAAAATGTCTGGAATATGTTCAAATTAAATTGATTACGGCATCCAATTGATTGCGACACTCTTTTAGATATATTAAAACATTAAACATATATTTGTTACAAATTCAGTATAAATGTCTTCATCTTGGTATGTGTTCTCCCTTTTTGCTGATTGATAAATCTTGACATTTACCATTTCTTAAACTTTTTTTTTAACTTTGAGAGTGCAATGTACATGGATGGTACTTAAGTGTGTCTTCATCTTGGTATGTTTGCCTTCTTTTTGTACATAGATCATTTCATAAACTATACTCTTTTGGTTCAATTTTTTAAAAAAAGGTGGCTAGTGTACACAAACAAAAGAGTATATATACACTAGTACAAGACACGTTCCCTGTATTTTACACATTTATTTATCATCTCTTAGTGTGATTCTGGCATTAGATATTGAATAAAATATTTGATTCATGACTTACTATTGCAAGAAAAAAGCGATGCAGGGAGCCTAAACTGGTACACAACACGTTCCCTATATTTTTCACATTTATCAACACGTTATTTCATCTTGGTCTGACCTTTGACATTTAACTAAAACATGTTTTACTTAGAGGCTAACTACTGTATTAATGCTTTAATTCACTAGGGATTTAATTTCGCTGTCTTCGCGGTTTGGGTTTATGGCGCGAAATTAAATATGTTCATGTAACATTCATTAAACATAGACTGAGATAATCCGTACAGAAAATTGTTAACACTGGCAACTGCACCGCGAAATTTCATACCCGTGAATATTTTCCAGTGTTTGAACCGAGAAATTTTTTCCCCCGCAGAACTAAACAACCATACACTATAACAAGAACAACAGTAATACAAAGAGTATTACGAATCTATTTTACCTAAAAAGTTACAGATCAAGTTCATTTCATGAACAGTATCTTAATACGTCACACTCTACCACTCACAAAAAACTCTCACAATCCAAAACTAAAGGAATAAATACAACAGGCAGTATGTTGTTTCCGCTTTTCAGGAATTGAAATGACAAAGACATTGTTTGATTTAGAGATAAAAATCATCTCTACAAACACCCAAATGAATGATTACGACGTCATTCAACTATTCTTGAATGGGAAAGAAGAAAAACTGTAGACCTATTTGAGGTGAAATTAATTCTTTCGATTCTTTCAAAACTAAGTCTAATTCGACATTCTGAATTGGAAGAGACAGTCTGTTTTCCTGTTTTTAAAGGTGAAAGGTATGAATCCAATATCTAGAATCGGAGAGTAAGTGAACGTTTTGGAAGTCAGGAATATATTTTAACATCATAAAATCAGTAATTGATGAAATATAAATAGTAAATTATGACACTGATAAATTCGCTGTACAGAAATTTGATGATGAACACAGCAATGCACATAAGTATAGGCACTAAAGTGTGCTCAGATGAGAAAATATAAACATTATTCGTCACAACTCGGCTGATTCCGTAATATCATCGGAGAGTTACGAGTTCTGCCGAGGTTTGCCGAATAATAAACTGATATACATGTAATTAGTAACTATGGCACCGTGCTGGCCGCTGGTCGTGAATCTCCAACACATGATCTGTCATTGTGACTGTAAACACCTATAGTACATGTTACTATAGCAACAGTTCTTTCTTTATAACACACCGTATAAAATTCACTTCCTTCTTTTCCAGGAAATATATTACTTCCGTCCTGTTTACCTTTACAACTTGGATACTGCTCCTCACAGGTCACTGGACATGTTCCGTTCACACACTGGTTCTCCACATATTCACCTAGAAGAGATATTTGAAATTTAATGCAAAACAAAATGGTATCTAGTGTAAAAAAAGCATAATAAGCAATTTCTGACAAAATTAAACCAATATATAGTTCTTTACAAACAGAACCACAGATTGGACTACTAGTTTTTTTAAGGAAACAAAATTTGAACCAATGAAACCTTTTGAGTATAATCTTGGTCATCATTGACCGTCATCACAGTATTGTTGATAAGTTTGATATATCTCTGTGTCCAGGATTGCCCTGAATATATTTGACGTCCCATAGAGCCATGTTTCTTTCACTTAATTTAGATAACACACTTGGCGGGTGAAGCTAGGTAAACAGGAGGTGCTTACCTTTCTGGAGCACCCGACCTTACTTCCTTGGTGGAAGTTCGGGTGTTTAACCTAACTTGTAAGTTTTTACTTTGCTTCTAGATTGTGATTTGGACATAGGTTGGTATGTTTGTTTTTGATCATGTTTTTAACTTACAAATGTTTCAAACATAAAGAATCAAATACAGACATACTGGACCAGGTCTAAGGTCGTTCACAAAAATAAGAAGGAGAGTTTAGTAGCCAAAGTGGTCTAAATTGATTGGTAGCTTTTCAACATCTTTAAAATAATTTTGGTTTCATAATTTTGGTCCAAGCACTACTGATGAGGAATTGTATTCCGAAACGGCCGTCTAGTGCTGTAAAATTAAAACTAGTATAATATGTAATTTAAACCCCTGAGCCGATATCTCTGCTGGTGGCTGGTGCCCCGAGGATATCACAAACTCAGTAGGCAATAATTTCGTATTATTGTCAGAAATATACTAATAATTGTCTAAATTTCCTGCAAGTTAAAATTTGAAATTTCTCAAAAACTAAGGTATACTCCCTCATGCAAATTATTTCCTTAGCTTTATTTGGTAAAATATATTTTGGTCCTTTTGGGTAGCTTTTCAACATCTTCAAAATAATTTTGGTTTTATAATTTTGGTCCAAGCACTACTGATGAGGAATTGAATTCCGAAACGGCCGTCTAGTGCTGTAAAATTTAAACTGGTATAATATGTAAGTCATTGCATGCTTACAGATCACAACACCTTTTAATGCCCCTTACCCGAAGAGAAATTATTGTCAGAAAGTTTGTCAGTTTGGTTTCTAAAAGTTTGTCATTTTCTACGAGAACATTTCCATCGTCTCAAAACTGACCGCCTAGATATAGTGGAAAATGTTTACTGTGCGCAAGACAACATTTCTCCACTTTACACAGAATAGCAAAAGAAAGCATGCTATTGCATACGCTATATATTACAAAATGCTCTTTGGTAGAATTATAAACAGACTTACAAGGTGCCTTTGGTTCCACACGTCCATTACACTGTACATCTGTAAACAGGACACATCCACTGGTCGGTGACGTCGTCAAGTAGGAAGAATTCCAAAGTCTGGGGTATTTACATTCATTAAGATATTTTGTGCCTATTCCCGCTTTGATGGACGGATCGCTACAGTTGTAGTACCTAGCACAGTTTAATGGGTCCGGCACTACTCCAGTCGGGTTTTCTCTACAGTATTTATCCATAAGACCTGTTAAGAGATACGAAAAGGAAAATGTTGAATATATATATTTAACAGGGGAAAAGGAAGAAAGGTTGTAGACGAAAACTAAAACAATGGATGAGAAGGGTATGGACCTCTGACTTTAAAAAAGAAATTAGTCCTTGTTTAGTGTGATAACTGATAAGCCTATACTTGGCAACAACTGATGCAAACAAAAACATAAAATACCAAGCATATAATATTGGTAAAACTAACAGCCCTTTAGATACTGCATTCTACGATAAAAATAACAACTTGTAGTAGTTTCCAGCAAGTTAAAATTTGAAATTTCCCCAAAACTAAGGTATACTCCCTCATGCAAAGTATTTCCTTAGCTTAATTTGGTAAAATATATTTTGGTCCTTTGGGTAGCTTTTAAACATAAAATAATTCTGGTTTCATAATTTTGGTCCAAGCACTACTGACGAGGAATTGTTTTCCGAAACGGACGTCTAGTGCTGTAAATGTAAAACTGGTATAATATGTAATTCAACTGGACAAACGTTTTGAAAGATACACGGTTTAAATATCATATAAAGTGAACACATTCCGTTACCTTAGCACATTTGGTATTACAACAAAGCTTTCTATCGATAAAATAGATCCCGAAAAATATTTAGACATGAGCCATAGCCAAAAAATGTAAACCAAATTTTACTCCACGGATTTACTACATATATTTTGAGATAAACTGTACTTTAAATAAAAATTTATTTCTGTTAACAAAAAAGACAACGTACCTTGGTCTATTGTTGGTGAGCACGTTCTAAGTGTCTGGTCGTAAAGAGACACCTGACAAGCTTCTACAGATACAGTCCTGTTTCTGAAGCATTTTATATAATACTCTGAGAATGGACGTCCTGGGAAGGCGTTGTTACCATCAGGAAGACCAATACAACGGGGAAGTCTTTGTTCACAAGGTGCACAGTCTTTCACGTTCGGAGGACAGCGGTTCTGAAGATATTCGCCTGAAAGTAATCCAAAACAAATTAGTATCCCCCGATATTCGATATTGTTTTGATTTGCATATTTGTTTGATGTTAAAATGTAATAAAAAACATGATAGTTTCTTACTAAATACGTTTGAAGAAAATACTGAAAAAATCCCATTTTGATTGACGGCATTTTCATTTTCCGCCAATGTTGATGATTTGCAAAAAATCATAATATTGTGATTTATGGTTTAGGAGAATTACTCCGGACAAGGGTGGAACTTGAGTTTAATGTCCAAAACTACTTCTAAATGCGGGGGATTATAAACCTGTATTAGAAAAGTATAACTCTACACATTTAAGTCTAACAACGACTTGAATATAAAAGAGGATTGAAATGAAAAATTCTGGATTAGATCCAACGATTATAGAAAAAGTATAAGAAATTATAAAAATTCCTTTTGAAACTTTAAAAAATTAAACGTCCAAATGATATCATATACTTTATAATCATTAATATGAAAGGAACACAGTCTATTGGATAAAATATTTAACCTCACTGAGCTACTTACATGGTGCTTCCGGTTCCGTTCTCTCTCCACAGTTTACTTCAGAAAAGTTTCTACAGATTCCTCTCTCATCAAACAACTGAGGATATCTACATTCTCGTAAGTAACTACCTCCAATCACCTGTCGGCAGTCGTAATACTGAGCACAATTTCTCGGATGAGCGAATATAGCCTCAACATTTACTCTGCAATAACTTTTAACCATGTCTAAAAATAAAATAAAGATATTGACATAACATTCACTTTCAATTTCTTAGACATCTAAACTCAAAAATACAATAAATAGAAAAAGACGTTTTCGTAATTTTTTATAAATTTTTAATGCTAATGAAATCAGTTCTACCCACAAAGATGTTTGTGCCCCTTCTACAATAATGGTGTTAAATGAAGCAAATGTGATGTATTTTTATTTTAATTGAGAGAAATAACTTTCTATGAATATTACTTCTAAAATTGGTGCCTTCGATAAAATTTGTTTGATCATAATTATACCAATTCCGTTAATAATAAAAATCATATTACAAGTTGTAGAGGCAAAAGTTACTCTGGATATATTTGACGTCGCATATTCCCATGTTTCGTTCATTCTCACATGATGGACAAAGCAGGCTATGCAAGAGGGGTTTTCCCTTCTAGAACACCTGACTTAACTTCTCTTGTAAATTCACAGTTGTACTTAATTTGCCTGTCTGTTTTAAAATGTTTTACTTTGCTTTTGGAATAGTGATTTGAACAGGGATTCGTATGTTTGTGCTATGTTCTTAGTTTTATTTCTTGTTCTTAATATTCTTAATGTTCTGCATTGTTAAAATATATTACATGTATCTACAAAATATGTTATTTCATCTTGTATTACCTTCATTGATATCATTTAATCCTACACATAGCCTAGATTGTTTATCAAAGAATCCTTTGTCGGGACATTTTTCTATTCCAATTGTCCGTCCTTTATAACACTGGAAGTATTCGGAGGTCATCGGTCTATCCGTGTAACCATTGTTTCCATCTGGTAATCCAACACAACTGGGCATGCGCTGCTCACAAGGAACACAGTTTCTGTCTAATGGATTACATTTGTTTTGTAAATAGTCACCTGAAAAACAGTAATACAAAATTATTAGAATGTAACAGAGGGATGATTCATTTCTAACAGTACAATAGTAATGAAATGGTAAATTGAACAAGGACCGGAGTTTTAGTGTTTATTTTGTTCACAGTTACAATTCTGAAGCACCCGATCTTACAACCCTAGAAGAAGTTCACGTGATTGACTTAATTTGTCAGTTTCAAAGTTTTACTTTGCTTTAAGATCGTGATGACAATCTCTTGACTGTAATCACTCTTGTAACGCCTCTAAAGACGTTTATCCACGTTGAGTATATATTAAACATACACAATAATTCGTTGACAGGTTTTTTCGTTACAACATAACCATTGAATGGCTAGAATTATATTACCATTATATAAATATTACATTTCTGACAGGGTGCCAGTACATATTGTCACCTCGAGGAAGCATTGTTTGCCGAGGCGATAGGATATGTACTGGCATCCTGTCAAAAATGTAATATTTATTTTATTACACCGAATGTTTGTTTTATTTTACCAATACATGATGTGCATCCTTCGTCTTTAGTAATGTCTTTACCAATTTTCATCCAATTATGGATCGGGAATGCCTCAAATCTACAGTCATTTGAGCCAAGAAATTTAAGAAACATATCCACGGTCCGCTTAATGATCCGTTTAGTTGATGCAGAGTCTTTAGACTCTAACAAATTGCTACGATAGTCATTGTCAACCTCGGCAAACATCACCCGTTCTTCTTGTTACAGACGAATGTAAACAATATCAATAACAATGAGACGCTTGCCGTAGACACAACTGAAAACATGATTTGTTCAAAGCGCTGACGTGATCCAGTGAAGGGAGGCGACTCGAACAAAAGTACTGTCACATAGTCACGCGCATCACTATGTGACATTATAAATTTTATGTGACAGTACAAATTGTTACATAGCTCTTATCCAATGGAATTGCTAGATTTTTACATAAGGTGTAATAAATACACTTACATGGAGCGACAATCTCTTGTCGATAATCACAGTCTACGAGTGTAAAGTTTCTACAGACGCTTATTGACTTGTCAAAGTTCATAGGATATGGACATTCTCTGAGATATGTTCTTGCACGAATACTCTCCTCTCCACAATCAAAATACTGGGCACAATTCATGGGATTGGCTACGATAACACCGGGATTTCTGTTACAATAATCTCGAACAACACCTAAAATGAAGATTTTAAATTGTAGTTGATTTCATTTACATGTGTATGAAGTAAAATAAGTAAAAATGGATGTGTTGTGTGCTTCCCCGAGGCACTATAAACTTTAAACTATGAACATTTAATCCAGTGCTAAAATTGGAGTTTATAATGAGTGGTCCAAATATGTATTACTTATTGTCATGTCATAATAGTTTGATACACGAAATTTTGTTGTTTATTTGTTTCCCAATTAATACGCTATGGTAGAGCTTGTTCCCACTTTGAGAACTTTATACAAAGACGCAAACTGCTTTCAAAAAGGTTGACTCAGGGATATTGCAAACTTAGGCTGATCAAGACCCTAAACGTTATTGGCCGTCATCATAGTATTTTTGTCTTTGTGTCCAGGATTGCCCTGGATATATCTAACGTTCCATAGTTCCATGTTCCTTTCAATCAATTTTGATTACACGCGTGGCGGGTGTAGCTAGCTGAACAGAAGGTGATTACCCTTCTGAAACACCCGGCCTTACGCCCCTCGTGGAAGTTTACATGTTTAACCTTACAGTTTCAGAGATTTTACTTTGCTTCTGGGTTGTGATTCAGAAATAGATTAGTATGTTTGTATTTGATTATATATAGTTGTATTGTTCAC
This sequence comes from Anadara kagoshimensis, assembly GCA_021292105.1. NCBI lineage: Eukaryota > Metazoa > Mollusca > Bivalvia > Arcoida > Arcidae > Anadara > Anadara kagoshimensis. The sequence continues at coordinate 55,488,574 of CM037869.1, read as the reverse complement.
TGTATTAGTTTCATAAGGTTAATGTTTTTATTGATACTTTTGTTTAAATTATTTTTATAAAATGTTGAGGAGTGAATAAACCGATTGTGTTTTGTGAATTTTGATAAAAGTTCAGAGAATTAAACACTTGTAAAATTAATCTTTTCCCGAACAAATTTTTATCATACAAACAAACCCTGAAACTAAGACTTCAAAATTTATATAACTCTGTTTAAAATCACAACACGTAACTGTATGTTTATAAAATCCATCATGAAAATATGTTGTTATATATGTTTAATTTAATTAATTTCTAGTCGTCATTAAAGAAGTTAAGACTTTTTATGACAAACAATAACTTTTGTCAACATTTACCTGGTCGAAGTCTGTTCATACACGCCAATCGACTTGGATTGAAATATCCTCTCACACACTGGTTCACCTTGATTGTTCTGTTGTTCATACACGTTACATATCTAGGGGTCAGTTCTTGTCCAGGGAAGGTATTGTTTCCATCTGGTAGCCCAACACAACTAGGCAAACGGTCCTCACAACGCTTACAATTAAGATCATTAGGTCTATAAGCACACTGGTTTTGCATATAATCACCTGAAAAGTAAAATGGAATATTCAGATATAAATATACAGAACTTGAACAATAAATTTGTATAGCTATGAATCACTGTACTATAATTTTCTAGATAAATAAGGATTTTCAAAGCAACAAGACATAGTACAGTAAAATAAACAAATATAATTAACACACTTACAATATATATTTAATGAAGTCGCTTTATGACGAAGATAAACATTGTTGATAAAAGTAACCTGCTTCTTTAATTAAAAAACCAAGCTTTGCTTGATCGTTCAAAGTGCTGCCTTAGGTGGATTTGGTAAAATAAAAATGGGTCCTTTTATTTCTCATTTCAACATCTTAAAAGTAATTTGATTTCCACAATTTTAGTTCAAGCTCTACTGATGTTGAATTTTATTCTAGTGCTGCAAAATTAAACATGTTGATATATATTAGAAGCAGAGTGAATTAAATTGCAAACTCTTTTAACTAGAGGAAATTATAAATTTTTGGTTATGATGAGGTAATTATATTTTTCTCCCTAATGCGATTTACCGATGGAATTCTGATAAACGTTCCTTAAAACGTTTTTATTTTGATATGTACAAACTTATACTTACAAGGCTTTTGTGGAAGAATACGATTTTCACATTTAAGTGAAAGGAAGAATTCACAATTTTTAGACAATACACTGTATCCCATGGGGTAATCACATTCTTGAAGATAGGGTCCAAGTGGACTATTTTCTTGTGTGCAGTCGTAAAATTGATGGCAGTTAGTTGGATGAGGGAATCTTCCTACGCCGCTAGCTCTACAGAAGGCTACTGGATTTGCTGAAACAAAAAATAGTGATCAAATTTTTAATTTACTGATCAAAATACTGTGAATGTATTTAATTTATTTTACGAGGCATATGACATTTAGACATATCCAGGTAGTTAAATTTTCGTGTTTTTTAAATATGCACTGCAAGACAAATTAGCATAATATAATTTTCGCTCTGTATTAATTTTCACGCATAACAACCGACCAAGAAATAAGTGCACCGCGAAAATAAATACGTTTATACTAATATAACTGAGGTATTTACAGTGGAAGAAAAGATACGTTATAACGACTTTTCCAGCAAGTCAGCATTGGTATTTAAGAATAAAAATACTTCAACGATGAACTGCTTCACGATTTTTGTGATTTGGCCCAACCTGCTTTAACAGTTTTTTTATCTTTTGGACATCTGGACAACATTGGTTTCATAATTTTGGTCTAAGCACTACTGATGAGGATTTGTATTCCGAAACGGCCGTCTAGTGCTGTAAAATTAAAACTGGTAAAATATGTAGTTCATACCTTGATGAACGATTAAAAATTGTAATCCTCAATTACATATTGAATTTTCCAGTATTCAACGTTCTCACTGGTATTTTTGTTTTTGATCATTTTATCAAAATTACTTACTTGGTGTTGAAGATGACACACATTTCTTCTGTTGAGGATCAAAATACCCATCGTTACATTCTCTGACAAATACAGTTCTGTTTCTGAAGCAAGTAACGAAATATTTGGTGTTTTCCTGTCCAGGGAAGGTGTTGTTTCCTTCTGGTCGACCAATACATGACGGTAATCGTTCATGACATGGTTTACAGACTTCTCCGGGTTTTAAATTCAGACACTGTTGATTTTGTAAGTATTCACCTATAAGAAACAAGAACAAAATGGAAAAAAACTTCTTTTAAGAACTATTCTATCCAACGTTTATAAATACATCAGATAGAAAAAATAGTTTATATGAAAAATAACTATTCGTCTAAAATTTTCTTTCTTAGAGACTTCTAGGATTTCACAACTTTACTAGTTTTTCATTTATCTTCAAAATAAACGCAAAATATGTTAGCTTGTATAGCTAAAGTCACTTTATATGAACACTTTCCAATTAACATAAAGATCTTTAATAGATCACTCAACGTTTTTCTTAAATGCATGAAATGAACATTTCAAAAATATGAACACTTTCCAGTTAAAAGTTTTCAGATTTTGACAGAACATTAATAAGAGTTGCATCATGAACAAAGTTTTATATACTTTCTGGACGAAACTGTATTTAGCAGACCGGTAATGTGTAAATATTTAGCTGTAGATCTGATTCTATAATTTTTTCCAGATAATTCTTTCTAAATGAAAGATCAACATTCTTACATGAATACACATATACTCACAAGGTTCCATTGGTTCGAATCGTTTTCCACATCTGACTACAGAGAAAGCTCGGCATGATTTTGCATTTCTGTCGTACAATAACGGGTATGAGCATTCTTGTAAGTATGGACCGTATATACTTCTTGGCTTAGAACAGTCAAAGTATGTAGCACAGTTCAATTCGTTGGCAATTTTATCAAATGGTCGCTTAGAACAATAATCATCAGGTTTTTCTGAAAATGTAAAAAATACATATTAATCACCGATTTCTATTATTCTACTCCCTATCCCCAACACTTAGTAGTTATTAAAATTGTAGAAGTCACCAATTTTACGATACTTCACTAGTGAAACAAGTGGTGCATTTCAACTATAATTGCAGTCTTTTATGATTGTGTACAGATTCATTTTACGCGCTTTTTTCTTGCAACTAACTTATTATACAATGGTGTTTAGAAATAAATTTGGACATTTAAACTTTAATCATTTTCAACATCATTAAACTGTGCAAAGGGACGACCAATAACATCGAATTTGTTCCATATTGAATGATTCATCATGACTGTCTTAATTTCCAATCAAAAAGATTTGGTCGCTATTTTTGTTGCGTGTTCTGTGGAGCTCATTTACTGAACCCTTTAGTTTCATTTTAATCTTTGAAATATCGATACAGAATTAAATTGGCATTAGTCCTAACTATATCGACAAACTAAGAATGAAATTGAATAAATGACACACCCATACATCAAAGCCACTTGTTATAACTCTTGTTTTTGAATTAATCACTTGTGGGTTTTTATTCTTTAATTCTTTATTGTAATACTTACGTGGATTGAACACCTCAATACAGGATCTAAGTGTAGCATCATATATTCCAGATGGACATTTCTCCATTTTGTTTGTTCTCTCTCTGTAACACGTTATATATGAGTCTGGTCTATTAGGGAATGGATGTTTACCATCAGGTAAACCTATACAACTTGGCATTCTTTCATTACAAGGTATACAGTTGTCTGGATCCATACAAGGCATATTTTGTTCATAATCACCTAAAAGATAAATAAAGAGAATGTAAGTAAAATAATGCATTAAAGAAAAAGTTAACCATACAACACAAAGCGAAAAGGACATATGTATTGGCTAAAGTTAACATTACCCAGAACACTATAAGTTGATTAAAAGAACAGTCAAACAGGACATGACACCACTTTTTTTACAGGTGTAATGTCGAGCCCACTTATAAAACCGCTAAGATAGATAGATGAAGTAATGAACTAGGTTGTAAAATTGTAAAAAAAGGGTAAACTGTTATAAATGCATTACTATTTTGTATTCTGATTACTTCCAAACAGTATAGACTTTATTCAAAGTCTATCAAAAATATTGTAATTATGTACTCAACTAACAATATATTGAAAGCACAAACGCTTTTTTAAGATGAAAATCTGGTCTTATTTCAATGTATGTTCGGTTTGTTTTCGAACAAAATATTAGTAAAATTAATTAAAAAAACAATAATAGCATTAACATTATTCAAAACAAAGATAGGATTAGCATGAAGGTGTAAAGATTAAGATCATACGTACATGGACTCTTTGGTATTTTCCTTGTTCCACAATTGACATCATTGAAGTTACGGCATGATAACGTTGTTGTTGCGAATAAGTCTGGGTAATTACATTCGTTACGGAAACCTCCTAATGCCGTGTTCCTAAATCTACAGTCTATATACTGGCCACAGTTATCGGGGTGAGCAATGACTTCGTTTGGATTTGCCTTGCAATAAGGCGCGGGATTTACTGTAAAATATGAATGAATGGATAAGTGTTAACAATTGAACAATGAATGACATTAAAAATGAACAATCCTATTAAGTTTTGTCCTAACCTCGTTTTTCAAAATTTGAAAAAAAACCAAATCAAATTGGTTTCGAAATAATGTTTGTTTTTACGAAGAATATTACAATTCTTTTCAAAATATTTTGCAAACTATATTTTTTTACTTTTTAGAACTAAGTTTCCAAAATGTTAATTCTTAATATCTGTTCAATGTTATATGGAATCTCTTATTGCTGTTTTTAATATACTTGTATTTGAAACAAACAAGATCAAGTGTTTGATTTAATCTAAAATCACGTTCGGAAATACTCATTGACTCAAGAGTGATGCATTGAAAAAAAAATGCATTTTAGAATGACAACTTGCGTATAGGTTAACATGCGTAACCAACTCAAAGTAATATAGAATGTAAAATTAATACTTACATGGGTCTAATACAAATGTACATTTGCCCGTCACCGCATCAAACAATGGCGAGGTAGCGGGACATTTGCTTATATCAACTGTTCTCTCATCCTGGCATTTTATGTAATAATTCAGACGTGATGGGAAAGCTTGGATTCCATCCCTTTTACCAACACAGCTAGGATTTTCTGTGGCACACTGAGGACAATTTCCTGAGGGACATAGATTCATTTTCTCGTATTCGCCTATAAAATGTAAACGGAAGCAAATATTAAAAGGTGAAATTGAAAAAAGGTCAGAACTGTTTAATATAAACCACTATGAAATCATACTCGAGACACAAAAAATCTAAGACTATTACAGAAAATCGGGTTGACAAAACGATGTCGTTTACCAATCTGAATAAATTTCCGATTTGAAAGTCAAAACTGCTAATATCACTGAAGTATTCATCGATATTGACATATCCACCGATAAAGTTTGTCCAAGTCCGATTCAAACAAGTTTATTAGTAATTATTTGTTTCATAATCAAAAACAAACATACTTATCCATTTCCGAATCACAATCCAGAAGCAAAGTAAAAACTTTGGAACTGACAAGTTAGGTTAGACACGTGAACTTCCACCAGGGAAGTGAGGCCGGGTGCTCCGGAAGGGTAAGCACCTCCTGTTTAGCTAGCTACACCCGCCACGTGTGTAATCAAAATTGTGTGAAAGGAACATGGAACTATGAGACGTCAAATTATCCAAGGCAATCCTGGACACAGAGACATCAAACTTATCAACAATACTGTGATGACGGCCATAAAACTTTTTGAGGGCCTTGATAAGCCTAGGCTTGCAATATCCCTGAGTCAACAATTTATTTGCAAGCAGCCTACTTCGTTGTACAAAGTCCCCGTAGTGGGAACAAGCTCTACCGTAGCGTATTAATTGGGAAACAAATACACCATAAGCAGGAGAAGCAGGTATATTGCTGCATAAAAAAGGAAAGTTGACAATAGAAAAATTGAAGTCATCACGTTTGTCATAAAGGTTCAAATGTAGCCTTTCCTGTGCGTCATATTTCAGGTATAAGCCTTTACTGATTGATTACTGCAGAACTAGTAGAAAGTCTCAAGAAGAAGTAGTAATTAAAATGATTTAAAGAATCGAGTTTACTATCAAGTTTTTAGTGTAACTACAACATTTTTCCTCGTTTTAATGGGACGTAATAAAAGTACCAACAAAGAAATTTAAGATAAATGGCACAGAAAAAATAAATTCGTAACTGAACTCGTATCTGACAACAAGAACATGATAGAATATAAGTAAATCATGAAGTAAAATGACAAACGCATACTGAGTTCACTGAATATAAAGTAAATGTCAAGTGGCGTGGTCCAATTTTTCTTTGCAACCAACGGACTCCAAATACTAGTATACTTATTTGAAAAAAAATTAAAACTTACATGGAGCCCTAGGTTCTGGTCTAATTCCACATTTGACCTCTCTGTACGGTCTACAGCTGTTTGTGTAAGTAGAGAACAGTTGCATGTAAAGGCATTCCTCTCTATAGTTACCAAGTTCAGTGTTTTTATTACCACAGTTGATATACTGGGCACAGCTGTCTGGATGGGGGATTATCGCTGTTGGATTCTGACTACAGAAGGTATCCGGATCCGCTGTAAAATATATATAACATCGGTAAAAAATCTGGATTGAAAAAAATCAGGTAATACCGAGAATTGTTCATGTATCGCCATTGAAATGATACTTTTTCAAAATGAGTGATAGACATAAATACCATTCAAACTATCCATTTTTCCACCACTGGATTGTGTTGTAAAGGAATAACTGGTATAATATAAAATAATTTATTAAGAGCAATGGAATATAAATATCTCCATTTTAAAATGATTATGAAGATTTATGCAAAAAATAAATTTTCTGTTTTGATTTTTATGATGTTGTCAGGAAACATTAATATTTCAGTTGCAGGCATATAATCATTACGGCAATCTTTCGAAATAAGAATCATAATAATCTTAAAAAACTTATAAATTATAGATTTTATATTAAAATAAATTAAGTCCATGCATTCATTGCAACAAATTGTGATATAAATTGTATAATAACTGCATTCCGTGTTATATGAAGCTTGCAACTAAAGCTACATATTACTAAATGTTTTAATATTATGGCTGCAGAGTTATGTCCCTTGATGTACACAAATGCTACTGTAAGAGTAACATCATACCTAGTTCAATATTTAAACCCTACCTTATATGATAATAAATTTATGTTTGATCAGTTTACACATTTGAAATCCGTAAAAAGGATTATAGCACCATACATTATTAAACAAAAATTTATTTGACGATCTTAGTAAACCCTTTAACAATAAAAGTATTCTTTGAAATGCTGATTTAGTTGATATATTAGAAAGTGCGAAATTAGGATATTACATTAAGTTGATGTTTATATGTTACAAAGCAACTCTGTAAATATTTAATAGAACATGTATGTATTTGAATTTACATCCAAAACGTACGAGTAAGTTGAAAAGCATTAAAAAATTGTTTTCTCAATCTTGTAGAACTAGAAGGCTGTTCGAAATATAATTCCTCATAATGTAACTCTCAAATCAAAATTGTGGAAATTCATTTTTTTTAATATGCTGTAATAAGAAAAAGGAGAACCAAAATTTAATTTAAAAATCCATGTAAGCAGTTGTTTGACCGATAAAGCATGCCTTTCTTTCAGAATATCAAAATTTAAGAAGCATATAATTTTTAAGAACAATGTTTATCCGATAATACCATGTATTATCTCCTGGGTTAACGATATCCTCGGGGATTCATAGTCCACTAACAAAGAAACCAGCCCAGGGCAATGTCTACCTTACAACATTAATTCATTTGATATTAGAACCCAAAAACTGTATGCAGCACTTGACGGCTGTTCGAAATATAATTCCTCAACAGTAATGCTCAAAACGATATTGTGGAAATTCAAATATTTGTAATATGTTGTAATAAGAAAAAAGAGGGCCAAATTTATATTGCAAATCCATGTAAGGCAGTTAGTTTTTTCCGGAATATTAAAATTAAGGAAACAGATAGTTTTCATGAACAATGTTTATCCGACGATGCTATGTTTTGACTCCTGTATCAACGGTATCTTTAGCGAATCTTGGTTCACTAGCTTTAGCGATTGGACATTACAATGCGCTCTAAATATATAACAGAATGTTTATTCATTTGATTTTAAAACCAAAAAACTTTTATGGAGTTAATTATAAAGCTAATCTGCTCTATATAAGTTAAGTTATGTAACTATATCTCTACATCAGTTATATATATTTGTACATATTTTAAGCATGGTTATATTTATGTTATATGGAACCCAACGTACTTTCCTATAAAAAGCTAAAGCAGCCCTGGATTCAAGCAGTGTTTAGGTAAGCCTCATCCATCAAAGCCATGCTATATTATAATGCAAAGCTTATGCAAAATAACTATACTTTGTTATGTTTTATCTAAGCATTTTCCTATCCAAAGCATCTAATCCGACATTCAGTAGTAGCAAAATATAGTCAATGCCAGAAGCAGCTATTCCAGTATTTAAAAGTTAGAAAATATATTAAATTTCTCCTCCAACACAGGTACGCTATATTATTATGTAAAGCAACTATACAGTGTCATCTAAGCAGTCTCCTATCCAAAGCAGCTAACTAACTCAGCATTCAATTGCAGCAAAATATATGAAATGCCTTCTCCGACAAAGCATGTAAACATATTGGTACTTTCTTACATGCGTTCAAAGTCTTTGAACAGAGTCTTGTGATTGGGTTGTAGATGTCAGGAGCACACGTGACATATCCAACCAATACGCCGTAAGAACACATCAGATAATTGCTCTGGTTGTCTATATCCGGGTTATTGCCATCTGGAAGATCCCTACAGCTTGGTCCTCTACCACATCGTTTTAGGATTCTGTTGTATACAGCAGTACCACATGTTTCAGTTCGTTGAAGCACGCCATCTTTGCAGACGATATAATCGTTGGTGTTTGATGGATGTGGATTTATTCCATCAGGTAATCCGAGACAGGATGGTCCAGAGTCAAAACATATCCTTAACTCTCTATCAAATTGTCTCGGAGAACATGTTCCAACTTCCAGGATTGATCCACCTCGGCAGACGATATAATCCGTTTTAGAATCAAACAAAGCATATTTCCCTTCCGGTAATCCGGCACATGTCGGACTTTTTCGGCACTTTTTTGTAATCGGATGGAATAAGTTCGGTGAACAAGATTTAATTTCGACTAAATTATTACTCAAACAGACAAAATAATCATATGCACTTCCCATAAGGCTATGTTTTCCATCGGCTAAACCGGAACAAGATGGCGTCGAACATTTCTGTCCTATTGGATCAAATATTTGCTTTCCACAAGTTTTAACTTCTTTAGCTGAACCATACAGACACCGGATATACATGTTTGGTCTTCCGGGGATCGGATAAAACGCATCCGCTAACCCGAAACAACTTGGTATCGTGCTGCAAACTCTTCCAACGTCGTTGAATATTGTACCTTGACAGAAAGCAATATCCAGTAACAGACCTTTGCTGCAGATAAAATAATAGTTATCGGTTCCCGGTAAGAGATGATTTCCGTCAGGTTCTGCGCTACATGAGGGTGCAGATCTGCAATCACGCTTAACAGAATCAAAGCCAAAACTGCAGACTTTAGTTGAGACCAGATTTCCATTTCGACATACCAAATATTCCATCGGATTACGCGGGTGAGAATGATTTCCATCAGGATTATCTCTACAAGTCGGTTGGAAAAGACACCTTCTAGTATTGCTATCATAAATATCTGGCGCACACGATACAGTATCAATTAAATCCCCATTTTTACAGATAATGTAATTCATTATTCGTCCAGGGTACGGGTGATTGCCATTCTGTAATCCGACACAACTTAATCCGGTTGCACAGACTTTCAAATCAGCGTCAAAAATATAAGGTGCACACGATTCAACTCGTAACATTGCACCATTTCTGCAGACGACATAGCGATCATTTTCTCCCTTTAGTGGATGGTTTCCATCTGCCTGTCCTATGCATTCTGAACTCACACGACACATTTTAGTATTGACATCGTAAAGATTTGGAGCGCAGTCCTTTGAAGCGGCAAGTTTTTTACCTTTGCAAATATAATACGCAGTGCCACTTCCAACAACTGGATAGTTTCCATCGGGTTTTCCAACACATGTAGGTTTATTTATACATTTTCCTGAAGTTTGGTCAAATGTGCCAGGAGCGCATGTTCCAACACTTTTAACAACGCCGCCTTCACAAACAATATATTCGAAATCATTGGTAGGGACTTGGTATTTTCCATCTGATAACCCGGCACATTTATCTTCCTGTGCAGCTCTACATACTTTAGTTGTCGTATCAAATATATCGGGTAGGCACGATTTAATTCCCATGTAATGATTTCCCAGACATTCATAATAATCAGAATTGGATAATGGAACGCGTATTTTCCGTCTTGTTCTCCTTGGCAACTCTTGATTGTCGTGCTACACTTCTTTGTAGTTGTGTCATAGATGAAAGGTGAACATGATTCTGTTTTAAGCAGATTGTTATCTTGGCATATGACATAATCCGTGTCTTTACCTCAATTTCGTGCCGTCCATTTGTAAGACCGATACACAAGTTTGGAATTCTGACACATTTGCCTGTAGCTGCATCAAACATTTTTGGGGCACATGATAGCATGTTTGTCATGACTCCTTTTTCGCAGACGATGTAATCCATATTTTTACCCGGGTAAGGATGATTTCCGTCTTTCAATCCAGCGCACATTTTAGCATTTTCGCATTCTTTTTTGACAGGATCGTACAAATATTTGCCACAGTTTTTCATCCCCATAAAGTTCCGGCCAAGACAAACATAGTATTTACTGGTAGATCCGGAAATTTCATATCGACCATCTTCTAACGTAGTGCAGCTTCTCAGGGTGCTGCATTGTTTCAAATCAGTATCAAACATAAACGGAAAACAGGATCTGATATGGAGAGCAACGCCACCGGAACAGACAGTATATTTGTAATCTTGTTCAGTCAGATAATTTCCGTCCGATAAACCAAAACAGGTATTACTACATGCTTTCAAGACTACATCAAATTTATTTGGTGCGCATGATAAAGTTTTGTCAAGAACGCCGTTTTTGCAAACATAATAATCTGTTTCTTGCAAAGGTACGGAGTAGTTACCATCTTGCTTGCCGTTACACGGAGTTTTATCGCTAGCTTTGCATTGTTTAGTATTAATGTCAAACAACAAAGGAGAACACGACTGTATACCCATAAACCGGTTTCGTAGACATGTATAAAAATCTGTGTTTGAGGACGGAACACCATAGTTACCGTCAGGTACACCTTCACAACCTCTTATTTGACCACACGCTTTAGTGTTAGGGTCAAATATGAAGGGAGAACACGTCTCATTCCGTAATAAAGCATTATTGAGACAAACCATATATTTTGTGTCACTATCTTGCACTGGATGCCTTCCATTAGATAATCCAGTACAAACATTTGTTGGTTCAATCGGGTTAGTTGGCACTACGCATGATTTGGACGCGGGGTCATAATTATTTGGAGCACATGAAGCTTTTTGAAGATACTTCCCGCCACGGCATTCGTAATAATCCGTAATACTTTGCGGTATCGGATAAGTTCCGTCAGCTAATCCGGCACAACTTCGAATATTTCCGCACGATCTGGTTACAGGATCAAAGATAAACGGAGAACAGGTTTCTACTCGCAACAGTGCATTACTTACACAGACCATATATTGATAATCATTTTCTTGAATCGAATGCCTTCCATCTGCAAGACCTGCACACTGATTGGCTGGCGCTGCGCATGCTCTTGAAGCATGGTCGTAGTTGTTAGGCGCACATGAGGCTCTCTGTACAAATTGACCACCTCGGCATTGAAAATAATCCATTGGACTTTGTGGTACTGGATAGGTTCCATCATTAAAACCGTAGCAGGAAAATGTCTGACTACAAATCCCTTGTTGTGAGTTGAACGAATATGGCGCGCAGGATTCCATCCTTATAACCTGTTCTTTCAAACAGACGATATAATCTGTTGGTTTTTGGCTAAGTATATGATTGCCGTCTGAAAGTCCTGTACAAAGTGATGCTGGGGACGATTTGCATTTTTTGGTCAAAGGATCAAACACGTTAGGAGAGCATGAACCCTTTTCAATGAAAAGTCCACCTTGACAAACGACATAATCCAACTCGGAAGCGGGAACGCTATGGCGGCCATCAATGAGACCAGCACAACTTGGAAATCTATCTGAACAGGGAGCACAGTTAGCTCCAACGCAATACTGATTTGTCAAGTAATTACCTGTGAAATGAAATCTACAGTTAACACAAAACTGAAATTTAAAAATTGATGAAAATCATTTAATAATAGACAAGTGTGTTATTTCTCAAATAGCATAAGTTCAAGAACCTGCCTTATTTAGTATGAGTATGGTAAAGGTAGTGTGATAAGATGATGATGCGTATGACAATAACGCTTATTTAAGATTACACCAATTGGTAGTAGTTCTAAGAATTAACAAATGTACAAATAAAATTACACGTTTTCCTTTTAAACTGGCTCAATATTCCACACTCATCCTATATAAAAAAGATGTACCTTTTAATATAATATGGTAATTCAAAGTGACAATGGTTGTAAGGATCAAGTTTGAATGCTGTAAATTTTCGACAGGTATGTAATCATCAATAAAAATAAACATATCATGGTAAAAGGAACATAGATGTCAAATATATGCAGGGTAATTTTGGATACAGAGACATCCAAAATGAACATACGAATCCATGTACGAATCACAATCCAGAAGCAAAGTAAAAACTTTGAATCTGGCAAGTTATATTAAACACGTGTATTTCTACCAAGGAAGAGAGGCCGGGTGCCGCATATCTAATACAACTAAAAGATTCGTGCACCATTCTCATTGGATTTACGTACATCTTTAAGATTTTAAAAAATTTAAACTTATTTATTCACAAAGACGTAATGTCAAAAGCGTAATAGATTTGTTTCAACAACTTTTGATATTACGTGAAAAAAATTACACAAAATAAATAGTTAAACTATGTTAATGTAAAAGGTCTAGGTTTGGGTGAAAAACATTGCATTGATATAATAAAATTGGTGGTTTGTGAAAAAATATTGTCAAACTATGAAAAAAGGTATTTTATTTTTCAGAAGAACCGTCTCTGTTTGATTTCTTACAGCACTGTCGAATGGTAAAAGTGTTTTAAAATAATCAGTGTACTCCAATATGAACACGGAATTGTCAAATACGCCGCCTTTGTAATTAAGTGGTTTACCTCGGTTTTGAATATTTTTGAGTGCCGTACATCATTGGAAAATCGTGTAATCATCGCCAGTTATAAGTTGCCTTAAAATGGAGGTATATCTCCATCACAAAAAGAAATCTAAAGCAACCAGTAATTATTATTACATGTGTATAAAACAAAACTTACATGGATCCTTTGGTTCAAATCTCCACCGACATTCTACTTCCCGCGCAGGCGCACATCGTAGTAGATCTATGTGGAACAAATATGGCGCCGTGCATTCTCTTTGATGCATCCCAAACACTGGATGAACGTCTGTAGCACTGCAGTTATAGTATCGGGCACAGTTAGCTACATGGGGAAATACTTTTGTAGGGTTCCTGGCACAGTATGACTTAACTGAAACTGAAAGTGACAACTAATTTTTAATTTGGGACTAAAAACAAGCAATTAGCAACAGTAAGCGTAACTGAGTACACTGCACAATGCATGCTAATGATAAAAACATACAAGATTAGAAAGAAGGTTAAAAGTGGTTTCATTATGACAATGCGTTGGGCCTTTTCATTTTATCTAACTTTAAGATAAGTGTTTAATGAAGGAACTGAAAAATGAAAAAAGAAAATGAAAAGTAAAAAAAACCAAAACCAGATGGTTAAAAAAGGGAGAATTTCATTGAAAACTACTATACTATAATGGTCCATAATGAAAACCAAAAACCGTACTTAGTATCTAAAATGGAAACGGTTTGAATGCCAAATAATATGAATAAAAAGATGAAAACTTATTGTAAAAAAATGTCATATTGTTAACACTGTAATAAAGAATTAAGAAAACCGGAAACAGTCTTAGGATCGGATAATGTACAAATTCTAATATTGATCCGCACAATAATATTAATCCGAACTTACTTTTAAAACTGCTATTTTATTATTTTATTTTATTTTTTAATACTGTTATAAAGAATTAAGAAAATAAAATGTAAACTTACATTCATCCAGATCGGTTGTACAATATCTAAGCGTTGGATCATAAATACCATATCGACAAACACCAACAGATAGAGTTCTCTCCCTTAGACAAGTCATATAAAATGGCGTAAGTTCTCTTTGAGGGAATGTGTTGTTTCCGTTAGGTTGACCTTCACAGCTTGGTGATCTCTCTTCACATGAAAGTTTACACATAGCGCCAGTACACAGTCGTCTGGTGTTTTCATAATTACCTGGTTAATTATCGAATAATACATGTACATTACTTGATTTTAATAGATACGATTTCCAAAAATTCAGAAATACAAAGCGTAAAAGGTACGGATCCCACCGCTGCCACCAATCAATTTGGCACAGGGTGAATTTGGTACCAATATCGATTACAGAAATATTAGGACTACTGGTTAGTCCGGTAATCAAATGGACTGATTTTTGCCTGCAAAGGAGGTTGTGCGCTATGGGCCCTTCCCGGCACCACAATTTTAATATTTTTTTGAAGGGGGGAATATCTTTGATATGTTACCGATCACATTGCCAATTGTACAAATGAAATAAATCCATAAAAGTTTTACACAAAAAATATTTTAAAATGTCGTCATGTATCACTAAAGTACTGGTCCTATTTTTCGAAATATTGACGTTTTTCAGGTACATTTCTTCAAATTAAACTATGAGCGCAGTCGTGCTCCAAAAAGATATTTAAACTATAAACTAATGTTAAATAAAAGAACCTTGTGTTAAAATATTTTTGTGGAGCACGACTGCGCTCATAGTTTAATTTGAAAAAAATCGTCAATAAAATTGTCCACTAAGTCGGGAAGTATGGGGTAAGGTAAATTGTGTAGCACAATGTGGCTAAAGTGAACATTTACTTATATTTTCTTCCTGTTATAATAAGCAAAAAAAATAAAATATATTTGTGATTTTTGTTGATTACATATATTTTAACAAAACGGGATCGATAAAATTTTATGCATTTATAAATAACTGTTTAAAAACAACGCCGGTAACCGTTTATGCTATAGAGCGTAATGCTACACATTTTAGAAATCGACGACGTCGTCAAGAACAACAACAACAACTGGTTACACCGGCTACGTAGATCGTTTAACAACATTGATACACAATTCAAGCTACACATTCGCGATTTCAGTGATGTGCATATAATTATGTAACTTTTCTTTTTCATTTTTATTTCATGGATACTGTTATTTTGTGTCTGATAATATGGTGATACGAAAATTGGCACACATATCCTGACTCCCGACAGTCGGGACAGAGTTCAGTGACACCGAGGTGAAAGTCACTTGTACCGGTTTGTGTGTATGGTTTACAATGTAGCGATCATAATTCCATTAATTCTGAGAAGCGGTTTTTGAAAAACACGGCAAATCAAGCAATGAAAAAAATAAAATTCAGAAATATCAGTTGGGAGCGTAGATCGGATTACACACGGTCTTGTACTATGAAAACCTTTGTTTACATTCAATAGCGTGGTGGGGCAGTAGGTAGCGGTGTGGCCTTAGAAACTGACGACCCGGGTTCAAATCCCGATGAAGACTATTTTTTTTTTATTTTTTTTTTAAATATATCATTTTTGAAAAAAATATAAATTATATATTTTTATAAATTATTAACATTACATTCGATGAGGATAAATTAAATCTCTCTCGCACCTCTCCACACAACTCAATTTTTGTGTATATTAGGTCCAGGTGCTTTTATTATTTTCCTTTTTTCTCTCTCGCACCTATTAATTTTTTTTTTCAAAAATTAAAATTTTTATTATAAATCTGGTTTCTAATTATATGATATATTTTTTAATTTTACTATTTCCTTTTTTCTACAGCATTTTAAAAAATTATTATTACAAACCAGAAGGTTTTATTTATTAATTTTAATTTCTTTTCTCTCTCTCATCTTTTCAGGGAATTTTGGAATTATTGAAATACATGTTTTTTTTTAAAAAAAATACTTCACCCTTTATTTACATACAGAAGTTTTCATCAAAAGGTATTGTTAGATCTTGTTCTAAATACAAATACATGTATACACATAAGTTATAAATTGCTAATATTGGAATGGTGAACTTTTAAGATAATTTGACCCTCCAAAAACTGAACCTCGTCACTGATTACTAGTATTAGTCCCCTCTCAATGAAACTTATGTAGTCTGTCATTTTGTTTGCCAAAAGTTTTATCTTCATCGCCTCCTTAAGCGCTTATATATATTTATGTCTGTCCATCCTTTCACTATGTTCCAATGTGTTCCCAAAATGATGTTGTCTTATGAAAGAAGATCCATCCTGCATAATTTACATTTGGTGGTTCAATACAATGATCAAGGGACTAGCACCACTAACATTTACACACATGGTATTCTAACTTGGGGAATAAGATCTTGATGGTGCTACTTTTCAGTAAAAGTGGAAGTGAGACCCACCTTTTCCAAATTAGTAAGACTACTCTGTATACATAGCCTGGTAATTATTTTTATTTACATGTACATGCATATGGGATGTTTAACACTTATGAACTATTAAACTCACGTTGATTGGTTGGTGATTAAGACATCTGTAAAGATTATTTCTATCATACAGAGGCACCCAGCTTGCCTGGTTTTCTGTACCATCAAGTAACTGATCAGAGAAAAACAGTGAATTTCAGGAAAGAAGCCTATAAACATTCTTGCATTAAATACCATCCCAAGTTCCATTTGCATGAGCTGCAATGATCCCTATTCGGATGATATTAAGGCATTTGCAACCGATCACCGACGGGGCATTGCAGTTGTGTCTTTTGGTGGTCACATCTCATTGGTTGAAATAGAAAGGGAGATAATAACGACATTCCATTGTACTGATTTTGCACTCTAGAAAAGAAACTAATTGACCAATTTTGATAAAAATTAGTTTCTAGGTACAATCTTAGATGTTGTACATGTTGCGCTAAAAGTCGGTCATTGTGACCTTGTTTTTATGGTCTGGTGATTTTCTTCGATTTTGATCAAACTTGGTTCATATCTACGACTTTATATGCTCTACATATTGCAACACAGAAAAGATCATTGTGACTTAGTTTTTAGTCAGTGATTTTCTTTGATAATATAAAGTTTAATATGACAATTTTGATGAAACGTGGTCGTAAGTACAATTTCAATGCTGTATGTGTTTCAACACAAAGAAGGTCATTGTGACCTACTTTTTCATGGCCTAGTGAAATTTTCTTGAAAGTTGCAGTACCTTAGTTAGTAAAACATTAACAATTCTTGTTGTGAATGTGCATATGGAAACATCATAATTATATAGAAATAACAATTTCCAGAAGTTATCATTCAAATACAATTATAATTGCTACTGCTAACACTATCAGTTCTTTTCCAATGTTTATTGGGGTGACTTATCCCGCGATTGACCCCTGCTCAAACGCAATTTCTAGTTTCAATCATCCGTTCCCATGCAAACAATGGGGTTCGCCGCTGTACCACGCGATACCTTCTAACGTGTCTGTGAAACGCTTGTTTCCAATGGACATGGAATCACACAATATGACGCTTTCCCGTAAAAATGACGTCATTCCGGGAATTTGTAACGTTGACGTTACCAAAATGTTCCACAAACGTTAAGAGGTATTGGTCACGTGGTACGGCGGCGAACCCCATTACATCCACTCCATATGTACATGTGTATATTTAGCAATCCGTTGCTATGGACAATTAGTTGCCATGGTAACAAAAAATGTTTTAGTTTATGACTTTATACATTATGTTAACAATCCATTGCTAAGGGCACACATGTACCCATTTTTATATCTACATAAGTATATTTAACCATCCGTTGCTATGGACATTTCGTTGCCATGGTGACAAATAATGTTATATTTTATGTTCTCGAACTTAATATTTACTTTTATTGATAAATGTAGTAATGTAGAAAGATTATTCACACAAAAACATTAGAATTGAATGGAATTCGTCACAATATGTTAAAATCATAATGCGAAATGTTCATATTTAAGATTTGCTATGGGTCAGTTGCCATGCACCGTTGCTAAGCAACAGTACATCAGAACACTTAAATTTTTATGTTTTTACAAAGACCAAATCTTGGACTAAATTCTACAGAAAAATCATTATATTCTGGTATGGGGCCAAAAATGGCCTATAGTGCACAACCTCCTTTGCAGGTGAGTAAACTGAAGTTTTATTGTCATGATAAGAAATACCATAATGTCAAGAATAGATGAATAATTGCCGATATGCGGCAAAACAGCATTCAACGAACCAACCATCTTTATGCGAACGCGTCGGAAAGATAAAATAATGATACAATGTATATAACCTTTATTAAGAAAACTTTATATTAATCATTTAATGCAAACCGTCAAAAATCCATGATGCAAAATGCAAATGTCCGAAAAGTAACTTTTGTTAAAAAAAGATCATAGTGATTTTTTATCAAAATTGTTTTCGATAAAGGAAGATGTTGGTTTACATAGGGATTCATCCTACTGCCACAGTGCCAGACAATGTGGCATGCATTATTCCTAAATTAAGTGTTATACTCACAAGGTGCTTTTGGTTCGTATCTTGTACCACAATCAACTGATGGGAAATCCATACAGTTTTTTGTTGTTGCCGAAAACAATTGTGGGTATCCACACTCATCCTGGTAACGCTTGAATCCCGGAGTTATGTCCCTTTTACTACAGTTGAAATATCTGGCACAATTATCTGGATCAACTCTTAACTCCGTTGGATTTCTGCGACATTCCGCATCCAGGGTTCCGGATCCACCACCACCTAGGCATGATAAAACAATACATTTGATACTTTGCAGTTTCTTTACAATAAAACACATCATAAACACCAAAAGAGGATATACTTTCTTTAAAGCAATGATTATGGTGTTGTTTAACGTCCCAGTCAAGAATTTTTCACTTCTATCCAGCCATCGCCCAAGGTGCAGAATTTTGCCTGTGCGTTGCGCTGATGGCATTATACAGCAGGGTTCTTTATCGTGCCTGAGATACCATGACACGGGACCTCACTTATTCTAAGTTCTGATCCGAATGAACCGTTACTTTGATTTCGTAATGCCGAGTGCTTGGCGAAAGAACAGTCACTATCAAATTTCAAGTCGTGGGTCAGACTCGGTCGGGGTTTGAACCCACGACTTCCCACTCACGGAATGAGCACTTTACTTTACCAATAAAAAAATAAATCAATAAATATCACGACAGGTTGATGTCAAGATTAATCTTCTTTGATATAATTGGAGTATATTAGACTGAGCCCTACTGTTGCAGTCTATCAATATCAGATTCTTTAACCTTATCGCACTCAGAATCTTCATATCTTTCAAAATGAACAAAGTTTCTTATGACCATGTTAAATAAAACTGGGATATTCCTTATGATTCTTTTTAAATTAGGCAGAAATGAAAATAATTAATCTTTTTTTCTATGTATAACTTCAATACGCAGAAAAAAGCTTTAAAGGTAACTTTTCTCCCTCCTGGTATGCTGAAAATTAATCATTTTCAAAATTCTGCGATAAAACACACCTGGCATAGTGGGAGGAAAAGGTGGAATCACAGGAAGAGTTCCGGTTCCACTTCCCCCTCCAATTCCTGATCCGCTTCCTCCTCCACCAATAACACCGCCAGTTCCGCTTCCGCCACCTCCACTTCCGCCTCCTGGGAATGGTGGCACAGGTATTGTTCCGCCACCACCTGGGAATGGTGGGACTGGTCGGGTTCCCCCACCACCTGTGAATGGTGGGACTGGTCCTGTTCCTCCGCCTCCTGGGAACGGAGGGAGTGGTCTTGTTGTTCCTAAAACACATTCCTTCCTTGCAGGGTCGAAAATATTTCCATTTTTACAACGAGTTATTTCTTTTGTACGTTCTAGCTCGCAGACGATATAATGAGGAGTATTCTCTCTTCCGAAATAAGGATTTTTACCATCCGGAAGTGATATACAACTAGGATTTTGTTCTTCACATGGCGGACAGTTTGGTCCAAAACATTTGTCTGCGACGTATTCGCCTAAAATGAAATAGGAGATAATTATAATTCACTTGACCCTATAAGACGTTATTGTCGGTGTAATAATGTAAAGCTGCGAATTTCAACACACACACACACACACACACACACACACACACACACACTCTCTCTCTCTCTCTCTCTCTCTCTCTCTCTCCATTATATTATGGTCTTTGATATATTTTCGTCTTTTGGGCATCACTTTTAAAATAGATAAATTTTCCAATAAAAGACCGATGTTACTCTTTCGGAAAACCCGTCACTTTATGGCTTAATAATATTATTATCGGGACCTACATCACTCTTTCGGCAATTTTCGAAAATCTCCGTCACTTGATGACGTAAGAATATTATCACTGGTACCTACATCACTCTTTCGGCAATTTTCGGAAATCTCCGTCACTTGATGACGTAAGAATACAATGATCGGTACTTACATGGCGCTTTCGGCTCGTATCTTGATCCACATTTGACTTGAGCAAATGGCAGGCAAGTTCTCTGAAGTGACGAAAACAGTTTTGGATACATACACTCCATTTCATACTTCTCGTAATTAGCTCTTGACGTCTGCTGCTGGCAGTCAAAGTAATGGGCGCAGTTACCCGGATGTGGAATCTTGTGAGTTGGATTTGCGCGACAATACTCCTCTATAGCTTCTAGAAAATATAAATATGAAAAAATAATATTTACATAATGTCATTGGCATTCTGTCTATCAATTAAGTCGGGGATGTGTGGAGTTTTACGCCCGCCCCAGAGATGGTTATTTCTTTAGGAATGATGCAGGAAACCAGAGTGTCAAAAACTACCAACCTTCCGCAAAAGAATCTGTCCTGAGTAGGATTCGAGTTCAGGCGGTCAAATACACTATGGTCACTTTGAAAACTTGTATTTGGGTGAATGTAACTTATATTGTGGAGATTAAAAAATTAAAAAGACCGTGTGCAAAATAGAATTTAATATAGAATTTTAATATTACAAATGAATGAATGAATGAATGAATGAATGAATGAAATAGAGGGAAACTTATAAATAAAAATAGAAACGGTTTTGGGACTTCAGAATACTGTGGTGATAAGCGATGTTGCAAAGTTATTGAGATTAATTTTTAATGATGTTTAACTATAATACATATAAATAAATAAATAAATAAATAAATAAATAATAAATAAATAAATAAATAAATTTAAAAAAAAATTGTTGTAAAAAAAATTACATAAAATATTTTAAAAACAGTTAAACAGGGAGAGTTCGTTCTAAATTCTCGACAGGCATATAGTTGAAACGAAATTGATTTTAACTGTCTCTTTCTTAAAACGTAAAATAGACTGGAGAGGGTCTTGTTCTAAATTCTCGACAGGCATATAGTTTAAACGAAATTGATTTTAAATTTCTCTTTCTTAAAACGTAAAATGGACTGGGGAGGGGCTCGTTCTTAATTCTCGACAGGCATATAGTTGAAACGAAATTGATTTAAACTGTCTCTTTCTTAAAACGTAAAATGGACTGGGGAGGGGCTCGTTCTAATTTCTCGACAGGCATATTGATTTAACTGTCTCATTTTTAAAACGTATAATGGACTGGGGAGGGGCTCGTTCTAAATTCTCGACAGACGTATAGTGAAACGAAATTGATTTCAACTGTCTCTTTCTTAAAACGTAAAATGGACTGGGGAGGGGCTCGTTCTAAATTCTCGACAGGCATATAGTTGAAACGAAATTGGTTTTAACTGTCTCTTTCTTAAAACGTAAAATGGACTGGGGGGGGGGGGGGGGGGGGCTCGTTCTAAATTCTCGACAGGCATATAGTTGAAACGAAATTGGTTTTAACTGTCTCTTTCTTAAAACGTAAAATGGACTGGGGAGGGGCTCGTTCTAAATTCTCGACAGGCAATAGTTGAAACGAAATTGGTTTTAACTGTCTCTTTCTTAAAACGTAAAATGGACTGGGGAGGGGCTCGTTCTAAATTCTCGACAGGCATATAGTTGAAACGAAATTGGTTTAAACTGTCAAGAGTTTTCCTAAAACTTTAAATGGACTTCACTTTTTTCATTTTAAAACTCGACAGTTAGGTTTTAAGGGTCAGCGTTTTACACGTATACTCTTGACAGGTTGACATTTCTAAAAGCCATAACGTTGAACCATTCTCATTGGATTTACCTACATTTCTTATAAAAGAAGGATTTAAAATTGTTTTTCAGAAAGACGTGGTGTTAAAATCGTGATACTTTTATTTTAAGAAATTCCACCATGACGTGAAAAAATTGTTTTAAGAATTGCCGCCATGGTGTGGAGGAAAAAGACAATGTTATCTGAAAAAAATCAACTATATATTAGGAAAATAGCACTGAACACGCTATTGTTTAAAATTGCAGAACCGAATATAAAATCTTACAACGCTTAGAAAAATCTCCCTCTGACATCCGTTATTTTGTCAATTATATAAAAAAGTGACCACAGTTAAAAATGGTGACAGTATACAATGTTAAGTCCGTCGGACTTTAACGAAAACAAAGTCAAATTCCGGATGTCAAATGGTCGAGATATGGAAAGTTAGTAACAGGAAAGATACCTAGGGATTAAAAGCAAATGTGTCGAGATATGGATAAATTGTAACAGGAAAGATACCTAGAGATTAAAAGCAAATGTGTCGAGATATGGATAAATTGTAACAGGAAAGATACTTAGAGATTAAAAGCAAATGTGTCGAGATATGGATAGTTTGTAACAGGAAAGATACCTAGAGATTAAAAGCAAATGTGTCGAGACATAGCTAACAAGACACCAGTATGAGCCGTCGATTCGCCGCTAATCCGTTGACATAGTGTTAACCTTTTGACATGTCTGTACTGCATATGCCATATCTAGAAGCACCATTCTCATTGGATATACCTACATAGTGACAGCAAAATTCAAACTTGTTTTTGTTGTTTCTTTTTTTTTTCGCAGAAGCGTGGTGATAAAATCGTGATAGTTTTGTTTTAAGAATACCGCCATGATGTACCAAAATGACAGGTCCTGGATCGAGAGCAGATGTTACATACAGTACATAATGAAAAAGAGTCGTTCTGTTGCCATGATATCTAGTAGCCCAGAGAAGATAGCAGCTGCAGAAAACCCTGTCCAGATATAGCTATCGAAGGGCCGAGATAATCTTCGGATTTGGCACTTATTCCCTAGCTTAACGTTAGACTTTTGACAGGCCCGTACAGTACTTATGGAGCTACCAACTGAACTACCAATGGCCTTGTATTCACCACATGAAGAGAAAACATTAAGTGAAGCAAGACATCTTCAACTTACGAACTTTGAGGTTTTTTTTCTAGCGTATATTCACCACACCATTAGTGAAGCAAGTCGGTTTGTCACATTATGTGCTTCCTGGTTTGTAAAATGTCTTCCAATTGTTGGGTAGTTTTAGGATCCTCTGCCTAATGTTAAACTTTACTGTACTGAAAATATGGAACGGCAACACCACCAATTGACTACCAGTGGCGTATATTCACCAAACCGAAAGATGTGTCACATTTCTCGCTTTGTGGTTTTAAAAATGTCTTCAGTTGAGTTGTTTTAAGATCTTTAAACTTTCGACAGGCCTGTACTGAACTTATGAGGCATCGACCTCGCTACAACTTAACTACCAGTGGCGTATTATCACCACACGAACAGACAACCATTTAGTAAGCAAGACAATTCACTTACGAACTTTGCGGTTTTTAAAAACAGTTGGATGGTTTTTAATATTCTTATTGGTATTAAACGCCACATTTTAATGTAGAAAATGCAAATTAGACTTTATATAATTAAACTTTAAAACTTAAATTCATGTAAAAAAACATATGAAAATCTACCGTGATATAAATGTAGTGGACTTATATTGCCAATAACAACCGCCAGCACGGTTAGGAAACAATGTTGACCTGTCCGCTTGACCTTTAATTAGGAACATTCAAATACTATGATTCACCCAATATTTGGACGGTTTTAGAACTCACAGTAGTCACTACATAAAACAATACACATGCCCCCCCCCCCCCCCCCCCCAATGATGTAGACAAAATAAACACCTGTGTACCCTATACATAAATGTAATGTTCCATAATTAATATTTAAATTAAGGTCAAGTGGGCAGGTCCATGCTGTTTACCTCTATCTGTTATGCCAAACATGTTCTGTATATACCGCTCGCTTTAGTTTTTTGTGCTTTTGTTTCGTATTAAAATTTACTTTATTTTTGTATTAAAAATGGGAAGAATACAGTAATTCAAATATTTGAAAAAAATACAAAATATTTTATTTAACGTGTCATGGAAATGCTAATCTTGCGAAATCATGATTCAGTATGATTCATATTTTTTCAACCCCTTGAAAAATTTGGTTCCACAATTTTGGCACATGCACTACTGATAAGGAATTGTATTCTGAAACGGCCGTCTAGTGCTGTTAAATTAATACTGGTATAACTGGTATATTATTACACGCATATGCATAAGCAGAAATGAGTGACGTCATTTGAACAATGGCAATTATGGTCTCAAAAAGACTTCCATAGAACAAAACATATCAAATGTAGATATAAGTAAATAAAATTTAAAATTAGTTTTAGGAAAAATCACTTACTTGGGTCAATGTCAATGGTACACGCCCTTTTTATTGGATCGAAAACACCGTCCGGGCATGTGTCAACCTTGACTGTTTTCCCATTCAAACATTCCACAAAATATGGTGTAAGTGGTCTTTCTGGATAGGAGTTCCTTCCATCCGGGGATCTCAAACATCCGGGTATGCTCTCAGTGCATGATGGGCAATCTGGACCAGTACACTGGGAATATGAAACGTAATCACCTGAAAAAAAATGGCGACGATGAGAAAATATGAGAGATCATTTTGAAAGATTGCTGAGGCAAAATTAGATGGGCGTCACTACAGTGGCAATTTAATATTGGCTTGCTTATCAAAACTAGCGATATACACTGCAAGCACCGTTTATTGAAAGTTTAACACTAAGCTAACGAAATGAGTTGAATTTCGGCTGTCAATGCAAGTGATCGAGATTGGATGGTTAGTGGCCGAAAACACTGGCGATCTATAGATAGCAGCTGGCAAAAAGTTGCTGAGATATAGCTATCGAGAGTTTGAGATATCATTGCCCTGCCAATTTGGCACTTATATATACGTTAGCTTAGTGTTAAACTTTGGACAGGCCTGTATTTTATGTAACATGTACTTTGGCTACGATACATTCAAAGACAGATATATATGACTAACTTGATAGGATTAGGTAATCAATTAATAATAATTATTAAATTGTCGCGACATGAAGAATATTTAATTAATTTCATTTTTAAAGACGTTCAACATGCTATGAACATTTAGACTCAAAATTTGAAATGCAATTAAAAATATTTTTCATGAAAACATAGTGTGTGTGTGTGTGTGTGTGTGTGAGAGAGAGAGAGAGAGAGGAGAGAGAGAGAGAGAGAGAGAGTTATTTATTTGTTTTTTATTTATAAAAAAAAAAGTAAAACATCTTCTTCTCCCGGTTAGTGTCACTTATCATTGCACTTTACGTCACAAGATTTGCAGAAAAAAAAATTAATTACCACGCGTATGATAATTTTTTATTTAATATATGCGACAATAAAAACATCTGACATGGATCGAGTCTTTTGTAGTTACAGTACAGACCTGTCGAAAGTTTAACATAGAGCTAACGAAAAGGAGTCCAAACTCGGCTGTCATGTAGCTGATAATATGGATAGTTAGTGGCCAAAGAGCTACCTAGAGATAGATAGCACCTGCCGAGACCTGTCGAAAGTTTAACATAGAGCTAACGAAAAGGAGTCCAAACTTGGCTGTCGTGTAGCTGATAATATGGATAGCTTGTGGCCGAAGTAGTTACAGTACAGACCTGTCGAAAGTTTAACACTGAGCTAACGAAAAGGAGTCCAAACTCGGCTGTCATGTAGCTGATAATATGGATAGCTAGAGGCCAAAGAGCTACCGAGAGATAAATAGCAGCTGGCAAGATACACAGTACAGACCTGTCGAAAGTTTAACACTCAGCTAACGAAAAGAAGTCGATCCACGGCTACCAAGTGGCCGAGATATGGATAGCAAGTGGCCGAAAAGCTGTCGGGAGATAGATGGCAGCTGGAGATCTGTCGAAAGTTTAACACTGAGCTAACGCATTATTGCCGTATCTCAACCCCTCATTAGCTAATTTTACCAACTTTTCGGCAGATGTTATCTATCTCTCTATGGATTTTTATGAAACTATTTATAAATATCTGGCTCTTTGGCTGTCGAGCTTCGACTCCATTTCAGTGTTAAACTTTGGACAGGTCTGTACTGTAGCTTACAAAGAGACGAGATGAGCCGCCGATTCGGCACTAAATCTTTAGCCTGGTGTGTTAAACTTTCGACAGGTCTGTACTGTAGCTTACAAAGAGACGAGATGAGCCGCCGATTCGGCACTAAATCTTTAGCCTGGTGTGTTAAACTTTCGACAGGTCTGTACTGTAGCTTACAAAGAGCCGAGATGAGCCGCCGATTCGGCACTAAATCTTTAGCCTAGTGTTAAACTTTGGACAGGTCTGTACTGTAGCTTACAAAGAGACGAGATGAGCCGCCGATTCGGCACTAAATCTTTAGCCTAGTGTTAAACTTTGGACAGGTCTGTACTGTAGCTTACAAAGAGCCGAGATGAGCCGCCGATGATTCGGTACTAAATCTTTAGCCTAGTGTTAAACTTTGGACAGGTCTGTACTGTAGCTTACAAAGAGACAAGATGAGCCGCCGATTCGGCACTTAATCTTTAGCCTAGTGTTAAACTTTGGACAGGTCTGTACTGTAGCTTACAAAGAGACGAGATGAGCCGCCGATTCGGCACTTAATCTTTAGCCTGGTGTGTTAAACTTTGGACAGGTCTGTACTGTAGCTTACAAAGAGCCGAGATGAGCCGCCGATTCGGCACTAAATCTTTGACCTGGTGTGTTAAACTTTGGACAGGTCTGTACTGTAGCTTACAAAGAAACGAGATGAGGGGCCGATTCGGCACTTAATCTTTAGCCTAGTGTGTTAAACTTTGGACAGGTCTGTACTGTAGCTTACAAAGAGCCGAGATGAGCCGCCGATTCGGCACTAAATCTTTAGCCTAGTGTTAAACTTTGGACAGGTCTGTACTGTAGCTTGCAAAGAGCCGAGATGAGCCGCCGATTCGGCACTAAATCTTTAGCCTGGTGTTAAACTTTGGACAGGTCTGTACTGTAGCTTACAAAGAGCCGAGATGAGCCGCCGATTCGGCACTAAATCTTTAACCTGGTGTGTTAAACTTTCGACAGGTCTGTTCTGTATATATATATATGGCCTATAAATGTCCATAGTGTATATATGTATAAAATACATTTTTAAAATGACAAATAATTGCAGAGTATATGAAGGTAACGATCATGGTCTGTCAAAGAGAGTTGACTGTTATGATCCACTGTTATGGTCGGAGAATTTTAACCGTCAAGGCTTTGTCTTAGATCACTAATCGTGACCTTATTCTTGTTATTTCATGTTGAATCGGTTTGATGTCATCTTAATAGATTTTTTTTAAAATAATTTACTGCTTGCGTTATTGCATTGCATGTCGAATCTCCGTCGATTTTATTACATCGGGAAATTTAAAAAGAAAAAAATAATTATCACATCGACCTCGTTACGCATGGGGGTGGGGGAGGGTGGGGGTCTTATTTCATAGAGTGATTAAGGATCCAAGCGGTTTCCACTCTCTATATTTGTGAATCTTATTCGATGCAGAATTTTAATGTGAGAATGTGTGTCAGTTCGTTTGCCTAAGGTATGTGGTTTCCTTTCGTCACTCAGGTTTTCTCCATTATTCCTGAACTGACAGCCTCAAAATTAATAAGGCGTAGACACTCCACTCGGCACACGGCAGTCGCGGCATCACGTCAAAAATATTTTGTAGCGCGCTTTTATAAATCATGGCGCCACTCCCCACCTAGCCCTAGGTTTGAATCATATTCGTTTGAGTAAATTTGTCAGTTCTCTTGCCGAAAGTCGGTGGTTTTTCTCAGTCGATCCTGAACTAATCGCCTCGATACTTTCGACTGAGGCTGCACTGTTCCACCAAACTCCTCCGCAGTGTTACGTTGAATGACCAGAAAGTTATGCCATTGTCAAAACACATGGTAACGGTTTGATGAAGATATGTACGGCAACACAAAGGTGACATGATTTTTGACTGCCTGTTCATGCACAAGTTATTGTGAACACGAAATAAGTTTTACATGTACATGAACACACAAAACTTGAAGCATGTTTGCGTTAGCACGTAACACAAAAAACATATTTCCATGTCACCAATGTGTCACCGTAGATATGGGTGGTTTTCGACGTCTTTACCTCTTGTGTATTGCGTTGCATGTATATAAATTATATCTGTAACATTTTGTACACGATTTTCAGAAATGACAAAGTTCTTTCGAGGCTGACACGACACAACGCCAAACTTATTTGAATAAAATCAAATAAAATATGCATAGTTTGACTTATGATGTATTTATAGGTCTTCCTTTGTAAACCTGCAAAATCCGTGTGTGTGTGTGTGTGTGTGTGTAAACCCATACATTCGTGATACTGTTAATGTAAGTTTGGCACCTAAGCTGTGCGGTGGTGGTAGTTTTTGTTAATGATGATGATGATGGTGGTGTTGTTGTTAATGATGATAATGGTGGGGGTGGTGGTGGTGGTGGTGGTGTGTGTGTGTGTGTGTGTGTGTGTGTGTGTTAATTGGCTCGAGAGGTACCGTATGCCTCGCCCAATCAGTGGTTATGTAATCTAAAGTTGTCCTCCGAACTAATGTGTGTGAGGAGAGGATGTGTCTGTTTTGTGTGTGTGTGTGTGTGTGTGTGTGTTGGGTGGGGTTGATTTGTGTATGTGTGTGTATGTCTCGTGAGAAAATCCTCGTGCCAAACGTTCAACACGTGTATACCTGATCCTGGGGGTCAGTATTATTTTAGTAGAGTTTATAGACCTATAGACCTAGATTTTTCTTGATCCCCAGGTCAGAAATCATCTTAACGTCAGTTATACAGACTTGTCCAAAGTTAAACAATGAGCTAACGAAAAGGAACCATACCTCAGCTGCCTAGTAGGCGAAAGATGGATAGCTAAAGGTCATATAGCTTAGCTGACATTTGATAAATGACAGCTGCAGAGATACATCTAACGAGGGTCCAAAATAAGCTGTCTTATTCCTTACCAAATTTGTCAGTTTGGTGTTAAACTTTCGACAGGTCTGTACTGTCGATTCCTGTCGTAGGACATTTGACGAGGAGACAAGTCAATATTGATGGGTTTATTACAATCTCATTACGGAAACACCTGTATGTTGATTAACCATTTTGTGTTTCCTCAGTCTATAGTTGAGCAATAATAAGTGGTTAATAATTTGATTTTCGATCGAGTGAGAATTGGATAAAAAAAATTGTGCCGTTTTTAATAACTTTTTTCTTTTTCTTTTTTATGTCATAAATAAATAAATAAATAAATAAATAAATAAATAAATAAATAAATAAATAAAATCAAACAAATTTATACACAAGTACTTTCAATTAAACAGACAGCCCGGTATACACTTTTGTATTTTTAAAGTTTGATTGAAATAAAACTTTTAGAATTAACCAGGAGTGCTGCCATCGAACTAGTATGTGTGTTAACAAATAGAACATTGTCATGAGCCAATTTTCAATCAAGAGTGACACATTTTCTTCATAAAACAGAAACACGTGGTATATGTAACAGCTACATATGCCGTGCCAGACACTTTAGGATGAAAGACAAAGCCAAAATGACTTTAAAATTCAGTTGGACACTTGTCCAATATGTTTATATACATTCCGGATTTGCATAGTCCCTATCTGTTTCTATTTGTATGTTATGATTAAAGGTAGACTTCCTACATGCCGTATAGTAGACTGGTTGTCATTATTTAACAAGGTGCCAGAAGTGGGATTCGAACCCACGCCCACATTCGTGAACCAGAATTTTTTTCCATGTATTGCATTACAATAAATCAGTGTTCCAGCGCTTTTTAAATACTGTGAAATCATGTATATTCCTGGTTCTAAGAACTGATACTATTTTGTTAAGTTGAAAATTCGTGGTTTGTGGTTCCCATTTGAAGTTTTTCATACATACAATTTCGTTGATATGTGAATTGGTGACAGATCTGTACTGTATATATAAGTGTATACTTACAAGGTGATACAGGGATCATTCTAGCGTCACATTC
Organism: Anadara kagoshimensis; assembly: GCA_021292105.1. Classification (NCBI taxonomy): domain Eukaryota; kingdom Metazoa; phylum Mollusca; class Bivalvia; order Arcoida; family Arcidae; genus Anadara; species Anadara kagoshimensis. Next base: position 55,457,849 of record CM037869.1, on the reverse strand, counting down.
CACTCTGTTGAAGTCGTCACACTTCATGCTATCTGTGCTGAATAAGTAGGGATATTTACATTCCTTCATGAATCGCACACCCTTAGCTATCGACGTGGGATCAGAACAATCATAATACTGAGCACAGTTCTCCATGTTTGGTATCATAGCCGTAGGATTAATCTGACAATACTGCTCAATTATTTCTGAAAATAAATTAAATCAAATATTTACATTTATGGTGTTTGATTGTATTAAACTCTGTTTTAGACCAAATGAAGTTAAAGGACTATAATTACATTTGCTAATGTGACGTCACTCATTTCTTGCTGACACCTATGCTCGTGACGTCATTGATAGGCTGTTCCAGGAATTGGAATTGCATGTCGTACACGACAGTGTTTTAAATTGATTTCAGTTTTCAAAAACAAAAATAAGATTTTTCAAAAAATGCGAAATGTAAATATAACTATTGAACTGTCTAGAAATAGTGTTTATAGTGCTATAACTTCTAGCGCGCGTTATTCGGTTTGCTTTGCACGGCAATGGAAGTTATAGCACTATAAACGCCATTTCTAGACAGTTTAATGTTTAAAGAAATGCCAAAGGAATGGTTAAAACTTAAGCACAACTGGAGCAGCTGTTCGATTCCTGATTAGTTTTATTATCATTACTTATTTACAGTAACTACTTTGTGAAGTTTAAGATGAAAATGTAAAAAATGAATAGAATTCTGTTAAACTGAAACAAAGTGTCTTAAAATATCGAGCTCAAAGCTTGATTAAATTGACAGTGACACAGAATTAATTACGTGCGCACATAGTGACCTATAATGTGCTTTAAACAGACTGTTTGTTTTAAAGCTTTTTATCATCGAACTATTATAATGCGTCCGTACATTATAGATGAACACCTCAAAGATACCTTCCAAACAAAATGCCTTAGAAGGATATTATGAATAAGATGGCAACAGAAAGTCACGATTCGAAAAATATTGGAAACAGCTAAACTGAACAACATAAGATGTAAGACCAGAAGATGGAACTGGCTGGGGCACATACTGAGGAAAGAGGGAACAAATGACTGCAATACAGCACTAGGTTGGCAACCAGAGGGGAAAGGAAAAGGGGGAAGACCTAAGTCCACATGTAGGAGAACGACTGAAAAGAAAAGAAACACCGCCTAATGGACCAGCTGGAAGACAGCAAAAACAGCAACAAAGGGCAGACAAACATGGAAAGATAGCGTCACGGCCTTATGAGCCATCGGCGAGGAGTGCATTAAGGTTAAGGTAAGGATTATTGTAAAAAATATATTTTGTCACTTCTGTGCTACCGTAATTATTAGTCAAAATGTACTGTTACATGTTATTAAGTTGTGTTGTATAATTTTATTCTGCTTTTCTCGTTTATATATTATAATTGTATTTGTGGAAATAAAAGCTAAAAAACATGATATAACACTGTTTGTTCGATAACATAAACTGTGAATCGGACTACTATTAATAGATTTAAAAGACGAAAGTTGTCTGCTACTTATGTGGATTTGAGAGGTTAATCACCTACTTTCACTAAGTTTACATTTTATTCCATACTTGCAGCCTGCTATAGGAAATATATGTCCTCTACTTGAAAATGTACAAATCTACTGCTATTTCTGTTCTTTGTGCAAGTATGTGCATCATTTTTATGTTTGTTGATTGAAAAATTCTGCACATGACAACATCAACATCCAAAAGTGCAACATCCTCTATAGTCACGTTCTATATGGAATGGACTTAGCTTTATTGCAGCTCCAATCAAACCGGAGATGGTAAGCAATTTGGTTCACATTATTACCCCCCCCCCCCTGTAAACTAGTTTGATGAGGTATTTAGGAATCACCATGTCTGTCTGTCTGTCCATGTACAATCGTGTCCGGGTCATATCTCATAATTGTTTTGGACGACTATCATATTAGTACACATAGATAATCTTCGTGGTCTAAAGGTGTATCATGACCTTGAATCAAGGTCATATCGGAAAGGTCAAGGACCTGGGAAAACATTAAACCGTTGTAGATGGTGGGGTGGGGTATTTAGCTTTCAAGAGACAGTTCTAGTTAGCTTTGGCTCTTGTCGACCAAACATTTTCAGAAACATAATTCTGGTCGATGACATAACACATGGTTTGTTGAAGTGACGTTCAACCGGAAATACTTCAGAAATAATGGCGTCAAGTAGCCGTAAGTACCGTACAACTATTGTACGTTTAAATTAAGCAAAGTTAAAATAAAATAGAGTCAGTCCATTTTTAACTATGATTAATCCATTCTTGTACCACGATATCAAGAACTACCCTTGACAAGTAGATTGTTCTTGTTAAATTCTGTAATGACGCCGCGCCACCTTGAATCAGCTTTTGTGGACTAAACTCGACATACATAGCGGCAAGGCGGCTTTCTTGATCTAAATTACGTTCATCTTGATTACCTTTCCAGAGCAACCGGTCTCACTTTCCTGGTGAAAGGTAACGTGGTGAACTTAAATGCCAGTTTCAAAGTTTCTACTTTGATTTGGGATTGGGATGTGGACATGGGTTGGTATGTTTGTTTTTTTCAGACTTGTGGTTAATTCTTTGAGTGGGTGATAAATTATTCAAGCTATGTAATAATACAAATTTTTCATGCTTTGTTTCGTATAAAAAAAATTGACATGTGACAATTTACCAAACATTTCTATGTCATTTGGACATTAATTAGTTGTAAACATTATTTATTTATTTAATGTTTATTTTTTGTTTTACGTAGTTGTTGTTTTGTTTTGGTTTGAATTTTTTTCTAATGAAACTTTTTTATCTGCGTTAGAGATAAAGCCCACCAGTCTGTCGATAACAGTATAGGCAAACAACATTGACCTGTCCGTTTGACCTTTTATTAGGAGTATTCATATTGAAGAGCCCATCCTATACATAGGTAGTAGTAGGATTCGCACATAATAATGTGTATACAAGATAAGTGATTATTGTTCTCATTATGTATACAAAATAAACCCGTGTGATTCCTATATATACATACAGTCGCCCATAATAAATATTTGAATTAAAGGTCAAACGGACAGGTCAAAGTTGTTAACCTATATTTTATGTCCCTTCACTTCATATATCAACCAAACCACTGCGGTAGCTCAGTTAGTAGAGTGCTCGCTCCGTAAGTGGGAGGTTGTGGGCTCGATACCCGACCGGGTCTGACCCAAGACAGTGGGTAGTGACTGATCTTTCTCCAAGCACTCGGCATAACGAATTGAAAATCGCGGTTCTTTTTTATTGGAACGTAAAATAAACAATGTCCCGTGTCACGGTGGGCTTGCCACGCTAAAAAACCTTGCTGTATAATGCCATCAGCGAAAAATTTCTGCACCTTCGCCTATAGATAGCTGGCAATGTCTCGAAATAAGTGAAATATTCTTGACTGGGACGTTAAACACCATTACACAACTCAACTATATAAAACAATGTGAAGCAATCTATTGGGCAGGTGCAGGTCTTTTTGGAAGGAATTGCATTTGTACCCTAGGCCTCGACTAAAATTTTAATATTGGCCGAGAAAACCCCTAAAATGACGGAATTTCGCGATTTTGAAAATTTTAGTGAAAAATATTTTCTCAAAAATTTTACATAGAATTTTATGAGGTGGTGTTGTGGTGTAAAGGCAGTCCTTTTGCCTGTTTTTATAGCTATTCGAAAGCAGTGTGTGGCAAAGTGTTTCTTATTTTATGTGAACATATCAAAAAGTACATTTTAGTCTAGTTACATTGTGTAACATTAGGAATTTGAGCAATGAGTCTGTCAATAGTTTTAATAATATGGTAATTATCAATTTAATAACCGTAAAATTCCTCATACTAAAACTAAAATATCTAATTATTACGTAACACAAACCTCCACAATGTCACAAATTAACATTGCTAGCCATCTGGTCCCAGTTTCAAATTTATTTCTTAACTTAAAATTAGCTAATTTTGGCACAATATTTATTGCAACTCGAAATATTTTCAACAAAGATCCACTACGGAGACTTTACACAACGAAGCAGGCTGCTTTCAAATAAGTCGTTGACTCAGGAATATTGCAAGCAAAGGCTTATCAAGGCCCTCAAAAAGTTTTATGGCCGTCATCACAGTATTGTTGATATGTGTCCAGGATTGCCCTGGATATATTTGAATTCTCATAGTTCCATGTTCCTTTCACACAATTTTGATTGCCCACGTGGCGGTTGTATCTAGCTAAACAAGGGGTGCTGACCAATCCGGAGCACCCGGCCTCACTTCCCTGGTGGGAGTTCACGTGTCTAACCTAACTTATCAGTTCCAAAGTTTTTACTTTGCTTCTGGATTGTGAATCGGACATGGATTAGTATGTTTGTTTTTGATACAAGTTTGAGCTATCCTTCAAAATAACACCTTCAAATTCCTGACCGTCTTGAAAATTAACAAAATTATTAAGATTTTTGTTTTGTTAGATTTTAGTTAAGCAAAAATCTTAGCTGAGGAATGATTGTGAAACGAGGCTAGGTCACGTGTCCCCTTTAAAATTCTGTCCGAGCATTATACATACCATCGAATTGGATAGAACTCATATTAGATTTACCACTCCAGGGATGAAGCTTAACTATTTTGAGTTAGGGGCCCAGCTCACTTCAGAAAAGAAGTTGTAATAGTAATAAATAGTCAAAGTGTGTAAACATTTAGGGGCCCAGACTGAATTTTTGTAGCCATGGGCTACTGGGCCCCTGCTAATCTTCATCCCTGCCACTCGTATAACGCGGCCTGTGACGAGGTTGTCTGATGCAGCCAAATACCGAGATATTTCGTGTCTCAGAGCTTTTGCAAAGTTAAAAAGGGTTCCCAAATGTATACTCCTACAACTTTAGATTTGTTGGTCATAGTGTCGAAAGCACAGGCTCATTATTGGTTCGAACCTCAGCCGGGAAGATCCTACTGAGGAAGATTGTTGACCGGTCCGTTTGCCGAAGGCTATTGGTTTTGACGTGTACTCTGGTTTTTCCACAATCTGACTATTGTAAAATAAATGTGAAATAATCTTGATTAAAGCTAAAACAGCATTACTTCACAGATTGTAAGATTGCCGGAAATTGTTGGGTTTCTCCGGTCACTCTGGTTTTCTCCACTATCGTACTGTTTCGACATAAGTAAAATAATCTTGACAAGGACATAAAACCACATTACGCCCCAGCTTGTCGGTTAGTTTGCTAACGATTGTAGGGAACTCTGGTTTTCCGCACTAACTTTTTCGACCTTATTGTGAGAATCTTAAAAAAAAATACATGATTTCACAGATTGTCAGTTTGTTTTCCAATGTTGCTTGGTTTTTCTCCGAACACTCTGGTTTCTTTACTATCTGACTGTTTCGATATAAATGAAAGAATCTTTATTAAGGCGTAAAGCTGCATTATCAGTTTGTTTGCCGAAGGTTGCTTGGTTTTTCTGCGATAACTCTGGTTTTCTCCACTCTGACGTTTTTTAAAAATAAGTGAAAGAATCTTGATTAAGGCTAAAACCGCATTTTTCTTCACAGATTGTCAGTCAGTTTGTCGGAGGTAGTTTGAGATTCTCCGGGCACTCAACTTTTCTCCACTATCTGACTTTTCTTATACAAACGAAGATTCTTGTCTAGGATGTTAAACCGCAATACTCAAATCAACTCAAATCGTGACAGTTATAATATGCTAAATGGATATTAAACTATTAATTAATTATTAAATTAATTTTTAACATTAATTAATGCTTTTAAGTTAATATATGCAAATTACTTTGTGAAAAGTTATTAATACCAATTAGTGAAACGTTTATCGTGCAGACTGTGTTATAGATGGTATGTTATTCTGCTAGTTTTTGAATCCTCGATGACCAAGTGGTTAAAAGCGTGCGCTTACAAAACTATTAATACCATTCGATACCAACAGAAGAGAAAATTTTCATTTATGCCATACGGCATTATGACATTCTGGCGGGAAAAAAATCACAGTAGTACTAGTGAACGTTATTGGACATGGTGTTCTAGTTGAGTTGAGTAATGGTGTTTCACGTCCCTGTCAAGAATATTTCACTTATATCGAGACGTCGCCAGCTATAGGCGAAGGTGCAGAAATTTTGCCTGTGCGTTGCGCTGATGGCATTATACAGCAGGGTTTTTCAGCGTGCCAAGCCCACCGTGACACGGAACCTCGTTTATTTTAAGTTGACAGGGTGTTCTAGTGTTTTCAAATTAGATATATATGCATATATTGCAACATCACCTATGGACATATATAATCTTATTTATTACAGTCAAACCTGTGTACAAAGGCCACCCAATGGGATCAGTTAAAGTGACCATTATGGACAGGTGGTCTTTATATACAGTTTCAAATAATATGAAAAAGAAAACAATTGAGATACAATTCTACCGGCCTTTATAACAGGTGGTCCTTATATAGAGATGGCATTTTAAGACAGGTTGGACTGTATTTAGTATTAATGAATCCTTCCGGAGCACCCGGTCTCACTTCCCTGGTGAAAGTACACGTGTTTTACTTAATTTGTCAAGAGAGTTTTCACGTTTCTTTTGAGTGATCGGCATGTTTGTGGTTGATATATGTCATTACCAATTTAGAACCTTAATTAATTCTCGAAATGACTCGGTGAGTGTGTCTCAGACAGAAAATGCCTTATTAGATACAGTAATTAAATTTAAACATTAATTGGTTTAAAAACTTCCAATCAATTAAGCAAGGCGTTTGATATATTCGACAAATTATTAAAACTGACAGATGAAAATTAATATATGTGTATAAATATTCCATCATGTCGCCTACAACATGATTTCTATAAAATTCTTTACGCAGTTTCCTTTTATAGTTAGCTCATGTCACACGCATATTAGGCCACATCAAATTATTTTTTGGTTCTTCGGTGTTTATGTAAAAATAGAGAACGACCGATTAAAAATTAAATTATCTTTTTTCTAAAACGTTAAAGGCGTACAAAATTTGGACCTGATAAGCGAGTGAAAGTGCACAAAAGATAGTTATTAAAAGGCAAATAAATGCACACATATATCAGGCCACGCGAATTTTATTTTTGAAAGAATAGAGGCGAGCGAGCGATTGAAAATCAAATGTTTTTTTTCAAAATAAGCATTTTTTTCAGGCGCACAAAATTTTAACCAGGCAAGTGAGAAAAAAATACAAACATAACTAACAAACAAGAGGCCCATGGGCCTGGTACGCTCACCTGATAACTAATGACTAGCTGATATATTTAAAGAAAACGTAAATACTAAACCCCAATGACTTTTTTCTTTACATCATAATGACCGTTGTATCAATACCTCTAACATTCTAATATACATGCCTATACAAAAAGTTAATAGTTTTCGAGATAATTAAACATTTCGGTATTGTTTTGCACATGTGACATTGACCTTTGAACCCATGACCTTTTTCTATACATCAAAATGATCGTTGTATCAATACCTACAACATTCTAATATACATGCCTATGCAAAAAGTTTATAGTCTTCGAGATAATTAACCATTTCGGTATTGTTTCACATCTGTGACCTTGACCATTGAACTCATGACTGTTTTCTATACATCAAAATGATTGTTGTATCAATACCTACAACATTCTAATATACATACCTATACAAAAAGTTTATAATTTTCGAGATTATTAACCATTTCGGTATTGTTTCACATCTGTGACCTTGACCTTTGAACACATGATCTTTTTTTATACATCAAAATGATCGTTGTATCAATACCTACAACATTCTAATATACATGCCTACACAAAAAGTTTATATTTTTCGAGATAATAATTATAATCAGAGGTAAAAAAAAATAGGTCATGACCTTCACAATTGACCTTGACTTCATTTTAAAGATACTGACAAGAAGATGTCAAAACAACTGAAAACTCCATGTCATTATCAGGTCAAATAGTCGAGTTATAACAATTTGAATCTATTTACGATTTTTTCAAAATTAAACGCAAAAACGCGTAACCCATTTTTCGAACGAATTTCACGAAATGAACAAACTACAGGCTTAAGACCCTAGAGAAGCCAAATATGACATCAGATTTTTTCTTCCATCATCGGTTTCAGAGAAGAAGATTTTTCAAGATTTTTGCACCCCTAGGTCACTGTGACCTAGTTTTGGTGGCCATGGCAACGCCATGAACAAATCTAAATTGCACCGACCCAGACATGCTTCTGACCAAGTCTCGTTGAAATCTGCCAAGTACTTTCAGAGGAGAAGTCGAAAATGTGTGTTAACGACGCATGACGCACACACGCACGCACGCACATACACACGCTGCACCATACCATAAGCTCACATGACCTTTGGTCAGGTGAGCTAAAAAGATAAGAATATGATGTTTTGGTAAATATAATTAGGAGGTGCTTTACATTCCGGAGTACCCGGCCTCACTTCCCTGGTGGAAGTTCACGTGTCTAGCCTAACTTGTCAGTTTCAAAGTTTTTACTTTGCTTCTGGATTGTGATTTGGACATGGATTGGTATGTTTTTTATTTAATATAAATATAGCAAATAAAAATCAACCAGGGTCCTAAAGTATGTGTAAGTGGGAGGTCCTGGGTTCGATCCCCGACCGGGTCTGATCCAAAACTTGAAAGTGGGTAGTGACTGTTCTTTCGCCAAGCACTCGGCATTACGAAATTAAAGTCACGGTTCTTTCGGATGGGAACTTAAAATAAACGAGGTCCCGTGTCACGGTGGGCTTGGCACCTAAAGAACCCTGCTGTATAATGCCAACAGCGCAACGCACAGGCAAAATTTCTGCACCTTCGCCTATAGCTGGCGACGTGCCGATATAAGTGAAATATTCTTGACTGGGACGTTTCCCGCAAAACAAACACCGACATGCATATGGCTTACGTACGTCGTTGTCTTAAATGTATTGATGATGGTGTTGAAAAATGATATATCACGGAAACGAAAATATAAGCGAAGCTTGGAAATCGATATGGAAATAAATGTAGCGATTATTACAGGCGGGCTGGTCCGCAAAACTATAATTAATTTGGCTTGGCCTTAGAAATAAAAATGATTTTCAATACACTTTAACTGATTTTAATTGATCTAAGTTCCTTGAGGCTAAAATTTATTAATATAGATATGCTGATAATGAGATAGAAATAGTCTTCAGACCGATAAAAAGAAGATCGTTTTGAATTCTGAACAAATCATTTTCTGATTCATGGAAACGTGACTTGGCAGAATAATGCCCGAATTAGCAACCAGCAAGAACCAAAAATATGACTCACTACAAGATCATTTGCAGATTGGAGTAAAGTTATGGTACACTATTTAACGCACCTTCAGGATTCATTCATTTGTATCATGGCGGCAGTTTTAGGGATGGTAGGGAAAACCAGAGTACCTGGAGAAAACTTGAAACTCGCTAGCACCAAAATAAGACTTGTTACGAAAGCATCTGCAGATTGAAGTAGAGTGGTGGCACATGTATTAAGTAGATCTACCACAATTAGAGTGGTGGTATTTAATGCCCAAGTTGATATTCTTTCACTAATATTGCCTGGTCAGTTCAGAGATGGAAGGGTAAACCAGAGTACCTGGAGGAAAAACTAGTGACTCGCTAGCACCAAAAGTTACTCAAAGTAGAGTGATAGTATTTTACGCCCAAAAGTAATGTTCTTTCGCGACGATCAGTTCTTAGATGGTTGAAAACGACAGAGTACCTGGAGAAAACTAGAAACTAGCTAGCACCAAAAATGATTAATTGCGAGAGCATCTGTAAGTTGGAGTAGAGAAATAGCACACGTATTTAACGCTCCAGTCAAGTGAGTGAGTGAGTAATGGTGTTTAACGTCCCAGTCAAGAATATTTCACTTATATCGAGACGTCGCCAGCTATAGACGAAGGTGCAGAAATTTTGCCTGTGCGTTGCGCTGATGGCATTATACAGCAGGGTTCTTTAGCGTGCCAAGCCCACCATGACACGGGACCTCGTTTATTTTGAGTTCCCATCCGAAAGAACCGTGACTTTCATTTCGTAATGCCGAGTGCTTGGCGAAAGAACAGTCACTACCCATTTTCAAGTCTTGGGTCAGACCCGGTCGGGGTTCGAACCCACGACCTTCCACTTACGGAGCGAGCACTCTACCAACTGAGCTACCGCAGTGGTCGCTCCAGTCAAGATTCTTTCACTAATATCGTGGCGGTCAGTTCAGGGATGTTGGGTAAAACCAGAGTACATGGAGACACCAAGCAACTAGTTAGAATCAAAGTATGACTCTGCAGAATGAAGTGGAAACGCCTCAGCCAGGGATCTTTCACTAATATCGTGACGGCCAGTTCTTGTGCATTGTCTTGTTTCTTTGTTTTGGTAGCTACAGCTTTGACTATTTTCAATTACATGTTTTTCTCAGCTGAAATCGTGTTCACAGTTAATCCTGTAACAGTGACCGCCTCTATATAAGGACCTTTTGTTCATTAAGGCCACTGTTTTAAGGTCCCATTTTTTCATATTGCAACAAAATAAACTCAATATAAAGGCCACCTGTTCTTTAAGACCATTGTTTTAAGAACCATTTGCTTCTTATTATACCAAAACATAACCTCTATATAAAGGTCAACAGTGTCTGAAGGTCCCTTTGCTTAGCGTTTCAACATAAAGAGACTCTATAGTCCATATCAAGACCTTTAAGACCAGTGTTTTAGGCTCCCTTTCATATTCCAACTAAACATCTATATAAAGACCTTCTGTCCACTTAAACCAATTTTTAAAAATTCTTTTAAGAATTCTTCGCTTCGAATTTCAGCTAAAAAGAACTACCTGTTAATTATATTATGGTCCCTTTGCTTCAAATTTCAGCCCAGCAAAACCATTATATAAAGACCATCTGTCTAGAAGTTCATATTTCTTAGGTTATTTGAGTGGTCTTTATATTTAAACATTGATGTATTCTTGTTCCTGCCCCCGGTTTCACAATCATTCATTAGCTAAAATTTTCCTTAACTTAAATCTTACAAAATTTCAAATCTTTATAATTTTGTTAAATTTGAAGATATTCAGGAACTAAAGGTGTCAATTTTAAGATAATCGCTAGAATTAAACCTTTGCATTTAGTTTTGACAAAAATATTCATCGACGGTTTCAAAAAGAGATTACTAAAGTTTGCTAAATTTAAGTTAAGGAAAACCTTAACTAAGGAATGATTGTGAAACCGGGGCCAGTTTGTCAATCATTCCTTAATCAATGAAAGATTTTCTTTAACTTAAACCAGGAAAAGAAAAAATTGGGAATATTTTATGATACTACAAATACACATTTTCAACAACATTAAATATAAGTACAACAAGCCTAGAATGACCTTCAAAATGACATCTTTAGTTCATGAGTATCTTGAAAACTACCAGAACTAGAATTGTTAGTGAAGCTGACTAATACCCCCGCATAGGTTTGTCAATTGGTCACGACCCTTGATTTGTAGCGGTCTGGGTATCTCAGTGGTAGAGCACTCGCCTTTAGTGCCGGAGGTCCCGGGTTCGATCCCCGGTCCGACCCTGCATTTTTTCTTTCCTGTTACAGATCTATGCATCTAAATTTGGTATGCAACATTGAGATGAAAGATGTGGAGGGACGATCGGTCAGACGGACACGCTGACAGACAGACATGGAAGATGTGGAGTGGACACATATGCATGTTTGCATGGGGAGAAAGGTAGGTTTATATAGTTAAGCAAATATTGCGAGACGGGAGCCTGATCTTACCTTCAACTCTGGGACAATTCCTCTCTGTAGATTGAGGCCAGGTACAGGTTCTATCCCTCATGCTATAATACAATCCTTGAGGACATTCGAACCAAAACACTTCTAAATTATGAGCTGTTTGTTTACACTGTAAATATCCCGTACAATCCCAAGGTAATCCGGAGTACATTTCATCCGGAATACAGAATCCTTTATAATGGTTGTATTGTCCACGCTTCATCTTCCCGTACGAAACACTAAATAAACACACACATATCCACGCTAGAATTAACTGCCAGCGAAACATTGTCCTGAAATAAATAAATAAATAAATAAATAAATAAATAGCTTTTCAAAATTTAGAATTGAGCCGAAGCTTCGTCCAGGGTAGGTGTCTGAATTTTAATAAAAAATTAAAATCCGCACATGAAATATTTGAAAAGACCATGGTTTTCATAACAACACATTTCTTGATCATAAACCAGTTATCAAAATGATCAATAGGGTTACCTGTTCGTAACCTAGTATATGGCACAATTAATATAACATATTATTAATCAACATGGTCACATAACAACGGGTACATCGCTGTACCACATGGTCAACACCCCTTTTCCCGTCGTTTTATGGGGTAAATGTGAACTGATTCCATATCTGTGGCACGTCAATTTCATAAAATTTTGAGAAACATACTTTACCGTGCGAAAAACTAGGTTTCTCGTCGGGAAACTCAGTAACCCGAACGAGAAACCCACTATCTCGTATTTTGTGAAATTGGCGTGCCTAGTAAATGTGAGTCTCCACGAAAAAGTCGGGATTCCATTGCGAGAAACTATGTTTCCCGTGCGAGATACTAGGTTCACGACAGAGTTTCGCCAATTAAAACGAAAAACTTAATTTCTCGCCGAGAAACCTAGTTTCACGGTCATGATTTGATTCTCGCCTAACTTCACAAAGTGGATCTCGTTCGGGTCACGTTCTAGTCGAGAAACTATGTTTCTTGTAGTTTTGTGAAATTGGCGTGCTATACATATGACCCAGACGAACCCCAACCTTTTTGAGGCCCAACCATGTGCATGGTGAAAAACGAATAAGCAATTGTTTCTGTGAATTTTCATAAAGATGTATTGAATAATTTTTTGGAGAAAGTGTCGCCTGACAAAATATTATGGAGTTAACTCTTCATCCCCCCCCCCCCCCCCCCCCGACTTCGCTTTTAAGACATAATCATGTTTAACATAAACATAATTTTTATAGATCTTCAAAATTCTTAGAAGCACAAGACTCATCGATCCAAATATGTTTATGATGAATTGTACAAGGACAAAATGATATATCTCAAGTGACTAAAATCATCATACCAAAGTCAGAACTGAGAAAAATGAGACAAATCACCTTTTTTAAATTAAAACGCGAATTGAATAGTTAATTGTATCTTAACCTTAACTGTTAGATTTAATTTATCACATGTTCTGTTTATATCTACAGGTATGTTATCATATATAGAAATGAAATTATTATTTCTTTTTGTTATAGAAAAATGTAACAATGTGGTTCGCTGCTGTACCACATACCAACACCTCTCAGTGTTTGTGTAGAAAGTATTGGAAAAGATTAACATCGCCAATTACAGGTATAACGTCGTTTTACGGGAAAACGTCATCTTATGCAATTCTATATTCATCGAATATAAGTGTTCCGCACAAACATTATGGGGCATGATATAGCACAGCGGCGAATTTCATTCCAGGAAATTTTCCAAAGTGTATAATTCACACAATATGCGAATAATCATCGCAAAGTACGCAAGTGTGCAAGTAACCATTTCTCCCATTTTTCAATAACTGAAAGAATAATCATCCAAAGTCTGAAGTTTTATACATGTTTGTCTTTTAATGTCTTTTAGTCTTGTTTAGCTGTTTTATCATTAACTCGTGCAATGTTGCAGTTTAGCTGAGTTGACTGTGTCCCAGTAATTTTGCAATGTTTGCTTCTATTTCAACAAATTGTCTTTCTTCGAAAAAATAGAGATGTAGGGTCATAGACATTTCATTGTGACTATAGTTCCAAATTTACCACATATTTGTCGCGGTTCATAACCTATTTATCATAATTATGAATGGGTATTATTTTCGTGTTATTTAAAACACGCGCAATTATAATCGCGGTAAACCGCCATTAAAAACTGGTTTCCGTTAGTAACAGACACCATGATGTCACATACTTTCAAAGATAGCACGCATATATAAATTGGTTATAGACACAATGATATTACGTATCTCCAAGGATAGTACGCGCGTAATGGTTGGTTATTTCTTTTTCTTTCCGTCTTCCCGGTTGGTTAGTTAGCAAGCTGTCAGAGATTTGATGTATCTATCCTACCGAGGCACTAATTAATCTCCAACCACAAATTGTCATTATTGTCATATAAAGCATTTTAATTATTAATTCTGATCGATTGAACCGGGGGATAAAAACACGAAGAGCAACACACTGAACTGAACTCACTAACACCTCAACAGAAACGTGGCTTTTTGTTCCTTATTCGAGACGTTTTCGTTTTATTTTAGGAACCAATAAAAACATTTGTGTGGTCTAAGAATTCCAAAGTAAAGAGTAACCCCACTTAACTGAACCCTCTAACATGTAAGCACAGTCAAACATGGGCTTTTTTGTTCTGTATTTGAGTCTTTTTCGTCTCATTTGAAAAACCCAAATACCAACATTTGTGTGGTCTTAGAATTCCAACACAAACAGTCAATAGCAAACACACTGTTCTGAACCGTCAACACATTCATAACTTTTTTGTTCAAAAGTGTGGTCTTAGAATTCCAACAAAGTTAGTTGCGCGTTATCTTTTTGTTCCGTAATTGTTATCGAAAGTGTAGTCTTTTGTGAGAATTCCTACACGAGCAGTTGTAACACCGAACTGAACCCTCTGACATTCACTTGCGTTTTGTTCATTTTTCGAGTCTTTGTGTTTCTTTTGAGAAACCCAATAAAACATTTGTGTGGTCTAAGAATTCCAACACAAATAGTTAATAGTAAACAACGTACAGCGACAACATATCTATCGACAATATCGTGATGACGCCCACATAAAGTACACGTATGTAGGGACAAATAGTTGTGAAAATGTGATGACATGAATCTTATTGTCCTAATGAAGCATTTTATTGTTTTTAATGTGCTTAATTTTTGCTCGGTAGCCAATTGAAACTAGTTCAAAGCATGCGTTTGCGGTTCACAAAGATAGTCTCTCATTGCCTAGGTTAAAGTCCCACTCGGAGCAGTCCTTGTATGAGAATTGTTTTCATGGGTAAACACTCCCCACCGAATTTAGTCACATTTTAAGAACCCTAGAGGTAAAGAACGGGTCTAAAAGGAGCTCAAAACGCTTGTTAAATTTTATAGAATTACGGGCTAGATTCTTGGGCTACTTTTAGACTAGTCACATTATATAATAAAATCAAAATCAAACATACTAATCCATGTCCGAATCACAATCCAGAAGCAAAGTAAAAACATTGAAACTGACAGGTTAGGTTAGACCCGTGAACTTCCACCAGGGAGAGCTCCGGAAGTGTAAGCACCTCCTGTTTAGCTAGCTACACCCGTCACGTGTGTGAAAGGAACATGGAACTATGGGACGTCAAATATATCTAGGGCAATACTGGACACAGAGACATCAAACTTATCAACACTACTGTGATGACGGCCATAAAACTTTTTGAGGGATCTAATGTTTCAAGTAGTTCATTTTTTTATTTTCAAATTTCGTAATTTTATGACAGTTTTGACTTATATTGCGCATATATGCAATTTCCAGCTTACAATTTTTTGCTGGAGTTTGATTTTTATTGTTGAAATTTAAAATGAAATAAAAATGACAACATTTTATCAAATGTAAATTTCACTTCTTATATAAAAATGAATTTTGCATTCCAAACCTGGTTGAGGTGGATTAACTATGCAATTAATTTTACACTTTTGCCATAAAATTTTGATTTTAATTATCAAAAAGACTTTAACAACGACAATGGTTTCAGCAAATACATGTTAACACACAAGCATTTATTTCACTATAGATTCCAAACTGGCTGGGGTGTGCTATTTTCGCCGGAAATTCTTGAATTTTATTGTCATAAAAACAACTCCTTATGGACAATAGTTATGTGAAATTGGTCTTTAAACCGGATAAATTCCTTCAAATTTTGGGCATTTTCAAGAAGCGTTGATCTTTATTGCCAAATGAGAAAATATGTATACATGTGGCATGATTTTTACATGCAAAATTGAAACGTCAATGTTCTCGTAAACTCTGGTTACTAAAAGGCATTGAACAACTTTCTCTAGGATTCAATTATCAGACGCGTGGCTCCCTATACGTCAGTACGTCACAGCGTCCACATAAATTTTAATCTTTCTTATTGCGACCGTCCGGCGTAACAATGAAACAGAAAAAATTATAGTTTTTTTCAAATAAAACAAAACCCCTCATTTACACCAGGTCTTGAAGTTGATCAGATTTAATTGAGAAGAATAAAAAGCAGATTATAGTTAGTATTTGATGATCATGCCTGTGCCGATAGTGTAAATATCAAATGCACAAAAGTATCGATATTGGAAAATCATGTCGAATGATCTAAAACTTTGAAATTTCCCTTCGAAATATGTATGAAGCCAATCAAACACAAACATACTAATCCATGTCCAAATCACAATCCAAAAACTTTGAAAACTGTCACGCTAAATAAAACACCTGAACTTCCACCAGAGAAAGTGAGACCGGGGGTCCAGAAAGGTAAACCACTCCCGTGTAGCTACAACCACAAAGTTTTGTAACCAACATGGAGTGAAAGGAACAAAGAGCTATGGGACGTCAAATATATCAAGGGTAATTTTGGGTACAGGAATTATACTTATCAACAATGGTGTGATGACGACCATAAAACATTTTAGGGCTTTGATGAGACTAGGCTTGCAATATCCCTGTATCAACAATTTATATCTAGACAGATTGCTTCGTTTGGGAACATTGCTCTACCATAGCATATTTACACCATCAGCAGGAGAAGTAGGTACATGTAAATTGCTGCATAGAAAAGGAAAATTAACAGTAGAAAAATTGAAGTCATTGCGTTTGTCATACAGCCTCAAATATACCAGTAACCTTTCGCAGTCGTCAATCCAAATATAAAGAACAACCTGAAGAATCAGTTGTATCTTTTATTTCCAGCTCGCTAGGATAGATGTCATTCATATAATATTCAAATTTAGGATGGTTAAAAGACAGAACTGTATGTGAAGTTGAATCATTCTCTTAAGATTTAACAAGGTTCTGCTTAAAACAAATCAGCAAGCAATGGTGCATAGTTGCCCATTGTCTTACGGTTTGTTAGTGAATTATATTACCAAACACAGGAAATATGTTGTCTATCAAAACCTCCAACAGTTTGTTGATATATTTGTTTGGTATGGTGAATAAGACTTACACTATTAAATATACATTTTAAGTAACACTTGTTGTAAAATAAATTGGATGGTTTTGGTCAACCAGAAGAAAAGAAAAAAATTCTAAAATTCTAAAATTCAGCGTTATCACTTGTATGTTTATTTATAAGACTAAATTCCCTGAGGACATCTGACCTTTTGAGCTGCACTCTTACGTGAATAAAACACATAACATATATATGCAGAAGTTAAACCTGACGACAACATCATTGATGGACAGTTGTTTTAACTTAATGGTGTAAGAAGACAGCTTGTCATAGCCAAAGATATACTTAAAACGTTCTAAAAAATAATATTCATCTTGTTAACAATAGTTGCGTGAAAAATGAATACTTGAATGATGTTTCTACAGTTGGCAAAATGCGCATTTAGTCATGTAGTATGGCGCTTATAGTACATAAATTGATTAATGGATTGATCGGTTGAATTTAGTTTTACATCCAAATCAAGAATATTTTACTTACTTCGAAATGTCACCAGCTGGATTAGGAATGGCAGAAATATTTACTTTTGCAGTACGTTCACGGAAATGTGCAGGGAAGATTTTTCAATGTACCACGCCCGCCTTAACACGGGGTATCGCTTTTTTAATGTCTATTCCGAAGGACCCTGTGACTTTCACTTCTATATGCCGAGTGTTTGGTGAAAGAAAAGTCACCACCTATTTTGAAGTCTTAACAATGAGTATGAGAGTGCATATGTTGACATGAATAAGCGACTTTATTTCCGAAATTTGCGAGTTTCGCACAAACGTTACGCAATACCGGTACATAGGCAAATCCCATTAAGGACAACATATTGACTTATCTCCTATTAAACTTCATTGCATTTTATTGTAATGTAATTCAAAGCAACGTTATTCCAAGAATTTACTACATTCAGATCACGTGACACGCTTAAAATCCCATAAGGTCTAAAACGGTTTTCCTTTCCCATTCAACTTTTGCAATTCAAAACAACGCCATTCCAAAAATTGGCGACGTTTTATTCAAACGTAATAGATCAATGATCACGTGATACGTTACGATATTCCATTAAGTCTTTCTCGGTCACTTTTCAGCTTTCTGACTTTCATTACAATTCAAAACGCTTTATTCTGGAGATTTTGCGACGTCACGTTTCGTGTAAACATTATAGATCAATCGTCACGTGACACGTTGGCGAATCCCAAAATGTCTAAAACTGACTTCTGTCCCTTTTCAACTTTCTGCAATTTATTCCAATGCCATTCAAAAGACTTAATAAAACTTAGAACTGTCTCATTATGCTAAATATGAAAAATGTGGATCAAAAGAGCGACGACGGTTCACACCTGTGTACATGCATATTGCAAACAGGTGTCGCCAAAATGCATACAAATGTGGCGGACGACAGGTAAGCCTACCTGTTGACCGTCTAAGGTATTCTTAACATGGCGTGTTTGGTGTGTAACAACTATGTAGCCATGTGTAATGACATACCGTACATGTGTTGTTATTATTTATATGGCCCTTTCTACTTAGATAGCATTAGTTATTAACAATATAAATGTCAATCAAGAGCAGTATAACTGTCCAGCTGGTTTCCGTATCTAGACAGGTGTCCCATTCATCATGGACGAAATCTGCACCGGGTGCATATAAATGCATGGTTACTGACTATCTTGGTCGTAAGACTGGTCCAGGTTTCATAATCATTTCGTAACTGAGATTTTCCTAAACTTAAATTTGTGAAATTTCAAATCGTAATAGTTTTCATAAACCACCTTTTGAATTTAATCGTAAAATACATTCAAAAAGTGGTATATGACAGTATTTTGTCAATTTTTAAGGTATTCTTGAATTTAAGATGCCATTTTGAAAATAAATTCGTGTATTTAGGTATAGCCATTCCAACTTTAAGACGAAATTAACACCAATAATGCCGTCGTTTTCCCATCATGCACGGTACCGGGGTTTTTATGGCGTAACGGTATTTTCTGGGTCTAAAATTTTACTACAAAAAGAATAATAATAATAATAATAATAATAATGCCGACGTTTTCCCATCATGCACCGTACCGGGGTTTTTATTGCGTGGCGGTATTTCCTGGGTCTATTAACTTTTGATTGATTATCACCGTCAGTAATAAAATGCAATAAGTATAGTGTGTCTAGTTTGACCTGGCCGTTTGACCTTTAATTTGAATATTCAAACAGACTTATTCATTGTGTAGTTTAGGGCTATATAAAGTTGATATACTAGTAGCTATATAAGGATAGATGATAGCAATACTGAATATCACGAATTTATGGAAAGGAAACATGATGTCTTCCCTAAATCACAGTCTATTAGCCCAATCTAATATTCAAATGAAAGGTCAAACGGCCAGGTCAAACTTGACGCACTATAATATATCAGTAATGTACAGTATGGTCTGGATTTAAACAATAGTTGTGTTGGGTTTATAAGCCATAAGTACCTGTCAGAAACAAACGAATAGGAATTGTATTTAAATTAGGCTTGTTGTAATTTTATTGTCTCGGTAATGAAGTCTTTAAAATAGTACGTGTTTGACATGATCGTGATGTTGCATTGTTAGTGAAAAACAATAAACTAAACCAGAAAGGGGGGGGGGGGAGAAAGAAGTTTCTTCCTGTTAAGAAATTTTACGTCTAGATTCGCAATTTCTTTCACTCTCTTGCATTCCTTCTCTCTCTCTCATTCATGTGATGATATTAAATGCATTATTTTAATAAAATTCAAAATCGACATTTGACACTACACTATTATAAAGACTATCTCGTTATAAGGACCATCTGTCGGACAGGACCAGTATTTAAGCTAAGGTTCCTTTGTTTGACTTCTTTATAAAGATCACCTGACCATAACGATCAGTGGTTTAAGTAAGGTCCTTTTGTTTCAAAGAACATCTCCATAAAAGTCACCTGCCTATTAGGACCAGTGATTGATGGTCCCTTATTTTTGTACGTCAACCACAAAGGACATTTTTATAAAGATCACCTGTCCACAAGACCAATGATTTAGTTAAAGTCCTTTAATAAGTTTCAAAGACCATAAAAAGCCACATGCCAATTAGGACCAGTGCTTGATGGTCACTTTGTTTTATATTTCAACCACAAAGAACCCCTCAATAAAGACCACCTGCCTATATCGACCATAGTTTAATTAGGGTCCTTTAGTTTCAAAAACATCTTCATAAAAAAGTCGCCTGTCCATCAGGACCAATGTTTGAAGGCCCTTTGTTTCATATTTTAACCACACACAACTCTTTATAAATACCATGTGTCTATTAGAACCAGTGGTTTAAGGTCCCGTTTTTATTTCAAAGAATATCTCCATGAAAAGCCACCTGTCCATTAGGACGAGTGTTTGAAAGTAAGTTCAACTTCATATTTTAACTACAAAGAACCTCTATATAAAACCATCTGTTTATAAAAGTAATATTTCTAAGGGTTCTCGTGAGTAGCCCTTACATACAGTTTTACTGTTTTATAACAATACGTATACAGTCAAACCTGTCTACAAAGGTCACCCAAAGGAACCAGTAAAAAGTTACCTCTGTAGACAGGTTGCCTTTATATACAGGTTCAAAAAAATGTGAATAAAAAACAACTGGGATACAACTCCATTGGTCTTTACAGGAAAGTGATCCTTGTATAGAGCTGACCTTTAAGGTAGTTTGGACTGTATGCGATTTTTTTGTTTGCAAATCGTTGTAACAAATATATAACAGAATGAACATTTGACAACAAGTGTATAAAAATAAATCCATGCATAAATGTGTTGATGCATGATAATACCAAAAGCAAAGAAAAAAAAGTGAAACCGGTACATTAAGCTAAACATGTGAACTTCCACCACGGAAGTGAGGACTGGTGCTCCGGAAGTATAAGCACCTCCATGGAACTATGGGGCGCCAAATATATGCGGGATATAAATAAATAAATAAATGAATTAATACGAAGTCACAAGGTACTAATATATGGATTTTTGTGAGCCTCTAGGTGTATTTATATATATTGACAAATTAATAAATCTTAATTCACTCAAAAACCCGTAAGCATATAACACCATGTACCGCTATCTGAGGTATATCGATGTATATACGAAAAATATGACAACTTTCCAAAATAAATTCAATAAAACAGAAAATATTTCCAATAACTAATAATATTTGTTTTTAATCTGCAAAACAAAAAAATATTTTGAAAAAATTAAAACTTACCTTATTAAATAAAATATCCAGATATATATATATATTGAATTTTAAAATAAAAAGTCCTTAATTTGAAAAAATTAAAACATCTTACCATAGAAATAAAATATCCAAATAATGAGTTTTTAAACTTGAGGAATAAAATACCTTCAAGTAAAAAGTCCTTAATTTGAAAAAAAAATATAAAAATAAAATAAAACAAACTTACCTTTAAGAATTAAAATATCCAAAAATATCCAAATATTGAAATTTTAAAACTAATAGGTCCTTAATTTGTAAAAAACGAACGAAATGGAAGCCAAACAAAGGAGAAGACTGGTTATTGTCGTCGCTATAATCGCGTTTTCGTAATGTTTAATACGCTGTGTTCGTCTTCAGTAAGAATTATGACAATTTGTGACGAGTGACAAGGTAATGACTTTACCTGAATGACAATTGTTCCTACTTGATCATCTGTCATGATCTAACACTAGATACTCTGGTAGTATGACACATCTTTGATAGGTAGAGAAATATCTATATCTCGTGGCCAAAAGAGAATTATGATTGTAATGAATATCATCAATATAGACATTACTTATATATACAGTACAGACCTGTCGAAAGTTTAACACTCAGCTAATGAGAAGGAATCAACTCATTGCAGCCGTGTGGACTATCTTACAAAACCTTGTGCAAAGCATTAATAATAGGATTTATTTTAATCCCGAATTTTGTTGATTCATTTTACTCAGAGTTATGACCCCACCACATCCTGCAACAGGGTTCTTTATCGTGCCATTCCTACTGTGACACGGGCCTTCGTTTAACTAAAGTTCCCACCAAGAAAGAACCGTGACTTTGATTTCGTAAAATCGAGTGCTTGGCGAAAGAACAGTCGCCATCAACATTCAAGTCTTGAGTCAAACCGGGTCAAGGTTCGAACCAACTACCCCCACAGTGAGGTGTACGTCGTTATGGACTATTGGTTGTAAAATAGTTTTTACGATTAACGCCTTGAAACGTACATAAATAATGGCACTGGAGAGGCGTGGTGGCGGATAGGTAAAGTTAAACTATTAGGTAGAGGGTGAAAAAATGCTGAAAGATAATCATAGAGGCTGTCGAAATATATTATTGCTATGGTAATTTTTTAAAAAACAACTTTTCACAGAAATGTTCAAAAAGGCTTGAATCTGTCATTTTTAGATTTTTTCAGTAAAAATTAAAATTTTAATGGAAGGTAGAAATGGAAGTCTTTCCAAATATAGCTTACGAGATGAGCTGCCGATTTGGCACTTATCGGTTAGTACAGGGTTAAACTTTCGACAGGACTGTAGTGTGTATATATTATCTATGTATGCATGTAAGAAGGTATTTTATACCGTTTACTAGCCTATAGAAGAACTGGGCATCACGGTGAAACGTGTTTTACATAAACGATATTCAGTTATATTTGAGAAAACATTCTGATTTATTTTTAAGTTTTGAAATTATAAAATTATGATTTTACCTCACACCTATATGCGTGTGTACATTATTTATGTATGTAAAAAATTCAGCTATATTTATTTATTTATTTAAATCTCCCTTCTCATTAACCAAATCATCATTCTAAACACCTTTTTTCAAAAAGTCCCCTAAATCATTGGTCAATGCATGTAGTTTCCCTGACCACAGGAATATCTGTAATTTATTGCTTCCTTTTCTAGATCTATTCTCTCACCGGTGGGATAAAAACAGGCACATATTCAGCTGAAAATGGAACTATTTCAGTTTTCTTCACACACTTCTGATTTTAATATTCTTGAATATCTTAACGATTGCATCGTGGTTTGTTTAATATTTTCACTTTTCACGTGTTTTGTTATTTTTTCACGGTTGTTGGTGGTTTTGGCAATTACCGTTACTGCGATTTAAACAAGTGCTCTACGTCTATGGATTGGTCGAGTTTTACGTCCCAGTTTAATATCGAGATGTACAAGATTTAGATGAAGTGACAGAATTTTGACCTTTGTAGTGCGCTTAGGACAATGTCCAGGGAGGGTTCTCAAGTTAACGTGCTACTGCCGTAGCGCCGATTTTTAGGGTCTCTTCAAATGGGCCCCGTGACTTTCAAGCGCCGGTTTTTAAGGTCTCTTCAAATGGGCCCCGTGACTTTCAAGCGCCGGTTTTTAAGGTCTCTTCAAATGGGCCCCGTGACTTTCAAGCGCCGGTTTTTAAGGTCTCTTCAAATGGACCCCGTGACTTTCACATCTAAATGTCGAGTGTTTGGTGAAAGAATATTCACAACCGATCATTTGGAACCGAAAGCCTCAAGCTAGCCAGATAGAATGCTGACCTAGCCTGCTTTTATCGATTTTCAATTTTATCTATTTGAACTGTTTTAAAACTCGCAAGTATTGTAGAAGACGAATATCAACCCCGGCGAAAAAACGGCATTTGATGAATTCATTAATCAACAAATAATTAATTTATATTTTAATGGAGTTCTTCTCTGTAGTCAAGATGTTTTCACTTATATCGAGACGGTCAGTTCAGCAATAGTGTACTGTAGGAAACATGATTACTCGGAGCAAACCAACGATCTTCGGCAAGCCAACTGACAATCTTTCCCACACAAGAATCTGTCCCAGTGGGGTCCGGGCCTAGGCGGTGATAGGCGCTGTGATCTGTCCGTTAGCCCGCGCTTTAGACCACTTGCCCACTGAGGACCCTAAAACAATGTTTTAAATGCCTATATAAAGTTTAACAAGTTTAAATGTGTTTTTCTCTTTCCTAGAGAGAATATATGACCGACTTGTATTTTTTTCTTTTTCGATGTCATAATTTGAGGTCACAATATGCGCTTAATTATAATAAGCAGACTGTTTACCATTTGACGTAAATTCGATGAAAAAAATTCATTAATCAAGAAAGGTGATATTTTAAAAATCTGATGAATATTTAGTCTCATAAATTATAAAAAGGTTGTCATTTTAAACCCGCGGGCTATACACGAAATTGTACTTCGAAAACACAATAATAAAATTTGTTTTTGTAAATAAGAAAATTAATTAAAATGCAAAAATGAAACGACAGTTTCAGTTGAAAACGTTTGAACTTAACAACATTCTGTCTGCCAGATTTGTTTAAATATGACAAATAATCCGTGTCAAATAGTGAGAAATTATTGTCTAACCAATCTTTTCCAGGTTAACATTCCGGGGATAAAATTCAAGATAATCCCGGGTTTAAAAAGCATATATTCATTTCATTTGATACCTTGGTCCAATTAGCTTGGTTTGTGAAAATTCGAAATATTATTAAAATTAAAAAAGTGATACAGAGAAAAAGTTTTGACTTTAACAGTTTCTGTTTGATAATAACAATTTTGTTGATTAACTGTTGAACTGGAATTTCAGAAATATTGCCCGAAACACAAAATACAACTTTTGCTAAACATCTGGCTTTGAACAACTTGACCCTGATTTGATTTTTGGACGATAGACTTCAGAATTATATCTTACGCATTATGTCAAAAACTGCAGGACATTCACTTTTCTTTCCTAAATTGATTAAAGTCATTATTCGTCACAAGTGACCGGGAATTGCCGAAGATTGTACGTTTGTGGCAGCGAACTTTGCACGGTAAAAGAACACAAGGGATAATGAACTGCAGTGTATTTTCATAAAAAGTACATGCACATATTTTCCCTTGTTGCATTTTATTTTATTTTTTTTAACTCCAGATGAATTTTTTAATTAGATTTATTAAAAGCGGTGCCATATACCTTTTTTAAAATTTAATTTTATCATTCATTACATTAAAAACGGTCTGACAGTAGTGTCTCATAAGTCAATTTTAGCTGGACATTAATAAATTTTATTGTGTTGAGACTGTTTTATATCTGTATTGTTGTTGCTGTTCTTCTTCTTCTTCTTCTTCTTATTATTATATTCGCACTAAATTATAAAGTTGCCTTTCACTAAATGGCCCCATAATTGTGTTATTAATAAATGAAAAAGTGTTATTTATAATATTTAAATAATTTCCGTGACTGGGTTCAGAATATGATATATAATAATTATTCTTTGCGATTTACGCCTTACAAAAACATAACCGTTTTACATTCAGAACAGATCCGTCAAAAGTTTAACACATAACTAACGAAAAGGCGCCGAAAGCTAGCGACTGACTGGATAGCTACGGAGGGAAAAACAGCAGCTGTCGGACTGCCGAGTTTTAGCTAACAAGGGGGCCGAGATAAGCTGCCGATTAAACATTAATTCGTTAGCTATTTAGCTACAGTACAGGCCTATCGAAAGTTTAACACCGATGTAACGAAACAGAGTCGAAGCTCGGCTGTCAAGTGTTAAAGCTATAAAAAGCTAGTGACTGAGAAGTTGTAAGGAGATAGACAACAGCTGCCGAAAAGCAGACAAGCTAACAAGAGGCCAAAGTGAGCCGTCTTTTCGGCCCAGATTTGTTAGTTTAGTGTTTAACTTTCGACAGGTCTGTACTGTATTTGTTAAAATTTCGACAAGTCTGTACTGTAAATATGCTTATGTGTATTAAAGTGCAATATGGCGTTTGTATTGTGGTTTTTAGCATTTGTATGCATGAGTGGTATGCTAGTAAGGCTAACACTAAAAGACTACAAAAAAATTATAGAAATGCATAGAAGCATATAGGGTGTTGGCTTGCAATTTGTTGGATATTAAATAGTTTTATGAAATAAAAGTTCAAAAATGTATGTACCCTCTCAACCATTGACTGATTTAAAAGTAAGTCTACAATGTATTTTTCTGCGTTTTGGGGGAAATCCAAGTAAATACATACACGGTTATTTTTCTTAACTCTTCACATTTAGATCACAGCACCTTTAACCACCTATAATTTAATTAAATTGGCTCAATTCGCTTTACAACCTCAGACAGTTATCTCCAGACACTTCGGTTTCCTCCACTCAGTCATCCGACGCCAGGGTTATATTATTTTCATGGAATGGCTACTTACATTCAAATTTTTTTCTTTAACTATTAATAAACATTTTGACAGAACTTAAATGGTTTTAAGCTAGAGGTAATTTTTGACACCTCAACAAAATTATATACAGTTCAACCTGCAAGGCCACATCTATATAAGGACCACCTGCTTATAAAGGCCAGTAGCATATTATTCCAATTGTTCTTTATTCATATTATTTGAACCAGTATATAAATGCACCTGTCCATAAAAGAACTTTTACTGGTTCTCTTGGATGGCCATTAGAGACAAGTTTGACTGTAGATTTAAAATTTTGTAACATTTAAGTTAAGAACAGCGTAATTAAGGAATGATTGTGAAACTGGGGCCTTGGTCTTGTATATACTCTTCTCCACTGATGTTTCTACCTGGTTATGACAAATGAATTGTAAACATAAAATGCCATAACTGGCGTAAAAAGTCTACCATGGGGAGAAAAAATGGTATAAAAATAAAGACAACGGACTTAGATGAAACCATAAACCATGTGACACGTGTCGGCTGTTTATTACACTCATTAAGGGGTTAATGATCTCTACTTCAGGATGGTAAAAAATGGCTAGTGCGATCCTTTTGACTTGGTTAGCTCTGTGTATACCACGACGGTAGCTCAGTTGGTGGAGTATTCCCTCCATATTTGGGAGGTTCGGATTATTACCCTCATTAAGGGGTTAATGATCTCCACTTCAGGTAGGTAAAATGTGGCTAGTGTGATCCTTTTAACTTGGCGTAAAACACTAATGTAGCTCAGTTGGTAGAGTGCTTCCTCCATATTTGGGAGGTTGGGGTTTTGGGTTAATGATCTAGACTTCAGGATGGTAAAACATGGCTAGTGTGATCCTTTCAACTTGCCTAGCTCTGTGTAAACCAGGCTGTGGCTCAGTTGGTAGAGTGCTACCTCCATATTTGAGAGGTTGGGGTTATTACCCTTATTAAGGGGTTAATTATCTCGACTTCAGGATGGTAAAACATGGCTAGTGCGATCCTTTCTGTAAACCACTAATGTAGCTCATTTGGTCGAGTGTTTACTCCATATTTGAGAGACTCGGATTATTACCCTCATTAAGGGGTTAATGATCTCAACTTCAGGATGGTAAAAATGGCTGGCGTGATCTTTTCAACTTGGTTAGCTCTGTGTAAACCAGGCTACTGTGGCTCAGTTGGTCGAGTGTTTACTCCATATTTGAGAGGTTGGGGTTATTACCCTCATTAAGGGGTTAATGATCTCAGCTTCAGGATGGTAAAAATGGCTGGCGTGATCTTTTCAACTTGGTTAGCTCTGTGTAAACCACTAATGTAGCTCATTTGGTCGAGTGTTTACTCCATATTTGAGAAACTCGGATTATTACCCTCATTAAGGGGTTAATGATCTCAACTTCAGGATGGTAAAAATGGCTATCGCGATCCTTTCAACTTGGTTAGCTCTGTGTAAACAACTAATGTAGCTCAGTTGGTAGAGTGTTCCCTCCATAGTTTTGGGTTAATGATCTCGACTTCAGGATGGTAAAATGGCTAGTGCGATCATTTTAACTTGGCGTAAAACACTAATGTAGCTCAGTTGGTAGAGTGATTCCTCCATATTTGGAAGGTTGGGGTTTTGGGTTAATGATCTCGACTTCAGGATGGTAAAACATGGCTAGTGCGATTCTTTCAACTTGATTAGCTCTGTGTAAACCAGGCTGTGGCTCAGTTGGTAGAGTGCTACCTCCATATTTGAGAGGTTCGGATTATTACCCTCATTAAGGGGTTAATGATCTCAAATTCAGGATGGAAAAAATGGCTAGTGTGATCCTTTCAAATTAGCTAGCTCTGAGTAAACCACTACGGTAACTCAGTCGGTAGAGTGTTCGCTCCATAATTGGGAGATTGGTGTTCGAGCCCCTGCCGAATCTAGTGTGATCCTTCTATCTGTAAATCATTGCGGTAACTCAGTTGTTCCCACTATATGTGGGGGATTGGTGTTCGAACCCCTGTCAAATCCAGTGTGATCATTTTACTGTGTAAACCACTATGGTAGCTTATTTGGTAGAGTGCCCGCTCCATATGTTAGAAATTAGGGTTCGAATCCCTGCCGTTCGTGTGTGATCATTTCAGGCTGTCTCTATCTGTGTAAACTACTATGGTAGCTCGGTTTAAAGAGTTCGTGCCCATATGTGGGAGGTTGGGGTTTGAATCCCAGTCGGGTATGACAAACCATTTAAAAATTAGGTAGTTATTGTTCTTTCGCCAAACACTCGACATTTAGACATTAAAGTCGTAGGGTCCTTCTGTAGAGAGCTTAAAAACGATTCCCCATGCCAATAGAAACCAGTTTTCCAGAAAGAAAAATATCTTTTCAAAATTTAAAATAGACCCTTTTAGTATACCCGACATTCAGAATAAAAAACAAACCATACCAGTCCACGTTTAGAATTAAAAAAAAAAGATCGTAGTCATTTTAAAATTTCAGAATTGAGCTTTTATACACTATCAACAATACACGTGCAGTACAGGCCTGTCGAAAGTTTAACACTGAGCTAACCAAAAGGGAGTTGAATCTCGGCTAGCAAGTGACAGAAATATAGATAGCTAGTGACGGAAAGCTTCTGAAAGATAGATAACAGCTGCCGAAAGATAGATAAGAGCTGCCGAAACAAGATGTCGAGATATAGCTAACGGGAGACCGAGATGGACTTCTAATTCGGAACTTGTTTGTCAGCTTGTTGTTAAGCTTTCGACAGGTCTGTACTGCATACGGTCCATAAATAATGCTTGTATTGCATTTAACATGTAAGTTGATAGTTACACATGTAAACGAGTTAGACGAGTGTCAGCGACAACCCACAACATGTAAAGTTCAGTGTAGGTCCTATAGAGTCGTGACGATATTAGCATGGGGTTTAACTCCACGCCTGGCCTTTATGTTACGTCGTGTCGGATTTGACGTCGGGTTGTTAGTGGTACGTGATATCTCAATTAGTCATCTCGCTGAAGATTACAGCACACGTATTAGAAACAAAATTTTAACATAATACCAAAAATATTTGTGTCTATGGCGTTGCCGTGCAGGTAACAGTAACCCTCGCCGCCTGGGGCCTTGCTGGCCAAGTGGTCTAAAGTACCGACTTACGTATCACAGAGCCTCTCACCACCTGGGTTAGAATCCCATTCGAGGCATATATAAGTGCGAGGGAGTTTGTAACGCCAGTTTCTTCCACCATGCCAGAACTGACCTGACAGGTTCTTGGGTTTGAAAGTCTGTAAGTTCGCTCCCAAAAAGTCGATGGTTTTCTAGGCGACTATGGTTTTCTTGTATATGAAATTATCTCGATTGGGGATGAAATTAATCAACCAACCCAGCCCAACCAGCAAAGTACCAGTATCCACAAAACACCGGTTCATCAACATACCCATTAACAAAATATCCACAAACCATTTTGCAAATCAAAAAACATACTAGTAATCTGCTAAATGGAAACCCGACTTTCAGTAGTGAAACTGTCAATAATTTCCAGAAACCAGTAAATTTGACCTTTAAGGTCAGGTGGTCCTTAAATACAGGTTCACATAACTTGAATAAAGAGCGATTTTCATGAAATTTTCCAGGCTTTTAAAATCAGATGGACCTTACATAGAGGCAATCTTTAAAGCAGGTTTGACTGTACATGATTTTCAGTAACGCATTTCTCTATTCTAGTTGCAATAGCATCAAATTATAAACACAACTGTATCAAACTACATGTATTTATACAAGGATTTATCAGGGTCTTTTGGGAAAAGGCCCTAAACTATAAAATTGGGAAAAACTATCAACTTTTTGCTCATTTTGGGAAAATTTTGACATCATTTTTGATGCCATTAATGATTAAATCTAATGCTTTTAGCGTATTGAGTTGATTGAAGATTGAGAAAAGCAGCCACATTTATGGCCAGACTTCAGCTATGTATCTGGTACGATTTTCTAATTGGAAATTTTCTCAGCCGATTTTGGGAAAACAATCAATGTTTTTTCCATTGGGAATGGGGCCTAATTTCGGCCCTAAATAGGCCCTTGATAAATCCCTGTAATATATTATTTTGAAACTGAAACCTTCTCACATAAGGATCTCTCCCGATTAGGACGACAAGTAATGCGATCAGTAAGCCGGATCTTTACGTCACTCGGCCAAGCGGCCGCTGATGGAACAAATGCAATCTTCCATTTCAAATACTAGTAAACAAAAATATGTTTTGTACACAGGCGTTTGGGTCAGGTTTTTTTATTTTATTGCACTTTAAAATTTTCTTGATTTTCTCTATATAAAAAAGTTCTAAAACTTTTAAAGTGCAATAAAATCAGTTTATTTCTGGTGCATTTAGCTCAGAACATTGTCAGATATGATAAAATAGCAAAATATATCATTGCTTGGTCGATAAAATAATAAATTGGAAAAAAAAAAAAAAAAAAAACACTTGACCCCAAGCACTTGTGGTTTTGTACCAACCAACCAACCAACCAAACTAGCTTAAACGCTCCGACAAACGAAGTCCATTATCCATTTAGGTGGTATAGAGAATCCGTCCGTCTGTCTGTCTGCCTGACATTCTATCCCAATATCTTCCAATTCTTAAAACCAACATGATACGATGTGCCGCATACCAGATTTAGGTTTTAGGTGTCATGGTCCAATCGCACATCATATGCGGGGGTATGAGCTAGCTTAAATGGCAGTTTTAGGAATAAGTGCAGTGCAGTCGAAAGTTTAACACTGGGCTAACTGGGCTCGGCTGCCGATTGACCGAGATAGTTTTATATCGATAGCTACTGGGCGAAAAGTTATCGAGCCGATTCGGCACTAGTTCGTCTGCTTAGTGTTAAACTTTCGACAGGTCTGTACTGTCAATCAAACAATAAAATTGTTTTATTCAAATCGGAACTTCCTACTTCTTTATTATCCCCGTCTTTCGAAAAAGAGGGGATATTAAATACGAGTTTCCTTCCTTCCATCCGTCCGACCAAAATTCTTATCTGCGCAAATTTTCCAAAACCATATGAAGCATTATTTCATGAAACTTGCAAAGCATCAACATTGATAGGAGATGCGCATATCGGTAAACTGAGTTGGTTTCCTCATTTTCCTGGTGAACATAACTGCAAATCACAGAAAAGAACCTGCTGGCGAGGGATCCCAGGTCACTGAATTTACTTGTTTTTATTCAAATAAATGTTGAGAAAAAAACTTTAAAAGTTTATTGTCGTTGCATTCATTCGACCACGGCAATCGAGTCTGGTCTAACGACACTGTCTGATAACAGTGTCAAGTGGCTGAGATATGTATAGCTAGTGACTGAAAAGTCACCTAGAGATAAACAGCAGTTCTCGAAATACAGTACAGACCCGTCGAAAGTTTAACACTGAGATAACGAAAAGGATTCGAAGCTCGTATGTCAAGAGACAGTAATATGGATACTCTGTGGCCGAAAAGCTGCCGAAAGATAGGTAGCACTTAGCGACAGCAATGTAGCTAAC
Source organism: Anadara kagoshimensis (assembly GCA_021292105.1). Taxonomy (NCBI): domain Eukaryota; kingdom Metazoa; phylum Mollusca; class Bivalvia; order Arcoida; family Arcidae; genus Anadara; species Anadara kagoshimensis. The sequence goes on along the minus strand of CM037869.1, from coordinate 55,425,902 downwards.
AGTGGGCTAAAATTACCTGTGTATTGGGCACCAATTCGCCAGCTTGGTGTTTAAATTTCGACAGGTCTGTACTGTAGCTAACGATTAGCCAATATCAGCTGCCGTTTGGTCACTTACTCTTAAACTTTCGACAGGTCTATACTGTATTCTGAAATTGAAATGATTTGAAATAAATGAAAAAAAAAATCCGAGAATATATCTAATGAAATTTTAATCTTTGAGTTTACATTTGATATTACATTAATTGTGCAAAACATTTAAATTTATGCGACATATCAAAATTTTACAAAAAATTTTAGCTACATGATGAATATTTAAACAATGCGTCATTTTAAGTGAATTCAAAATAATTTGTTTCCGAAAAACGTGTATAGTGCAACCTCGTTTCAATGCCACCATGTGCTGTCTTCATTTGATGTTTTCCCTCGACTTTAACCTTTGCGATATGACCTTGGTTCAAGGTCATGACACACCTTTGGACTACGAAGATTATTCATGTAGGCCATTGGGGTAATAAGAAATGTTTTCAGATTTTACTACTTTTGGTCTCTGTGACCTTGAACGTAATTAAAGGTCAATCGACTTAACAAACGTTATCGAACTGCGTGTCTTTCAAGCTCCTACGCATTTCACGATTGTTAGATGATATGTTACAAAATACATACATAAATTCACAAAAAATAACCAAACATCTGTCAGTTGAAATGACTTTAAATAATTAAAGGTGGTTGTCTTTTTTACTTGACAAACGTCTGTATGATTTTGGCAGGTCCGGTAGATTTTCAATATGGGTACAACCATTGTATCCATATTTAAGGAATTTTAAAGGGTTTTAAGGGGTTTTAAAATCTGTATCATAAAAAGAGGGTTTTTTCGCGAGTATTCGCGTATAGTTCGCTGTATTCCTGCTACTCGGAAGTCGAGCTTCGACTGCTTTTCGTTAACTAAGTTTTAAACTTTCGACAGGTCTATATAATATATGTATATTTTTTTTTTTACAATTTAGAAAGTATTTTTCGAATAGTTTTAGATATTTAGATATTTAGCGGGGTAGATAACAGAAAAATGGTGCAAATGATGAAACAAGCATCAAATTTGGCACAATTGATCTCCAAGGGCTACTGATCAAATTTAAAAATGGCAGCCATCTTAAATTTTCAAAATCGGGTAGATTTGATCAGAAGCCATCTGAAAACCTGAATCCACACTGAGATCATACAAATTGGACAACTACAAATGTTTCTAAGCAAAACATCATTTTCGGACGACTAATTAGGCGACCATCTTGAAACATGGCCGCCATCTTGGATTTTCAAATGGCCAATCTGGTAGATTTGATCAGTAGTTCTTGGAGATCAATTGTGCCAAATTTGATGCTTGTATCATCATTTGCATGATTCTTCTAAAAATGACTCTTATCTGCCTCGGTAATTTACATGTTTTCAATAACCTAAATAAATTTGTTACAGAGATGATGGATAAGTTTTATCTAAATATAACGTTTAATGCATCATCATCACTTAATGATATTTAATTAATAAAGACAAATCGGAAGAGGACGTGACCCGAATTATACAACCGGATTGACACGATTTTGGGGATAATTGACCTAATTAGATTTAATATTAAATAAAACAATTTTAAGCTAAAAATATGTGACAATAGCAAGACAAATTAACAACACATAATGTATCCTTCGTATCCAAACAGGATTGATTGAGTGAATGAATGAATGAATGGGATTTTACGTCCAAGTCAAGAGTATTTCACAAATATCGAGGCGTTACTAGCTAAAGGTGTAGTGGCAGAAATTTTTAATCAAGGCAATGTGCAGAGAGGGTTCTTTAAAGCCCCATTTATACGGCGAGAATTGCATACCTAAGTATTTTTTACTCATATGTAAATTTACTCACATGTGCAAATTGTGTCGTATGAACAACTTTGCATATGCGCAAATTTTACTCATGTAAGTAAATTTGCACCTAGTAGGGACCAAGTGCAAATTTGCTATAGTATGTGAATATTTTATACTGAGGTATGCAAATTTTGCTACAGTGTCGTATGAACGCACAGTAATATTTACTCACATAATTTTAAACACATGTACTTATGCCAGGTTATTTATCTCTATGGGTTAATGTTCATTCAGGTCCATGTGGTGCAGGAGTAAATATGGGTGTTTGTAATCTGTCTTGTACCAGAAAAATTGTTTAATAGTGTTGTCCACTGATATACAATGTCACAGATAAACATTACATACATCCCATTGTATTGACATCGAGCTAACCAACAGGTGCCAATTGTAAGGGAAACCCACTCACCACATATGGTGTTACAATCGGGGATCTAACTCATAGCGGTTAAAGCCAACCACACTTAACCACCACGGCCCTTATTGATTTGTTATAATTATCCAATAAAGATGAAAAGTTGTAATTGAAATAGATTTATTTTACTAAAGCATAAAAACTAGTGACAAACTGTCACTAAAATTTAACGTTGTTCTAGTTTTCAAGGAGAAAAGAGAAAGTGCTTGAGCAACAAAAGCCAACCACAGAAAATTTACTTTTACAAATTTGACAATGAGTTGTCCATGAAAGCAGATGTTATGTCGCCACGAAGGGTTTTGGGAGAACAAATATCACCGTCAAGTTCAATAAAAACATTCGACCGATCCTAAAGAATTAACTTAGTTTGCAGCTTTATATGCAGGGATGAAACTAATTTGAGTTAGGAGTCCAGCTCAGTTATTTTTTAACTTTTAATGTTTTAATGTAATAAATAGCTAAAATGTGTAAACAGTTTGGGGCCCAGATTGGGTTTCAGGAGACATGGGCTAATCTAAATATCTGATATATGTTATGCGGAACAACACAAGCTCCTTTTACAGAACAAGCAAACACGACATGGACATCAATCCTTTTTTGCAAAAATCACAATGGGCATTTCAAGCAACCCAAAGAGTGAGTGAGTGGATTATTGTTTAAAGCCGCATCAGCAATATTGCAGCTATTCGCGGCTAAAGCAACCCAAAGAGATCGAAGATCTAGTGTCGTTCTACCCTAACTAGACGGTATATAAATGTACCTTGCACTGGTGTTAGATATAAAGTTTGAGAAAACAATTCTTTAAAGGATATGTCATATAACATTTTTAATGTATTTTATGATTAAATTCAAAAAATGGTATATGACAGATATGTTGGATCACCAAGTAGAACTGCTCCTTTGTCATTATAATAGCCGATTATCAAATCAGTGCTTAAATAGTATTCTTATCTGATAATCAATTCTAAAGTGTTCAGAATGAAAATTATCCAAAATTTGTTGAAAACTTCAAATTTACTTATGGTACATAAATTATGTATGAACGCAAAGCAAAATATACTTTTGCTTACATGAGTAAATTTACATATGAGTAAAAATACTTAGGTATGCAATTCTCGCCGTATAAATGGGGCTTATCATACCACGCCTGTCGTGACACGGGACAATGGTTCTTAAGGTTTCTTCCGAAGGACCCAGTGACTTAATTTCTAAATACCGAGTGCTGGGCGAAGAAACAGTCACTATGTATTTTCAAGTCTTTGTAAGACCCCTGACGGTATTCGATCTCACGACTTCCCACATACGAAGCGAGTCTCTGCTAACTGAACTGTCGTAGTGGTAAAAACAGCAAGACAATGGAAAGACATACATAGCAGCTTTTTGTAGATGTTAGATATATGTTTAGACCAAGTAGCATCTGACTAAAGGGTAAGACCAAGGTGGCAATGAGAGGTAGCACTTGTTACCTGCTCTGTGTCGAAAAAAAATATGCGAATGAGACAGGTGCCTCCTTGTAAAGACAATGCTTTCAGTCTTCGAGGGGTTAAAATATACTGCCAATTGCAAGGACCAGCTGTTAATAGTAGATATTTCAGATGTTTCAAATTCATTTCAAGATTGAGAAATGTAAATATAATAACTCCTACATGTATTTTAATTAATTGACAGTGAACCAATCACGTTTAACTCTGAACTAACGAAATATTGTCGAATAGACAGCAATGTTTGCTAGTCACTTGTATCTCGACAGCTTTCGGTCGATGTTATCTACCCCGGTATCTCTCGGCAGCTTTCGGTCGATGCTATCTACCCCGGTATCACTCGGCAGCTTTCGGTCGATGCTATCTACCCCGGTATCTCTCGGCAGCTTTCGGTCGATGCTATCTACCCCGGTATCACTCGGTAGCTTTCGGTCGATGCTATCTACCCCGGTATCACTCGGCAGCTTTCGGTCGATGCTATCTACCCCGGTATCACTCGGCAGCTTTCGGTCGATGCTAACTACCCCGGTATCACTCGGCAGCTTTCGGTCGATGATATCTACCCCGGTACCACTCGGTAGCTTTCGGTCGATGCTATCTACCCCGGTATCACTCGGCAGCTTTCGGTCGATGCTATCTACCCCGGTATCTCTCGGCAGCTTTCGGTCGATGCTATCTACCCCGGTATCTCTCGGCAGCTTTCGGTCGATGCTATCTACCCCGGTATCTCTCGGCAGCTTTCGGTCGATGCTATCTACCCCGGTATCTCTCGGCAGCTTTCGGTCGATGCTATCTACCCCGGTATCTCTCGACAGCTTTCGGTCGATGCTATCTACCCCGGTATCTCTCGACAGCTTTCGGTTGATGCTATCTACCCCGGTATCTCTCGGCAGCTTTCGGTCGATGCTATCTACCCCGGTATCTCTCGGCAGCTTTCGGTCGATGCTATCTACCCCGGTATCTCTCGGCAGCTTATAAAAATCATTATAAAGACATGTCAGAAATTTAACACTGTGCTAGCGAAAAAGGCAAAGCCAAAGTGTCCGAGATATGGATAACTAGTTATAATGTTTACATGTTAATTACAACCATTGCATATCAAAATGCGGTAAAATAAAAGGTCATATGCGTAAAATTTATGTCTTGACGGCGCACAAAAGCGAAGGAGGATATGCTTCACAATAAATTGTATCTGAATAATTAAACCATTACTTGTGTCTTTCGTATGTGTCAGTTTTTAGCTATAAATTTTGACAAAAATAATTTGTAATTTTCAAGTTTTTTTATGTCTAAATCACGTCATAGGCGTGGATTTAGCAGTATTGAAAAAATGTTTATCTAATATTCAAATGCATGCAGTACCACGATACATAGATAGGGTGATTCAATAGTTGCAACTAAGTACTCTTAAAAGATGGATGTTAATGTACTTGAGCAAATATGAATTAAAACATGACATTGGACTTGGGGACAGGGACATTTAGATAACCGCAACTAAGTAATCTAAAGAAGAGACATTAATTTTCTGAACCAAACAATCAAATATTTAAATATATACTCTTAAGAAGGGACATTAATTTTCTGAAGCAAACATTAAAACGCATACAGTGCTGTAAAAATTTGACATTGAACTTGGGGATAGAGCGATTAAGTACTCTTGGGAAGGGACATTAATTTTCTGAAGCTAAGAATCAAATATTCAAATATATTCAATGCTATAAATAATTAACATTGGACTTGGGGATAAAAAATAGATGCAATCATGCTCTCTTAAGAAGGGACATTAATTTTCTAAAGTAAACAATCAAATATTCAAATATATGCAATGCTATGAATACAATTGACATTGGACTTTGGGATAAAAAATAGATGCAACCTTGCACTCTTAATAAGCGACATTCATCAAACAATGAAATATTCAAATATATGCCATACTATGAAAAATTGAACTTGGACGTGCAATTGGGGTATGGTACATTTAAATATCTGAAATCAAGTAATCTTAATACTTACGTTACTTACTTATCCTCTTCATACCCGCTTGGACATCAGGTGCCAACAATGGTCCTCCATTTGTCTGTCTTTTTGCCATGTGTGGTGCTTGCCCCAAAGTGTATCCCAGCTCTTGTAACTCTACTTGGCTGGTTCTCCTCCAGGTGGTACGAGGTCTAACAGGCTTCAAAGGGCCATAACTCCTAGGAAAATGAGCAAACCGACGAGTTGACAATATGCACATCTCCTATCAATGTGGAAGCTTTACACAAAGTTTCGTGAGACGAGTTGACAATATGCACATCTCCTATCAATGTGGATGCTTCACACAAAGTTTCGTGAGACGAGTTGACAATATTTACATCTCCTATCAATGTGGATGCTTCACACAAAGTTTCGTGAGACGAGTTGACAATATGCACATCCCCTATCAATGTGAATGCTTCACACAAAGTTTCGTGAGACGAGTTGACAATATGCACATCTCCTATCAATGTGGATGCTTTACACAAAGTTTCGTGAGACGAGTTGACAATATGCACATCCCCTATCAATGTGAATGCTTCACACAAAGTTTCGTGAGACGAGTTGACAATATGCGCATCTCCTATCAATGTGGATGCTTTACACCAAGTTTCGTGAATTAGTGCTTCATAGTTTTGGAGAATTAGCGCAGACAAGAAACTCGGACGCACCGAAGGACGAACGGACGGAAACTCGAATTTAATATCCCACTCTTTCTCTGAAAGGGGAGGGGGGGGGTTAAAAATAAAAGACACACAGTCGTGTTCTCTTCTCTTGGTTTTAATAAAATAATGATCAAACCCTTTACAACTGATAACTTAATTATTTTGTAAAATAAACAACATGCAATGTAAATAATCACATATTCAGCCAAAAACAAACATTCTCATTTATATTACTCTGTCATAATTCCAACATGAACAAATTTTCACAATTTCATTTTTTTCTTAAAATGAAGAAGTATATTTGACCTTTCTGTATTGTTTAATACATGTAATATACACGTAAGGTCAGTACCGTAACTAGGCCCTTAAATAAACCGAGGCAAAAATTGAAGATAATGATATACAGTACCAACAGTCTCAATGTTTTACATCTTTTACATGTAAGGAAGATATTTAAAAACAGTATGATAGGAAAGCTAAAAACTAGACCAGCTGTTGTAAAATAAGTTGGATTGTTTGTGCCATGGTAACTAGTTTAACCACAAAACTGAACCTCAAAATTCAAGTTAGAGGATAGTTTAAAAGTTAAATGAGGGCAAAAAAGAATATTTCTGCGTTTTCATAAGCAAGATCACTTGATACATTTACACAAGACAAAACGCTAAATGCCGTGATCAGACAGTACCACAATACAGCAAGGAACCAAAATGACAAAAAAAAAAAAATAAATAAATAAAAAATAAAAATGCAAACTTTTAATGTGACAACCACATGACTTAATTACTTAAAGTCTGGGGTCGAAGTCTTGGAACGCCAATTCAATTCTCCTGGTCGGATTCCCCGAACCAGCCCATCAGTGGTTTATTCTGTGTGGCATCATCATCTCTGTGGATGCATATCATCCCGAGGTCAGACAGTCTGTTATCTCTGTCATGTTTTTAGTCTGCGTAGTGCTGAGAAGGATTGTTCGCAGCTGCACGATCCAACAGGCAAAATCGTTAAAATCTCAATAATCATTGTGACGTTCGGGTAATACTTAGTTAAATTTTTTACCGAGGCAACTGCCTCGGTTGCCTCATAGGTAGTTACGGTACTGACGGTAAATCCAGTTTAGATAAAGTACTTTAAGTTCCCTTTGCTTATATATTTCAACCAAAAACAACCTCTATATAAAGGCTACATTTCTATAAAGACCAGTGTTTTAAAGTTCAATATTTCATATTTCAACAAGAACCTCTATAAACATACCACCTGTCTATTAAGGCCATTGATTTAAGTTCTCCTTGTTGACTATTTCAACCCAAAACAACCTCTATATAAAGGCCACTTTTCTATAAAGACCAGTGTTGTAAAGTTCCAATACATTGTATTTCATATTTCAACAAGAATCTCTATAAACATTTTACCTGTCCATTAAAACCACTGTATTAAGATCTCCTTGTTACCTATTTCAACCAAAACAACCTCTATATAAAGGCCACATTTCTACAAAGATCAGTGTTTTTTAAAGTTCCAATATTTCATATTTCAACAAGAACCTCTATAAACATACCAACTGTCCATTAAGGTATTTCAACCAAAAGAAACTTTATACATGTATAAAGATGTGACAAGTGTTTTAAGGTCTCTGTGCTTCATTTTTCAACCTCTATCTATAAAATCTGATTGAATGCCACATTATATAATTATAAAAGTCATGCTTCCCTGGTCCTATGGGTGGTCTTTGTATACAGGTTTATTTAATATTTATCAGCATATGCATGTAATACTAGTATTATGCATTATTTTAAACAATGTCATGTGGTATTGTTTACATACACTATAATACAGTACAGCCTAAAGTTTAACACAGAGCTATCCACAAGAAATGGAAACTTGGTTGCCCAGTGGTCAAGACATTGGACAGCTAGTGACCGATAGATAATACAGTCCAACCTGCCTTAAAGGCCACCTCTATATAATGGCCACCTGCTTATAAAAACCAGTGAATTGTACCCCAATTGTTCTTTATTCATATTATTTGAACCTGTATATAAAGGCCACTTGCCCATAAAGGCCACTTTTACTGGTTCCCTTGGGTGGCCTTTATAGACAGGTTTGACTGTACCTTAAGAGATATAGATAGCAGCTGCCAAAAACATGTCGAGGTATAGCTAACGCAGAGATGAGATGAGCAGCAGAATAAGCAACAATCTGTTACAGTAACTTAGTGTTAAACTTTCGACAGGTCTGTACTGTGTAATGCTTCCAATTACACTCAGACCTGTCTTAATGGTCACCTCTATATAACGATCGTCTGCTTTTAAAGGCCAAGAACCCACAGGAAAAGAGAGAGAGTGGCCAGCCAAAACAGACTTGGTGCAGAAGTACAGAAACAGAGGCACCGATAGCTGGAAAGAACTGGGTTGAACAGAAGAAGATATCCAAAAATAGTGTTGCTGCCACCCTTTGTTCCCGATGGAATCAAGAAGCATAAGTAAGTATCTAAAAGTTTATCCCAATTACTCTTTATCCGTGTCATTTGAACCTGTATATAAAGGTCACCTGTCCATAAAGGCCACTTTTACTAGTTCCCTTGGGTAGGATTTATAGACAGGTTTGACTGTATACAGACAAAGACACAAGTAATTGAAAGAATTATGAATAGTGTAGTTATGAAACAGAAACAAAGTCTTGAAATTTGCCCAAACAAAACCAGAAGCAGATAAAAGAGTAGTTACCCACAAAAGCTTAAATATCCAAACACCTTTATACAAAGCACCCAAAAAGTATCACTGGTATTTATACCAAGTCACAAATTATTTTTAAATTTTCCAAAAGAAATATTGTAAAAATAACAATACAAATCAGAAATTTAAAAAAGTCACGACATGACTACCAGAATGAATATACATGCAGGTAGTATCCCCTGGAAAAAAAACCGACTAATATTTCGTAATTTGGCCTCTATAATTCCCAAAGCAGTATTGATACAAGCCATGCTTACACAAATCAAACCTAGTAATGGCTAATATTATCCCGACCAAGAAAAAGTTCAGATGTGACAATAATATAACAAAATTGCGATGAGCACTCCAACAATTGCAAGCATGTCATATATGTTAATGCAGTTTGCAATTTTTTAAGAACTTTAATTTTTCTCGAAAGTGTTCAAAAGGCTCATTAGCATATTGTACATGTTCATCAAGAACTGAACGAAACATTTCCCAATAGGCTCACTTCCTTGGTGGAAGTCCACATGTTTCAAATTAATTTGTCATTGTTCAAAGTTTTGACTTTGCTTTTTAGAATTGCAATTTGAGCATTGACCAGTACTAGAGCTGCGAACCCTATTTTATGTAATCGTGGGCCTGACTGAAATCCACCGAAGAAAAGAGGGTCTGGGTGCATCCCCCCAAAAGAATTGAAAATTGGACAAAATAAATAATGGTGCATTGTCGGGTGAATTCATGATGTCTTAGAGAAATGGATACAGTACACATGTAGTGATTTTTTACCTGCTCCCTTCACAAAATCAATCCACTACATCCTTAGTCCACCCATGTAAATAACTCGAATATTAACCACAATTACAGGTGGATTTGAGTGGTAATGAATGAACAGAGCAAATTCTCAAACTCTATGGTCATTTGAGGGTCAGTCCCCTTCTTGGCAGGTCAGCAGGAATTTGTGTCCAAATGAGGGTCTGACCCATGGGTTGAGGATCAATTGGCAGCTCTGCAGTATGTTTGTGTTTTATTTCAATCAATAGAATCAGTGGAAATTTATTACATCAAATCATTCATCCTTTTACACATACAAGTAAACAACTTTCATATTTTACTATTCATTCTTATAAATTTACAATGCTATGACAATATAATTCTGTTGGGTATTAGACCATGGAACAAGTTCACACAGACGAGAAGATACATGTTAAACATATGAAAATGAACTGCTGCGTAAGTTAACATGGCAAAGGAAAGTATTTTCTTGAATAAATAACAATTTCTGTCCAATAAGTGATCAATAGCTCAATTTGTGTTCATCAGTCACGTTTTGAGACAGCATTATGTAAGTCACCTAGATTCTTCATTCAATGAATCCCTACATCTAAAGGAGCACCAAATATGGCAAAATTACATCATATGACCTTAGATTCAACATGCTGAATTTCTGCCAAACTCCCTCAAATTCTTTCAAAGTACCTCAAAATTCTGACAGTATCTTTGGAACTTTTGCCAAACTCCCTCAAAATTCTGTAACTTCTGCCAAACACCCACACAAGCAGAGATGAAAGAAAATAAATTTTTTTTTCAAAAAATTAAATTCCTGGAGGTAAAAAGTTAAAAAAATCTTGCTCATACAAAAGCTGTAATCCACGGCCTTCTTCCAAATAAAATCCAATTCATATATAACATATTGTTTAAGTATTATGTTGTAGTGGTTAGCACATTTGTATATAAATAAACAAAATTGACCTGTTCATTTGACCTTTCATTTGAAATACTCATATACTATGACAACCCAATAACAATTTGGGGACATAAATAAAGTTCAAACAGACAAGTCAATGTCGTTTGCCTTTAACAAATGTATGGCAGCAGATATGGAATAACACTTATGTTGTTTATCAACCACATGGTCAGTCACATGGCAAATGGCATGGTCAATCACATGACCAATCACATGGTAAAATGTCTTGTATAATCATATTCTATAGTTGGTATCACTGCTTGCACAAATTTCAAAAATATCATTAAATATCTAAAAGAATTAGTTAAGGTAAAAACAATGTACATGTACAAACATGATACAAAATGTTGTTAAGATCTTGGTGATTTTTTTTATTATCACAAACTGATAAATGTATAATTTGAGTAGGAGTAAGAAAATTCTGTGAATTAGAATCTCTCACAGTAGGTACTTTTTTTAATTTGCACTCACGTGTATGTTCAAAGGGCCATATCTTCCAGGAAAATGGAGAACCATCTAGGGTTAGTGATATACCCATCTCTATCAATATTTACCTATCTTTTTTTTAAAAACATGTTTTATTTCTTTGACAGACAAAATAATAATTGAAATGTAATAATTGTTGAAGAGACTGGTTAATATCAGAGTAATACTATTGTTCTAAAACCCTCAGTATATATTGTAAAAGATTTTTGTACACTATCATGTATTTTCATAAATAACCTCCCAACCCCATTCCTGACTGTCGGACATCTACAAGGGTTTAATATTTTCCTGAGACCTTGGCCTTTCTGATATGACCTTGGTTCAAGGTCATGACATACCTTTAGCTCATGAAAATTATTTTTGTGAAGTTTAATGACACCTGTGCAAAGAAATCATGATATGTGGCCCGGACACAATTTAACACAGACAGACAGATGGACAGACAGACATGGGGATTCCTATATACCCTCAAACTAGTTTGCCGGAGATATAATATATAGTGTTTAAACTAACCAAAATCTTAAAATTGATGAAATGGAACATCAGTTATAGGTATAGTTTTGTCTGACTTGTCACATATTGCATTTATTTCTAAAGAAATTATTGTTTGAATTTTTTTCTTTATAAACATCCATTAACTCTATATGATATGACATAAATTTGACAATTTTTAAATTTAAGGTCATTTTAAAATTAATTTTACTGCAAAAGTATGAAATAAATCTTAAGATTTTTAAATAAAAATAACTAAACATAAAAACGAAACAAACATGTGACAGAAATGATGAAATCTGACATACCAAGATGTCTCAGGAATGATGTTTGTGCACTTTTCTCTTGTTTAAAATTATAATTTTTTCTGTAAAATATTCATAATTTAATTTTTTTGCCAATAAAAAAACTAATAAGTCTATAAAGGTATAATAACTGTTAACAAACCTGTCTCAAATTTTAAATATTTATTTATTTAATTATTTTTATTTAAATTTTTTATAAGAGTTTTTAAACTTTCAATAAATATCAGTTAATCTGGTATGAAATGAAATAAATTTGAGACAGGTATTACTAAAGCGGACATACATTCTCTATTTTTAGATTATAATTTTTTTCTGTCAAACTTACATATTCAAGTTTTTGGGTTTTTTTGCCAGTAATAAAGCAATAAGCCTACATTGGTATAACAACTGTTACCCACATTTCTCAGATTTAAACATTTATTTATTTTAATTTTAATTTTTTTGTTTTAATGTAGTGTTAGTTGACATTTATAATTTTTATATTTCCAGAGTTTTTTATTAATCAAAATAATGATGTATTTCAAAGAAATTACTGTGTTAGAATTTAAAAAATTTGATGTGAAAAAAAATTACAAATGTGTGACAGAGATGACTTTATCAGACATACTAATATCACAGGGGGGAATTTTGTGCAATAATCTCTAGTTTTAAATTCAAACCCCGACCGGGTCTGACCCAAGACTTGAAAGTGGGTATTGACTGTTCTTTCACCAAGCACTCGGTATTATGAAATAAAAGTCACGGTTCTTTCGGATGGTAACTTAAAATAAACGAGGTCCTGTGTCACGGTGGGCTTGGCACACTAAAGAATCCTGCTGTATAATGCCATAGATGCAACACACAGGCAAAATTTCTGCACCTTTGCCTATAGATGGCGACATCTCAATATAAGTGAAATATTCTTGACTGGGAGTTTAAACAACATTACTCAACTCTAGTTTTAAATTATCAAACTAGAATAATAATTTTTTTTAAATTGCCATATTTTAATTTTTTTGTGATTTTTTGGCAATTAAAAAACGGTAAGTCTACATAGGTATAATAACTGTTACACACCTTTTTCTGATTTTGAACATTTTTTAAAATAAAAAAATCCTATTTTTTTTAAATGTAGTAATGGATGACTTTTATATATTCAGAATTTCAAAATATATGTAAATCAAAATGATGTTGGGATTCAAAAGAAATTTATTTTCAAAATTTAAATTTTAAAAATAATTATCAGTTTACCTAATATGTAATGAAACAAATGTGTGACAGGGTTTGTTAGACTTGACAATTGGTGTCATAGAAAAGAATTTTGTGCATTTATTTCTGGTTTTAAAAACTGACATAATTCCATAATTTAAGATTTATTAACACTTTAAGAAATATTCAAAAAAATTGTCATGGGTATGACTTTCTCTTGATTTTAAATACATTTTCGTAATTTTATTGGACATTTATGTTTTATCATCATTTTTAAAAAAGACCATGACCATATAAATCAATTCTGCATTTTTGGTGAGACAAATAGACTTTTAGAATAAATTTTTATTTTTATATTTCTGAGAAAAAATAGTCTAAAATATGTGAAAACAAAAACCTATAAAACAGACATTGACTAAAAACAGCAAATTTAATCCCCCAAAATTTAAATATTTGATCTAATGTTTTCCTTACTAATCATAACATCTCGCATTGCCTCAAATCCTATTCATAACACCTTGGCAGTTCATTTGCCAAAGGTTGGTGGGTATTCTTGGGTGCACTCAACTTTACTCCACTATCTCTGAACTGACCACCTAAAACTTAGTGAATGAATCTTGACCAGGACGTAAAATTTTATAATGCAACTGCAATGCACTCTTTTAAACTACCCGGAGAACCCAGGTCAAAGTCCCTCAAAAGGTGGTTTGAATGCCACAGTTACAGCTACTGATATTTTTTTTGTAGCCACTACTGTCTGTTTCTACCTGGATTACCCTAACCCTACCTTCCCCAACTCCTCCAAAAGGTTTTAGAGTGCCACAGTTGTGGCTAAAGATATTTATAGATACACATGAATACCTAAGTTGCCACCTATTCTGTAACTATCTGGATTACCAACACCCTATCTCCCCCAAACAGGTGATTAAAATGCCATCGTTGTGGCTAATAATATTAAAGGATACACATGAACACCTAAATCGCCACCTCCGTCAGCCACCATTTGGATTATTTTTTTCATAACTTCTGCATGTCTGGAATAAAATACAAAATGTGTTTAAAACAACAATAAACAAGCATTCTGAGAGTATTGCAAAACAATACATAGTCCCCTACCGGTCGCATATTTCACTAATCCCAAAGTTTTAGGTAAAATGTACCTTATTATATGGTACAAAGATTTATAGTTATAAATTATACGTGTTGTTCAAGATGTAAAGCTCAAAGTTCAAAGGGCTATAACTCCCATAAAAACTAGTGGAATGAAACGAAACGTAAGCTTGATCTGTAACTCATCATGGTTGACCTGCAATCCAAAAAATAATTCATTAACTGCAAGCGTGTAGAAAAAAAGAGCGGAAAACTGAAATTTCAGTGAATTTTCAAAGTTCAAAGGGCCATAACTCCCGTAAAAATTAGCAGATGGAAACGAAATATAAACTTGATCTGTAACCCATCATGGTAGAGTCACATGCCAAACATTAGTTCCATTTCTGCAAGCGTGTAGAAAAAAAGTGTGGAAAACTAAAATTTCTGTGAATTTTCAAAGATCAAAGAGCCATAACTCCAGTAAAAATTAGCAGATGGAAACGAAATGAAAACTTGATCTGTAACTCATCATGGTAGACTAATAAACCAAAAATCAGTTAATTATCTAAAAGCATTGAGCGGAAAACTGAAATTTCAGTAAATTTTCAAAAGTCAAAGGGCCATAACTCATGTAAAAATTTGCGGACCAGAATGAAACGCTTACGTGATCTGCAACTCATCATGGTAGACTCACATACCAAAAATCAGTTCATTATCTAAAAGATTTTAGAAAATAAGTGTGGAAAACTGAGGCATGACAGACGGACGGACGGATGGACGGACAGAGCGCTAACCTAAAGTTCCCTTCGGCTTTTGCCAGTAGGGGACTGATTATAAACAGAATACATGTACAACTGTGTTAAAAGTTGAAACTGTGATCACCAGAACCTGGTACATGTAATTTTGTTGGACAGAAAGACTAAGATAAAATCAAGATATTGCTGACTGTAATTTTGACAATTTGTACCCTTATGTACATATTACTCCTGATTAAAGTTGTATCAAAATAAAATGTTTGTCTTAATATGTTATTGTAACAAGATTCAAAATTATACAAGTAATATCAGTGAATTAGGATCTCCTGTCAGCAAGTTCTTTTTTGTGATTAGCACTTATGTTCAAAGGGCAATAACTCCCAGGAAAATGAGTAAACCAACTCTGGTTAAAGATATGCACATCTCCTGTCAATGCTGATGCTTTGCACAAAGTTTCATAAAATAGTACTTCACAGTTCTGGAGAATTTGTTCAGACAAGAATTTCGAACGGAAGGACAAAAGGAAGAAAAAAAGGATGAATAGACTGAAACTGGAATTTAATATCCCTCTCTTTCTTCCAAAGGCGGGGGATAAGAAATGCCTAGTTGGATCGCAGACTACTGGCCCTTGGGTATTTTTCACCAATTCACAGCTCCAAAATATATGATAGCTTCTACCTCACATACACATGACAGATTGCAACCAAAATATTTTTGGGATGCACTTTCAAGATTTTTCTTGATCCAAACTTTTTCTGTCAGGAATCATTTTTTTCTTTTCTTAAACAATATATGCAGTAATTAATAAATTTCAAATTTGAACATTAAAACTGACCTGCAAGGATGTATTGATGCCATTGGAGGCCCTGGTAAGTTTGGATGTGCTTCCATGGTAACCGTTTTCTTCGCATGGTCCTGACTAAAATCTTCATACATCTGGTCTACTGTTAATGGTTTTCTATTCTGTTAAACAAAATAATTATTCAATACTTTAAATTCCATAAACAATAATCATAAGCAAACATATTAACCCATGTCCTAGTCACAAACCCACAGCAAAGTATAACTTTGAAACTGACAAAGATGTGAACTTCCACCAGGGAAGCTAGACTGGATGCTTTGGGAGAATTAGCACCTACTGTTTAGCTAGCTACAAATGCCATGTGTCTTATAAAAATTGAGAATAAGAGGTACATGGAATTATGAGACGTCAAATGTATCTATTGTTATCCTGAACACAGAGACTTCATACTTATCAAAATACTGTGATGACGGCCATGAAACTTTTTGAGGGCCCTGGTAAGCCTAAACTTGCAATATCCCTGGGTCAACAATTTATTTGTATGTAGCTTGCTTCAAGGTTTAAAGTTCCTGTAGTGGGAACAAGCTCTACAATATTAATTGTAAAACAAATAGGTACAACATAAGCAAGAGAAGTAGGATACATGCCACTACATGTTCCAGGGCTGTCAATAAGCTCAATTTTGGGCGAAACATAGTCCCCATTCCCAAGGTTAACAACTAATACTATTCCAAAATATTTTAATGAATTTTCTTCTCATAAAGTTTTATTTTTACCTCATCATAGCCATACAGCCATAATCTCGGAGTCTGGTAATATTTATCATATGTTATATTTAGATCGTATGTTCTTGTTTGTAAAATTCCGCTCTCCCCCATCGACGCTCCCTCCGATTCTTGTCTTTGGTAGGTCTGTGTGGGCTGTACTGTTGCCTAAAATAGAAATTTATAATTTGCAAATAAAATCACACAAATTGTGTCATGTGTCCATTTTTATTAATCTTGAATGAAACTAATAAAATAGAATCAATGCTAACTTTAAGTCACAACTATTTCATTTACAGTAAAACCTCGATTCATCGCCACCATTTGTTCAGTCATATTTTGGCGTTATAAAGGGGTTTGGCGATAAATCGAGGGAGGCTCATAAAGAAAAACATAAACAAAATGGATTTTGGGACTTCAAAATAGTGTGGCGAAAAAGCGAGGTGGCAAAGTTATCGAGGGGCATTATAACGAGGTTTTACTGTGGCAATAAGCGAGGTGGCAAAGTTATTGAGGGCATTATAACGAGGTTTTACTGTGGCAATAAGCGAGGTGGCAAAGTTATCGAGGGCATTATAACGAGGTTTTACTGTGGCAATAAGCGAGGTGGCAAAGTTATTGAGGGGCATTATAACGAGGTTTTACTGTGGCAATAAGCGAGGTGGCAAAGTTATCGAGGGGCATTATAACGAGGTTTTACTGTGGCAATAAGCGAGGTGGCAAAGTTATTGAGGGGCATTATAACGAGGTTTTACTGTGGCAATAAGCGAGGTGGCAAAGTTATCGAGGGGCATTATAACGAGGTTTTACTGTGGCAATAAGCGAGGTGGCAAAGTTATTGAGGGGCATTATAACGAGGTTTTACTGTGGCAATAAGCGAGGTGGCAAAGTTATTGAGGGGCATTATAACGAGGTTTTACTGTGGCAATAAGCGAGGTGGCAAAGTTATCGAGGGGCATTATAACGAGGTTTTACTGTGGCAATAAGCGAGGTGGCAAAGTTATCGAGGGGCATTATAACGAGGTTTTACTGTGGCAATAAGCGAGGTGGCAAAGTTATTGAGGGGCATTATAACGAGGTTTTACTGTGGCAATAAGCGAGGTGGCAAAGTTATCGAGGGGCATTATAACGAGGTTTTACTGTGGCAATAAGCGAGGTGGCAAAGTTATTGAGGGGCATTATAACGAGGTTTTACTGTGGCAATAAGCGAGGTGGCAAAGTTATCGAGGGGCATTATAACGAGGTTTTACTGTGGCAATAAGCGAGGTGGCAAAGTTATCGAGGGGCATTATAACGAGGTTTTACTGTGGCAATAAGCGAGGTGGCAAAGTTATCGAGGGGCATTATAACGAGGTTTTACTGTGGCAATAAGCGAGGTGGCAAAGTTATCGAGGGGCATTATAACGAGGTTTTACTGTGGCAATAAGCGAGGTGGCAAAGTTATCGAGGGGCATTATAACGAGGTTTTACTGTGGCAATAAGCGAGGTGGCAAAGTTATCGAGGGGCATTATAACGAGGTTTTACTGTGGAGATAAGCGAGGTGGCAAAGTTATCGAGGGGCATTATAACGAGGTTTTACTGTGGAGATAAGCGAGGTGGCAAAGTTATCGA
Organism: Anadara kagoshimensis; assembly: GCA_021292105.1. Taxonomy (NCBI): domain Eukaryota; kingdom Metazoa; phylum Mollusca; class Bivalvia; order Arcoida; family Arcidae; genus Anadara; species Anadara kagoshimensis. The sequence goes on along the minus strand of CM037869.1, from coordinate 55,407,465 downwards.
GGGGCATTATAACGAGGTTTTACTGTGGCAATAAGCGAGGTGGCAAAGTTATCGAGGGGCATTATAACGAGGTTTTACTGTGGCAATAAGCGAGGTGGCAAAGTTATCGAGGGGCATTATAACGAGGTTTTACTGTGGAGATAAGCGAGGTGGCAAAGTTATCGAGGGGCATTATAACGAGGTTTTACTGTGGAGATAAGCGAGGTGGCAAAGTTATCGAGGGGCATTATAACGAGGTTTTACTGTGGAGATAAGCGAGGTGGCAAAGTTATCGAGGGGCATTATAACGAGGTTTTACTGTGGAGATAAGCGAGGTGGCAAAGTTATCGAGGGGCATTATAACGAGGTTTTACTGTGGCAATAAGCGAGGTGGCAAAGTTATCGAGGGGCATTATAACGAGGTTTTACTGTGGCAATAAGCGAGGTGGCAAAGTTATCGAGGGGCATTATAACGAGGTTTTACTGTGGCAATAAGCGAGGTGGCAAAGTTATCGAGGGGCATTATAACGAGGTTTTACTGTGGCAATAAGCGAGGTGGCAAAGTTATCGAGGGGCATTATAACGAGGTTTTACTGTGGCAATAAGCGAGGTGGCAAAGTTATCGAGGGGCATTATAACGAGGTTTTACTGTGGCAATAAGCGAGGTGGCAAAGTTATCGAGGGGCATTATAACGAGGTTTTACTGTGGCAATAAGCGAGGTGGCAAAGTTATCGAGGGGCATTATAACGAGGTTTTACTGTGGAGATAAGCGAGGTGGCAAAGTTATCGAGGGGCATTATAACGAGGTTTACTGTGGAGATAAGCGAGGTGGCAAAGTTATCGAGGGGCATATAACGAGGTTTTACTGTGGCAATAAGCGAGGTGGGCAAAGTTATCGAGGGGCATTATAACGAGGTTTACTGTGGCAATAAGCGAGGTGGCAAAGTTATCGAGAGGGCATTAAACGAGGTTTTACTGTGGAGATAGCGAGGTGGCAAAGTTATCGAGGGGGCATTTATACGAGGTTTACTGTGGAGATAAGCGAGGTGGCAAAGTTATCGAGGGGCATTTATACGAGGTTTACTGTGGAGATAAGCGAGGTGCAAAGTTATCGAGGGGCATTATAACGAGGTTTTACTGTGGAGATAAGCGAGGTGGCAAAGTTATCGAGGGGCATTATAAGAGGTTTTACTGTGGCAATAAGCGAGGTGGCAAAGTTATCGAGGGGCATTATAACGAGGTTTTACTGTGGCAATAAGCGAGGTGGCAAAGTTATCGAGGGGCATATACGAGGTTTTACTGTGGAGATAAGCGACGAGGTGGCAAAGTTATCGAGGGGCATTATAACGAGGTTTTACTGTGGAGATAAGCGAGGTGGCAAAGTATCGAGGGGCATTATAAACGAGGTTTTACTGTGGAGATAAGCGGTGGCAAAGTTACGAGGGGCATTATAACGAGGTTTACTGTGGCAATAAGCGAGGTGGCAAAGTTATCGAGGGGCATTATAACGAGGTTTTACTGTGGGAGATAAGCGAGGTGGCAAAGTTATCGAGGGGGGCATTATAACGAGGTTTTACTGTGGAGATAAGCGAGGTGGCAAAGTTATCGAGGGGCATTATAACGAGGTTTTACTGTGGAGATAAGCGAGGTGGCAAAGTTATCGAGGGGCATTATAACGAGGTTTTACTGTGGAGATAAGCGAGGTGGCAAAGTTATCGAGGGGCATTATAACGAGGTTTTACTGTGGCAATAAGCGAGGTGGCAAAGTTATCGAGGGCATTATAACGAGGTTTTACTGTGGAGATAAGCGAGGTGGCAAAGTTATCGAGGGGCATTATAACGAGGTTTTACTGTGGCAATAAGCGAGGTGGCAAAGTTATCGAGGGGCATTATAACGAGGTTTTACTGTGGCAATAAGCGAGGTGGCAAAGTTATCGAGGGGCATTATAACGAGGTTTTACTGTGGCAATAAGCGAGGTGGCAAAGTTATCGAGGGGCATTATAACGAGGTTTTACTGTGGAGATAAGCGAGGTGGCAAAGTTATCGAGGGGCATTATAACGAGGTTTTACTGTGGAGATAAGCGAGGTGGCAAAGTTATCGAGGGGCATTATAACGAGGTTTTACTGTGGCAATAAGCGAGGTGACAAAGTTATCGAGGGGCATTATAACGAGGTTTTACTGTGGCAATAAGCGAGGTGGCAAAGTTATCGAGGGGCATTATAACGAGGTTTTACTGTGGCAATAAGCGAGGTGGCAAAGTTATCGAGGGGCATTATAACGAGGTTTTACTGTGGCAATAAGCGAGGTGGCAAAGTTATCGAGGGGCATTATAACGAGGTTTTACTGTGGCAATAAGCGAGGTGGCAAAGTTATCGAGGGGCATTATAACGAGGTTTTACTGTGGCAATAAGCGAGGTGGCAAAGTTATCGAGGGGCATTATAACGAGGTTTTACTGTGGAGATAAGCGAGGTGGCAAAGTTATCGAGGGGCATTATAACGAGGTTTTACTGTGGAGATAAGCGAGGTGGCAAAGTTATCGAGGGGCATTATAACGAGGTTTTACTGTGGCAATAAGCGAGGTGACAAAGTTATCGAGGGGCATTATAACGAGGTTTTACTGTGGCAATAAGCGAGGTGGCAAAGTTATCGAGGGGCATTATAACGAGGTTTTACTGTGGCAATAAGCGAGGTGGCAAAGTTATCGAGGGGCATTATAACGAGGTTTTACTGTGGCAATAAGCGAGGTGGCAAAGTTATCGAGGGGCATTATAACGAGGTTTTACTGTGGCAATAAGCGAGGTGGCAAAGTTATCGAGGGGCATTATAACGAGGTTTTACTGTGGCAATAAGCGAGGTGGCAAAGTTATCGAGGGGCATTATAACGAGGTTTTACTGTGGCAATAAGCGAGGTGGCAAAGTTATCGAGGGGCATTATAACGAGGTTTTACTGTGGCAATAAGCGAGGTGGCAAAGTTATCGAGGGGCATTATAACGAGGTTTTACTGTGGCAATAAGCGAGGTGGCAAAGTTATCGAGGGGCATTATAACGAGGTTTTACTGTGGCAATAAGCGAGGTGGCAAAGTTATTGAGGGGCATTATAACGAGGTTTTACTGTGGCAATAAGCGAGGTGGCAAAGTTATCGAGGGGCATTATAACGAGGTTTTACTGTGGCAATAAGCGAGGTGGCAAAGTTATCGAGGGGCATTATAACGAGGTTTTACTGTGGCAATAAGCGAGGTGGCAAAGTTATCGAGGGGCATTATAACGAGGTTTTACTGTGGCAATAAGCGAGGTGGCAAAGTTATCGAGGGGCATTATAACGAGGTTTTACTGTGGCAATAAGCGAGGTGGCAAAGTTATCGAGGGGCATTATAACGAGGTTTTACTGTGGCAATAAGCGAGGTGGCAAAGTTATCGAGGGGCATTATAACGAGGTTTTACTGTGGAGATAAGCGAGGTGGCAAAGTTATCGAGGGGCATTATAACGAGGTTTTACTGTGGAGATAAGCGAGGTGGCAAAGTTATCGAGGGGCATTATAACGAGGTTTTACTGTGGCAATAAGCGAGGTGACAAAGTTATCGAGGGGCATTATAACGAGGTTTTACTGTGGCAATAAGCGAGGTGGCAAAGTTATCGAGGGGCATTATAACGAGGTTTTACTGTGGCAATAAGCGAGGTGGCAAAGTTATCGAGGGGCATTATAACGAGGTTTTACTGTGGCAATAAGCGAGGTGGCAAAGTTATCGAGGGGCATTATAACGAGGTTTTACTGTGGCAATAAGCGAGGTGGCAAAGTTATCGAGGGGCATTATAACGAGGTTTTACTGTGGCAATAAGCGAGGTGGCAAAGTTATCGAGGGGCATTATAACGAGGTTTTACTGTGGCAATAAGCGAGGTGGCAAAGTTATCGAGGGGCATTATAACGAGGTTTTACTGTGGCAATAAGCGAGGTGGCAAAGTTATCGAGGGGCATTATAACGAGGTTTTACTGTGGCAATAAGCGAGGTGGCAAAGTTATCGAGGGGCATTATAACGAGGTTTTACTGTGGCAATAAGCGAGGTGGCAAAGTTATCGAGGGGCATTATAACGAGGTTTTACTGTGGCAATAAGCGAGGTGGCAAAGTTATCGAGGGGCATTATAACGAGGTTTTACTGTGGCAATAAGCGAGGTGGCAAAGTTATCGAGGGGCATTATAACGAGGTTTTACTGTGGCAATAAGCGAGGTGGCAAAGTTATCGAGGGGCATTATAACGAGGTTCTACTGTATATTGAGATGTAACCATCTACAGGACAGATATTGTTGCATTTCATCATTTCCTCATGATTTGTGGTCATGGTGGAGTTTCATGCTCCAGTTAAGATTCTTTCACTTATATTAAGGTGGTTACTTCAAGGATGGTTGAGTGGAGTATCAGTGTTTTATGCCTCAGTCAGGATTCTTTCGCTTGATTTTGAGGTGATCAGTTTTGGAATTGTAAAGTGGAGTGAAATTCTGTTATACCGCAGTCAAGATTGTTTTACATACCCTGTATATTGAGAAGGTCAGTTCAGGAATGGTGGAGGAAAAAGGAGTGCTTGTAGAAAACGAAAAACCTTTGGCAACAGAACTGATAAACCTTCTAACACTAAGATCTTTGCAAATTGGATTCAAACCTAAGCAGTGAGAGATACTGTGATCCATAAGCACATGCCTTAGACTATCCATTAAAATGTACCTTAGAGGGATACAAACCTAGATGGTATTGTAAGGTGTAGGGGGGGGGGGGTATGCTTTAGACCATTCACCCATAAATATAGTGTACATGTCTTAAATAACTGATACATACATCATCATTTTCTTCTAACATTCCGCTTTCCTCAAATGCTTCCATATCCATGGCCTCCCCATCATCGTCATCATCATCGTCGTCATCATCATCTTTACTACTCATATTTTGTGTCTTGCCAGCCTAAAATACAGTGGAGTGATTAAGTAAACAACCCAGTCAAGATTCTTTTACTTATATTGAGACAGTCAGTTAATGTATGGATGGTTGAGGAAACTTGAGTGTCCAGAGAAAATCACCAACCTTCAGCAAGTGAACTAACAAATTTTCTCACACTAGGATGTGTCCTGAGTGGGATTCGAACCTAAGTTGCGAGGCACTGTGATTGTGTGCAGTTCAGATTACTTGGTCACCGAGACACCTATTAAACATAGACCCTGTCAACAATAATAACTACCGGTAGTACTTAAGTAATGCAATACAGTGGAACCCATTTTAACTGAACACCTTCCAGACCAAACTTTGTGTTCAGAATAATCCGAAAAATAATATTAACAAGTAAATTCAGTGAATTAGGATCCCCCACCGGCAGTGTCTTTTTTGTGATTTGCACTCATGTTTAAAGGGCAATAACTCTCAGGAAAATGAACAAACCAACTAGGGTTAATGATATGCACATCTCCTATCAATGTTGATGCTTTGCACCAAGTTTCATGAAAGAGTGCTTTAAAGTTTTGGAGAATGGGTGCAGACAAGAATTTTGGACAGATGAGCCGATGGACGGACGGTAACTTGAATTTCTTTCTTCAAAAGGCGGGGGATAATAAAGTATTTCAGTTTACGCAGGTTAATCTACAAAATATATAAACTTAAGTCAGGAAATTTTATCATTGGTTTATAAGTTATGTACAAGTATATTCACATTCTTTTGTGTTTACCCGGTAATTTTCCAGCATCTGGATCGGTGAGTGAGTGAGTATTGGTGTTTAACCCCCCAGTCAAGAATATTTCACTTATATTGAGACGTTGCCAGCTATAGGCAAAGGTGCAGAAATTTTGCCTGTACGTTGTGCTGATGGCATTATACAGCAGGGTTCTTTAGCGTGCCAATGAGCCCACCGTGACACGGGACCTCGATTATTTTAAGTTCCCATCCGAAAAAAAGGTGACTTTCATTTTGTTGCCGAGTGCTTGGCGAAAGAACAGTCACTACCCACTTTCAATTCTTGGGCAGACCCGGCCGGGGTTCGAACCCAAGACCTTCCACTTACAGAACGAGCACTCTACCAACTGAGCTACCGCTGTGGCATCTGGATCGGTGACAAAAACTATTTATGAATAAAATTACCCCCTTGCAATCTCAAATGCAATAAATGACAATTATTAACCCGATGGTAAACAGTGATAATCAGTATATCAATACAGTACTAAGGGTGATAATTATTTCAAAACATATTCATGATCAAGATTCACAACCTGCCGGAAGTCAAATAAAAAATGTGAACAGCATTGCTGCAAAAAAGTCACACAATGTGTAGTATTATTGCAAAAAAAAAACCTCCCAAATAAATAAATTTATTATTTCATACACATCATTGTTAATTTGATTTTTTGGGGTAATTTTTGCAACATTAAAATTCCTAATATGTACCAAAATGAGACAAAAATTCTCAATTGCACAGGTCCCGGTCCAATTCCCAAAAAGGGTTAAAAAAAACTGCATGTATTTCATTTTGTTAATCTAGTAAAATAATATGAAATTTCTATACAAGTTGACACTTACTTTACTATCAAGTTCCATATCTGCTACTTGGTCCTGTACTGATGTCAATGTCGAGTCTAACAAACAAACAAACAAACAAACAAAAATTACTTATAATAAGCTGTCTGACACTTGCTATAATTCCACAAATTTAAAATTAATAATAGCCAAATTTCCAAATTTGCAACAAAATTTATAAGTAATTTTTCTTACAAAAATAGGCTACACAGTCAAACCTGTCTATAAAGGCCACCCAAGAGAACCAGTTAATGTGGACTTTATATGCAGGTGGCCTTTATATACAGGTTCAAATAATATGAATAAAGAACAATTAGGATAGAATTCTACTGGCCTTTATAAGCAGGTGGCCCTTATATAGAAGTGGCCTTAAAGTGAGCACCCTACTGTGGTTAAGGGAAAGATAGAGAGAAGGGACAAATAGTAAGAAAAGGAAATGAGAATAGGGAGAGCGCTAGCTAACATTATGATGATAATAGAATATGTAAAGTGTATCTACCGACCCACCATCCTGGTCGATCTTGATCACTTTATCCTATAGCTGGTGACATCTTGATATAAATAAAATATACTTGACTAGGACGTAAAACCCTATTCAATCAATCAATCAATCAATCAATTAAAAACTCAGGCTAGGGCAGGAAGGAAGGTAGAAGTTTTACATTACTCATTCAACTAATCTTACCTGCAAAATGATGTGTATCTACCCACCCACCATCATCGTCGACTTCAATTACTTTTTCCTGTTCTTCCTGATGGTTGTCTACTTGTTTAACTCTTTTGTAACATGGAACTGAAAATACATGATGTTTAACTAGACCAATCTCATGAGAGACAAATATCCCTTCCCACAACATTGCAGAGTTATCATTTCTAAGATTTGACCTTGTGATCTCAACCCTTGACCTATGCACCTAAATTTGGTATATGACACATCGTCTTATCTTGGTTTACATTTATTCCAAGTTCACTTGTTATCAGAAATTGTTTATCATTATGGGTCAAACCTATGATCTTCCGTTTTTTAGACTGATGCTCTACCACTGAGCCACGGAGGAAGTTGGTTGGTTGGTTGAATGTTGCTTAACGTCACATCAGCAATTTTTCAGCTATTCGCAACGAGAACTATTTTATTAATTTCTATGGAATAATCTATGAACAATTTTGTGTATGCGTGTGAGGTGCAAGTGTGTTGTATGGTCTGCCTTGTACTAGCGCGCACTCAGGGCGACTTTACCGTGCTAGCTCACAGGGTCAGTACGCCCCAGACAAGCGTATCACTCCCCCAGTCCATTATACTGATACCAGGTGAATCAGCAAAGGCAAACGGCAAGGAAAATTAACTTTCCCACATGTGTTCCGAGCGGGACTTAAACTCACAGTGGTGAAATACCCTAGATTTGAAGACTGACGTCTTATTCATTAGGCCACCGCAGCCTCCGCCATGGAGGTAGTGTTAGAATTAATTTCAGAATCTATTTAATCTAGCTACAATTCCTGGTTATCAGAAACTGTTTATCACTAGGGTTCAAACCCATAGCCTCCAGTATAAAAGTAAGAAACTATTAAATAAATCCGGTACCTACCATTCCTTGTTATTAGAAACTGTTTATCACTAGGGTTCAAACCCATAGCCTCCAGTATAAAAGTAAAAAACTATTAAATATATCCGGTACCTACAATTCCTGGTTATCAGAAACTGTTTATTACTAGGGTTCAAACCCATAGCCTCCAGTATAAAAGTAAGAAATATATCCGGTACCTACCATTCCTTGTTATTAGAAACTGTTTATCACTTGGTAAATATGGTTTTATCTTCGTCTCGTCCCCAACAGACCACTGCCATGTAGGACAATGATGGACTATATGGTCTCCGGCAGCCACAAACTACAAAATGAAGATTTTAGAATCAGTATACAGAAAAACCTGGATTCACTGTCGAGTCAGATTTTGGTTGGGGCTCAAACCCAACAACCCCTGTTCTGCAAGCAGTTGCTCTTACACTGAACTTCTGAGATTAGGTAAACATAATGGTTAATAATAACTTCTTTACATTCACTGACACTAGAAATGATTTACCTTACTTACCACTTGTGCTCAGTTTGTTGGAATGCCTGGAACATTATAAGTTATACAGGGCTTTGGCAGGTTACACTGTCCCATGTACCCCGTCAAAGATTTATGTACCCTGAGCCTGGAACATAAAACTTTGTTACTTCACATTGATTCATTTGTTTGTTATTTTGTAGTTCTTAGTCATGTTAGTGACAGGAGCCTCTGTGGCTGAGTGGCTCAAAGTGTTTGCTTAGTGACAGGAGCCTCTGTGGCCGAGTGGCCCCTGGTGTTTGCTTAGTGACAGGAGCCTCTGTGGCTGAGTGGCTCAAAGTGTTTGCTTAGTGACAGGAGCCTCTGTGGCTAAGTGGCTCAAAGTGTTTGCTTAGTGACAGGAGCCTCTGTGGCTAAGTGGCTCAAAGTGTTTGCTTAGTGACAGGAGCCTCTGTGGCTAAGTGGCTCAAAGTGTTTGCTTATGTATCACAGTGTCTCTCTGAATCCCACAGAATTGGACAGATTGTAGTGAGATTTTCTCTGGGAACTCTGGTTTCCTCAATCATCCCCGATTGCAATAAAATAAAAGAATTTTGACAGGACATATTTGATGTTTCATAGTTCCATATTTCTTTCATTTTCAAAGTTCAAAATTCCCCAAGGTCCAAAGACCTATTGTTTGTACACCAGAATCCTAGAAATATCACTGAAAAGGTCAGATGGACCTGCCATTTTTAAACAGGATAATATAAATTGTTGTTCATGATAACATAAGTGCATATCTGACTTTTCAAACACACGTGGGGCCTGCCACAAATAAAGACAAAGGTCCTTGGCCCCTTATTTTCAATTTTGATTTCACATGTGGCAGGTATTTATCCTTCTGCAACACATGGCCTCAGTGAATTCTTACTGAAGCAGAAAACAAAATTACTCCCCTCTACCACTTAGTTACAACTTACCATGGCTTTAGCCAATTGCATGTAATTTTAGCTCATTCTTACCTCTTCTGGGGTTAGAACACCTGTTTCTTTGAATTTAGACTCCTGTAAATAAATAAATAAATTAATTAATATGAATAATTTCATTCCATGATTAAAGGGAGGCAACTCCAATACAGATATACGTTTGTGGTTGGTCTGCTAAAAAATAAACCCATAGTTGTTAAATATGACTTTTAATGGCAGATTTCTGTTCTTCTGTGTTTAATGTGAATGTAGTTTGATATTTAAATCATTAAGATAATTAACCAAGTAAAGACAAGCAAACATTCTTTAGAATAAAAATAGCATATGACAATGAAAACATGCTCAATCAGCTGTAAAGTTGTACAAAATACAAAAGGAACAAAATTCTGGCTAGATTTAAAATGAACACTGTTTTATATTCAGTTTTGGGCCTATTTCTATAAGCATTTTCATGACTGGAATGACTACTCTTGCTTTGAAATCAAAAGTTGTCACTCCTGAATCAATAATGAGCAAGCGTTCAAAAAAAAAAAAAAAAAATACAGTATAACCTGTGTATAAAGACCACCCAGGGGATTGAGCAAATGTGGACTTAAAAGACAGGTGGACTTTATATAGAGGGTCACCTCTTATGAACGAGTGAACATTTATTGTTGACACTGGTATACAAATGAGTGAAAAATGTGTGGTACCTATTAAAATATTTAATTATTTCTTAAATGTTTTTTTTTTAAAAAAAAAAGAATTTTTCAAATTGATTATTCAGATTTAATTATATAAATTATTTGAAAGTGTACTTTAATCTTGAGGGACTGTATTTCTCATTACATGGTAACAGTTTATCTAATCAATATACACCTGGCTGATTGTCTTTGTTTTCTTAAGAAGCAAGGTGTATACAGCTTCCACTCATTATCAGGCACATTTAGACTGGTGCCAGTCAGATCAAACTATGCACCCATGACATTATCATTACTGGCAGCATGTATTATGTGTGTCTACTTTATACTAGTGTGCACATAGGCCCATTTTTAGATACAGCCATAGTAGAGGTTGCAAACCCATTGGCAGCCCTTTCAACAGAGTTTAAAGTAGCTGACAAGTTTTCTGGAGTAGACAGCAAATTCAGTTGTAACTCTATATAAATGTAATACTGATGAATGAAAGTAGGCACCAGACAAAGTGTAGAAATACCAAAGTAGACGACAGGTTTTGCTGGTTGCTGGCTTCTATTGAAACCGCTGCATTGGTCTATTATCCTGACACCAGGTAAGTCAGCAGCAATGTGAAATGTAGTATGTTTGTAACTTGCTTAAGGTCATAACGTGCACCCATCAGGATTCGGACCCACAAACTTTAGATCTGGAGTCTTACTGTCTGACACTCTACCAACTCAGCTACATGCTTAACAAGAGCTCCAGATGAAGCTTGAAAATCCATGCACTGTGTTTATGACAATTCAATTGTTTCTCTTCACATACAGCTAGTTTTAACAATTAGTCAGAGGGAAATGGTTTGTAAAATGAGTTTAAAAAACACCTAAAAAAATCCACCTCCTTACCAAATCCCAATGCTGAGGATAGAAACCCATTAACCCAAGTGATAAGCAACTACAAAGCTTAAGAGTTAAACATCTAGACCAGGGTGTCTGGAAGTAAATCACTATTTCATATAGATAGTTCCCATGTGACGTCACACTGTCTACTTTACAGGTAAAGTAGTGGCAATTTTGATAGGCATTAAAAATTGAGTCTTATTAATTCTTTCTAAAATAGGGTGTATAAAATTTATTGTCACGTCGTTGTTACAGGATAAAAATCTTATAAAATATACCAAATCAAAGTAAAAACATTGATGATTCCATAAATTTAAAAACTTTATTGATATCTTGATTACTTTTTAAAAAACAATAATTTAAAAATTAACAAATTTGGTTAAAATAGATACATAAATGGTATAGATTGCCTAACAAAATGGTGACCACTCTACTGAAAAATTTGTCTGCTAGAGGTCCATGAGAACTACCTATATCTCTATTACACCATGACTAACTCAACCCCAATAGTCCATTACATTTTTGCTTTACAATCTAAAGATTTCCCAACTTCCTGTTTCCCACAGCTATGTGTCAGAATTGTTCATTTGAAATTAATATTTTACTGGATGATACACATGGAAGATTGAGCCTTGCTATGCAGTGATAAGCAAGAAACAAGTGATCATTTACAAAGCAAAATTACAGATCAGAGAATCTACTTACTAAACTAAATGAAATTCTTGACTCTTGAATGGCTAATAATTTTCAAAATTCCTTTCATTTATAATTCTAATTAATGATTGCATCATAGCATGTTATGATTTCCCCCTCCTCTTTTCCAATAAGTATGTAGTCAATGTATGTGAGAGAGAGAGAGAGAGAGAGAGAGAGAGAGCATACTGCAAATGGATGATAACGGATTAGAGAGTATACTACAAATAATTTGAGAGAGAGAGAGGAGAGAGAGAGAGAGAGAGAGAGAGAGAGAGGATACTACAAATAGATGATAACAGATTAGAGAGTATACTACAGAGTATAGTCACAGATCATCATGAAGAGAGAGAGAGAAGATAGTTTGCTTTCAATATTAGCACCTTTAGAACAGGCGTCAGATACTCGGCAACACCTAAAGCCGTTCCCTTCACTGCATTTACTAAATTTTGCATCGCCATAACTAAAATAGTTTTGAACTTTTTTCTGTGACGGTAGTTTTTGTAACACTTGTCAGCTCATAGTCACAGGTTGTTGACAAAATCCTCCTCCCGGAAGTTTAACGGAAATACTTCCTGTTGATATTTCTTTATATATCCCTACAATGAATGGCGCACCATCTATGGTAGTATCTTTTATGACTCATTTGAAATTTGGCCCAGGGTTGTGTAAATAGTAAAAAAAACAACATTATTTTACAGATGTTGAGAAAAAATACTAAGCTAGCAAACCGGCATAGACTTATCAAATGTTTGCAAAAGCTCACTATCAAGTTTTCCCCTAGTGGTATTTATTATAAATACGAGTGATACTAAATGACTTATGAGACACTGTATATTTCAAAGTATTCTTATTAACAAATGTTCCTAGGAAAGAAAAGCTATTAAGTTACTCACTTCTGAAGGTTTTAAACAATAAGTTAAATAGTCTCTAAAATAACACACTGTCTTATTCCAACAGACTAAACTTATATACGCCTCTTGTTTTCGAATATAACAGAATTTTATTACAAGTAAGATAAATCATGATAACGCAAAAAAATCAATCAATCAATCAATCAATCAATCAATCAATCAATCAATCAATCAAAATATGAAATCAACCTGCGTGCACTGAGCCCATTCTTTAAGACATAACATACATATTATACAGTACTATGTAATTATATGCATAAAACCCACATCACCGAGGATTCTTGGTATGTGTCTGAATGACATAAAATAAAGCGGCATTATATCCACTGTATGATCCATCTATATATTTTTCATAGATTTAAACTGTAAACCATCATGTCAAATTTCAGTTATAGAAATAAAACACAAGTCTTTCTATGTTTCCATTCCTAGTAGCCAAAATCGCCATTGGCTACTAATTTCCGAGGAATTCTTTCAAAAAGAAACCTCTTTTAGCAAATTTGTGGAAAAATACTTTAAAAAGGGACTATAATTTCACAAATTAAAAAAAAATTGGCTACTAATTATTTTAAATTTGTGGAAACCTAGAGTCTTTTCAGTATTTGATAGTCATATCTTAATGTATGCAACAAAGATATTTTTAAATATAAACTCCCCAGTATATTTTCTATTTTTAATGTTAATATAAAAATATGAGGGAAAGAAATATTTTTCAATATAAAAACATTTTATTAGCTGAAAACTCAGCTTTAGCAGGACGATATTTTCAACAATTTAATTTTGTGAAAATTTTCAGTCTGTAATGATAATATCATATAGGTCCACTTTTTGAATGATATTGTCATATACCACTTTTTGAATGTATTCTATGATTAAACTAAAAAAAGGGGTAAATGACTATCAGTATGACTAGTTTTAAACGCGTATCGCCGGCCATGCCCACAATGTTCCGAAATGCCCGTCGGCCTGAATTGTGTCATTTTTAAAAAAAAAAAAATTTTTTTAAAAAAGTGTTGTTTGCAAGTGTTTTATGAATGTTTAATCGTTACATTATTACTATTTCGCTTTGGAAATATTTCAAAACTTTGATTGAACATATACACAAAAAGTGTTATAAACAAAGAGAGATAACTCTTTCAAAATATCACGATCGGATAATAAGAATGTTTACACAGATAATTCTTCATTAGTGTGTGCAATGGGTACATAGCAATTTTCCATTACATTATCTACATGTCCATATAAGACGCGTGTAAAGGTAACAGCAAGATACATTATCTACATTTCAATAAGCATATACAAACAATTATGCCAGTTAATTCGAAGTAAACGAAATTTATTAATATTTAGTAAAAAAAAAAATAAAAATAAATAAATAAATAAATAAATAAATTTAAAAAAGCTAAAAAGTTATACATTGCACACACAAGATGAAAGAAATAAATACATTCAATTATTTGACTGTGTACCTCTATGATGATTACTATTTACAATTTTGAACTATGTTGAAAATAAGTTGTTGGAATATTGCAGGTTATCGGGAAGATAAACTTGAGAATATTGTAAATAATTATGACATATTTTGTTTAGTTGAAACATGGACTCATGGTGAGTCATCCATAGACCTGCCAAAATATAGACATTTTCATATGCCGGGCAAAAAGAAAGCTAAAAAGGGAAGACGCTCAGGTGGTATTATTCTGTATTATCATGACAGAATTCATCTTGGAATTTCACTTATAGCAAAGAAAAGTTATGGATTATGGGTTAAATTGCATAGAGAATTCTTCGACTTAGAATCTGATATTTATATAGCGTTTTTATACATAAAACCAAGAACATCGAATAATGAAAACGAAAATGATTTTATTAACTTGAGTAGAGATATTTTAGCTTATTCCAATAATGGCAAGATTTTGCTTGCAGGAGACTTTAACAGTAGAACAGGAACTGAATTAGATTTTGTTGAAAATGATGGTGGTTTTCCTGGATCTAACCAACACCTTCTACCTGATACATATACATATGATAAGCAAATAAAGAGAAATAACAGAGATAAAATCACTAATTTGCAAGGAAAATTAATGTTAGAAATTTGCATTGAAGCAGGTTTACGGATCTTGAATGGCAGGTATATGGGCGACTCACAGGGTAATTTTACTTATTTTGATAACAAACTTGGATGCAGTGTCGTAGATTACATGATTATATCTGAATCAGCACTTGATTATGTTAAATACTTTAATGTTATGTCACCTAATGAATTGTCAGACCATTGTATAATTAGAGTTGGATTAGATATAAAAGTGCCTTCATATGAGAATGAAGACGAATTTAAAAATGCTCAGTATTGGCCTGGAAACTTTGTGTTTGATAGTAGTAATGAACAAGAATATATTCAATCCTTGTCATCAGACTCGCACATGGACAAACTCTCCAAATTTATGTCAGAGCTAGATACATGCTCCTCAATAGATATAAATAAATACACAAAAATTCTTACTAATATTATCACAGACTCTGCTAACTTGAGTGTTAAGTTTAAAGCAAATAGAAAATCAAAGAAACATAAAAAGAAAAAGAAAGAATGGTTTAATGGAAACTGCTTTTTAATACAAAAAGAAATTAGAAGATTAGGCAAACTGGTTCAAAAATATCCAAATAACCACACTATAAAATTAAATTTTAACAAAACAAAAAAAGAATATAAAAAATTATGCAAAAAGTTAAAAACAGAATTTCTACAAAACCTATTTAACCAACTCAAAGATACTGATATAAAATATCCTTCTGTTTTCTGGAAGGAAATTAACAAAATTAAGAAAAAGCAAAACAGCCAATATAACCCATTAACAATTAAAACTTGGACAGAACATTTTGAAAATCTTTTAACAGAAACTGACCAACAAAATTTACCTTCAGACATTAAAAATGAGGCTAAAAATATGTTAAATAATGATGCAGAGATATTGAACAGTCCTATAACTTGTCAAGAAGTTAAAAAATGTCTGAAAAGTTTAAAAAACTCAAAAAGCCCAGGCATGGATCTGGTTTGTAATGAATTTTTAAAATTTGGTACAAATATTTTAACATTACCTCTTGTTAAACTTTTTAACAAGATTTTGGACACTGGTAATTTTCCTATAGATTGGAATATATCAATACTGTCAGTTTTATATAAAAATGGATCACCTTATGATTGCAACAATTATAGGGGAATAAGTGTGAGTAGTTGTTTGGGTAAAGTCTTTACAAAAATCTTACAAATGCGAATATCTGAATATTTAGATAACAACCACTTAATAGAAGACAACCAAGCAGGGTTTAGGAAAGATTATAGAACTACAGATCAAATATTTATTTTCAAAACACTTTTAAACAAATATCTTCATAAGATAAAAAACCCATTTTTACTTGCTTTGTAGATTTTTCCAAAGCATTTGACTCAGTTTGGAGAAACGCACTCTTTTACAAAATGCAAAGTTTAGGTATCAAAGGTAAAATCCACAATGTCATACACAGCATGTACACAAATACTCATGTGTGTATCAGAAAGGAAAATTATATATCACAACCATTTGAAACAACAAAAGGAGTGAAACAGGGGGACAGTCTTAGTCCAACTTTATTTAATATTTTTCTCATGATATGAACACATGTTTTGAAAATACCTATCATACATGTCCTTTAATGCTAGAGGATCATAAAATAAATCATCTATTGTTTGCAGATGATCTATTACTCATGTCAGAAAGTGAATCAGGATTACAAAATTGCTTGGATAAATTATCAAACTATTGTGAAACATGGAAATTGAATATAAATATTCGGAAAACAAAAATAATGATTTTTAGTGTGAGAAAAACAGACCTTAATCAATATAATTTTCAATTTAATAATTCAATGATTGATGTAGTTGAAAAATATAAATATTTGGGCATTGTGTTTCTTCCAATGGAAGGTTGACACATGCAGTAAATGACTTATACAATAAGGGAATAAAATCTTTTTTCTCCTTAAGAAACAAGTTCTCAAACTTTGAAAATGTCCCTTTGAATACTTGTACTAAGATGTTTGATTCTTTAATAAAACCAATTATTTTATATGGATGTGAAATCTGGTTAAGTGATATAAACATTAACCTAAATAGAACAGATACTCTCCCTATTGAGAAATTACAACACAAAATGTTAAAATGTATTCTTGGAGTTAAAAGACAATCAACTAACCTAGCATGTAGACTTGAATGTGGATCTCAACCAGTCATCATTTCTGCTTTAACATTGATGTATAAATATTTCACTAGATTAATCCAGCTTGATAATAACAGACTTTTATATAGTGCATTTATTACTGATCAAAATTTATTTGAAGAAAAATCTAAGAGTTGGTTTTCAACACTTTATAATATATTTAAACAAATTAAATTAGATTCTCAAAAGGCAAGTGAAGGTCGGATTTCAACTGAGGATTTTAAAACATCTTTATCAAATTATATAACATCCAATACAAAAACATTTTTGAATAAAATTAAAACTGGGAAAATTGAAAGTAAACTTGAATTATTTAGCAACTTACATAATGAAAATATTCCATATTATGTGTCACTTCCAATCTCAAAAAACATCAGATCAAGCATTGCAGCTTTTAGAATAAGTTCACATTCACTTGCCATAGAGAGAGGAAGATATACAAAACCAAAAACACCACGTGATGAAAGAATCTGCAAAAACTGTCAAGAAGTTGAAGACGAAATTCACTTTATTTTAAAATGCCCTATATATAGCTCACTTCGAGTAAACTTATTTACCTCATATGATATTTTAGAAAATTCTTTGGTAAAAAATATTCCTTTAGAGTTTATTAAAAGGGTTTTAAATCCAAATAATTTGAAAGAATGTTTAGCTTTACAAAAATACTTAAAGCTAGCATTAGATATTAGAGAGGGAAAGACACAGGGCTGAAATATATATACTTAGTAAGTTAAAAATTGTCATATAACAGTAACTTAATTAAATGGACTCGGTTCATCAGATGCAATATAATATAGGTGTCATGTGCTGTTTTTGAATTTTTATGAAATAATGCATTCAAAAATGTGCTAAATTCAAAGATAGCACATGACACAGGTTCTAAGATGTAATGAATATATCATAATATAATAATATAATTTTAATTTTACTTTATATAGAAATATGGATAGGTACCGGTATGTATGTATATACACATATATATGAGTGTATGTATATGAAAACATTTTACATGTATTTAACACATATACAAATGAAGGATAATTTTTCACTAGCTAATCCAGTATTGCACTGATGGACCGACATCAGGTATTTCCTTAATCAGAAATGTTTGTAATTCATTAATTGCGGAGAGTGATTGTCACAATTATATGTACTGTTATGTTTATATATTTGATTTCTATGTTTTATATCATGTAATGGATGACACTGTATATTTCAGTTTTCCAATAAAAGTTATTATTATTATTATCATTTAATGACGTCACGGTCAAAGTATATCATTAGTTGCCGTGACACTGGCTTGGTACCGTGAGGGCGGCCAGTGTCGGAACATTGTGGGCGTGGCCGTCGATCCGTCAATTCATGGATGGCAGAGACCCACATCCTAGTCGAATCTTGGTACCTGTATGTGTCGGAATGTTGTAAAATCACATGACACATATATTTATTTTTATGTGCATTCTTCACTTGTTCAATCCGTATCTATGTGTTTAAACAGTCCTTATAATAACAGTTTTACCTAATAATTCCTGCGGCTTTAAAATCAAACTCTCGTGTTAAGTTTAAAAATATTCTTTTTATTAGAATGCCCTAGTCATCATGAAAAAATCGTTTATAATAAGCTATAATATCTTAGTAACCCCCCATGTCATGATACCTCGGTTGATAGGGTACTCGCTTCGTACATGTGGGAGGTTGGGGTTCGATCCTATGAGTTGTAATATCTTAGTAACCCCCCCCCCCCCATGTCATGATACCTCAGTTGGTAGGTGCTCGCTTCGTACAGCTGGTCCGGGGGGGGGGGTTCGATCCTATGAGTTGTAATATCTTAGTAACCTCCCCCATGTCATGATACCTCGGTTGGTAGGGTGCTCGCTTCGTACAGCTGGTCCGGGGGGGGGGGGGTGGATCCTATGAGTTATAATATCTTAGTAACCTCCCCCATGTCATGATACCTCGGTTGGTAGGGTGCTCGCTTCGTACATGTAGGAAGTCGGGGTTCGATCCTATGAGCTATCATATCATAGTAACCTTTTACTCTATGTCATGATACCACTACGATAGCTTATCAGTTGGTAGGGTGCTCGCTCTGTATATGTGGGAGGCTGGGGTTCGAACCTTTTTTTTTATTAAATTTTCCGGTTTTTAGTCTTTTCACTTTGCTTTTTTATTTGAACATGGCTTGGTATGTTTGTGGTTGATTTAGCTAAACGTAATATGTTTACTCTTCCAGAACACCTGGTCTCACTTTCCTGATAGAACTCCACGTGTTTAACTTAATTTGCCAATTTGCAGTCTTGAGATTGGGATATGAACATGGACTGACCTGTACCAGTATGCATATTTTTGTTGTTGATCTAGCTAAACATGCTTACACTTCCAGAGCACCCGGTCTCATTTCCCGGGTCACGTGTTTAACTTAATTTGCCGGTTTTCAAAGCTTTGAGAATTTTATTTAGATATTGAACGGTATCCATTTCCATGTTAAAAGTAATACTTATTTCTTTGTAGGGTTGAATGGCCGACAGTCGTTTGACAGATTCGACAGTTGACAGTTCAACGTCCTTTATCTGAAAAAGACAGATTATAAAAAAAAATATGTTATCTCACCGATAAAAAACTCACAAATCTGACATAGCTAATCCTGTACAACCTAATCGTATGACAAATATCAAAACCAAATAAAATAGGGTTTTAAAACTGAAATCTTAATTTGAGACAAAACATGAACGTTTCAGTTCAAACGTAACTGCTTTTTAACCGAACATCTTATATTGAAACCGAGTCTTGTAGTCAATTTAAAATATAACTGTCATCTGCTAGTTTCCTTTTTATCACATGGTAATTAATTTTTGAAAGAGACGCAGTGGACACTAGGCTGTCAATGACCGAAATACAGGTGAATATTGGTCGAAAAGCTGCAGAGAAATTTATTGTACTTGTAAGAAAGCAATTTTGCCAAGAACAAGTCCACACAAACCAAGAAAAGACAAGCACATTTTGGTACCATTGCTGGCTGTAAAACTCCCGACTTTGAACGGGTATTGGACTTCACTTTATGATATAATACTATAAATTGTTAAGATCACGTTATTACTGAAGGTACATCAACTAAATAACTCAGAGGAAAAGAGTTCACCTCGACATTGGTAGGTTGTGGGTTCGAACCCTGGCCGGGGTCTGACTAAGACTTAAAAAATATGTAGTAACTGTCCTTTTGTCAAACACTCGGCATATTTGAAATATCAAATAAAAGCCACGGGTTCCTCCGGAAGAGAACTTAAAAACCGATGTCCATTGTCACGACAGGCGGGGTACGTTAAAAACCCTATCTGCACATTGCCCTGGGCGCACTGCGAAGGTTAAAGTTTCTGCCACTTAAGCTATAGTTGGTGATGTCTCTATATAAGTGAAATACAAATGTATTAGTGGATGTGACGTGTAATTTTAAACCCCAATCAATCAATCAATCAATCGATCAATCAACCAACCAGTCAATCAGTCAGTCAGTCAGTCAGTCAATCAATCAATCAATCATGTGATTGACAATTAAAAGTCTTCTTTACGTTGGAACATGCATAATTCAGCGCCTAATATCAAATCAATTTCCTCAGTTTTCTCCAATCTTTGACAAGATTTTTTTCAAAATTGACACAAAATCCAGTAACCTGTTTATCTCAACGATATGGTCCATTTTGTAGTTATATACTAGGTGCAACCGAACCCGAAAGTCCCCTCAATGGACCAAATAATCTATTAATAGACATGGAATTTTTATTAATATTTACAATTACTTTGACATTAATCTATAAATAGTCATTAATCAAAATGCACATGCATGTTCACGTGTATGTAAAGACAGTTGTTTTCCTAGCTTTCCTAAAAATAATCATCTGAATTTTTTCGTAATTATTATAGGCTTAAAATTAAAAAAAATGAAAATATTCGTATTAAAACCCATAAAACAATATCGTTAGTGACATCCGTTACAAAACGGAATTTAAAAAGTCGGTATAGAAAGGCAACTCGAAGTTACAGCACATACCTGTCGAACGTTTAACACTAGTTTTAACGAATTAGTGTCGAATCGACAGCTGTTCTCGGCCCCTCGCTAGCTATTTCTCGACAGCAATTCAACTGTTCCTATAAATTTCTCGGCACCTTTTTGGTCACTTGCTATCCATATCTCGGTCACTCGACAGCCGAGCCTCGAATTCGACTCCTTTTCGTTAGCTCAGTGTTAAACTTTCGACAGGTCTGTTCTTAAGGTTTGTTCTGTGTTTTAAAATCGGGGTTCTTATTTAAAAGAAAGACATTAACTTTAAAAGCCCTGCGTCGTAAATGCCAGCATAGAACGACATCACAATGGCGATTTCTGGGG
Source organism: Anadara kagoshimensis (assembly GCA_021292105.1). Classification (NCBI taxonomy): domain Eukaryota; kingdom Metazoa; phylum Mollusca; class Bivalvia; order Arcoida; family Arcidae; genus Anadara; species Anadara kagoshimensis. The sequence goes on along the minus strand of CM037869.1, from coordinate 55,386,120 downwards.
ACACGGCTTTACCTATATAAAGAATGTGGTCGTTAAAATCATATCATCGGGAGTGAATCGGTTTGAACAATCCCCCAAACCTCGCTCGATCAGTATTTGTTTTATCGGCATAGCGACGGACATCTTATATACATCAAAACAGAAACCAGTTGATAAAAGATCATGTTCATACATTAACCCAAATTTTTAGCTTATTTTTTGGAGAAAACACAGGAAAATGGTAAGTTTAAATCTTTATTTTCGCCTTTAAATTTTTTTAATTTTTCGTTTGCCATTTGGATAAAGGGCTATATACAACATCATATTAATATATTAAAAGAAAACAGTTGAAAAATCAATCGCAATTTTTGTTGTTTTTTTTTTTTAGAAAAACACAGGAAAATGTTATGTTTAATTCTTAATTTTTTCTTTTAATTGGTTAAAAATGGTTGATTTTTGTAAATTGTCATTGAGATTAAGGGTTATACATCAAAACAGAAACAGTTGCTAAAAGACCACGTACTTATATTAATCGGGATTTTTGTTAATTTTTGGAGAAAAACCACATCGGAAAATGTTATGTTTAATTCTTTAATTTTTCTTTTAATTGGTTAAAATGGTTGTATTTCTAAATTGTCATTGAGATTAAGGGTTATACATCAAAACATAAACAGTCGCTAAAAGACCATGTACTTTGTAATTTTTGTAAATTTTGGTTACTTTATTGTTTTTAAAATTTTTATTTTAATTGTTTAAAAAACGGAGTAATATAATTTTTTATTAAAATTGTCATTTAGATAAAGACCTATACATTCAAAACGAAAAACAGTTGCTTATAGCTCTTGTAAATGAATTATATTGCAATTTTTGTTCACTTAATTTGAGAAAATCAAAGGAAAATGGTTTATTTAGTTTTTTTCTGTCTTGCATTTAACAAAAGAGAATTTTGCTAATATGGAACTGGTTGGATTCTTTTTAACATATTATTTACCGGTTTTTGCGTAGTTATCCGAAATATGATGACGATCACATATATTTTAAAAAAAAATCCGTCAATAATAATAATATAATGATGATGATGATGATGATGATGATGATGTTGATGATGATGATGATAATTTCATTTGGTTGAATTAATTATACAACACATGCAATTTAGATTGCCATGGTTACCCTTTACGATCATATATGTTTTATATAATCTCGTTGAACTAGAGATAATTTTCCCTATAAATCAGCAAAAATAATAATTATGGCGATCAAAATAATGCAAACGAAATAGCTTACCACCTTGGTTTGATTGGAGTTGTTCATCTAGTCAGCACAGTACAAGACTACAATACAGAATACTCAACGATGTAAACTTAATTATTAGTTTACATACTCTGGCTTGATTGGAGTTGTTCATCTAGTCAGCACAGTACTAGACAAGACTTCAATACATAATACCTAACGATATAAACTATATTAATAGCGTACAGACTCTGACTTAATTGGAGTTGTTCATCTAGTCAGCACAGTACAATACTACAATACAGAATACCCAACGATGTAAACTTAAATTAATAGCTTACAAACTCTGACTTGATTGGAGATGTTCATCTAGTCAGTCACAATGAAATCTTAATTACACAAAATCTGAATGTGTAGCTATAGCTAAACAGGAGGTGCTTACCCTTTCAGAGCACTTGGTCTCACTTCCCTTGTGCTAGATCACATGTTTAACTAGATTCTTAAAAAATCCATACCTTTAAGGTTTATTGTGTATCTGATTTGTGATTTAAAATTTAAATGTCTTTATATATTTCAGTATGGTCAATTAAATATCATAATTAAAAGTTTTGTGGAAGAGAGACACGGAGAAGAGAAATGGAACAAGATCCTGTAAGTATGAGTAAAACTGAAATGGAATTGATACATTGTGGAATTATGTGATTGAAGATTTAACAACTTAGTCAAACCATGTATTCAATACTGTGAAATTATTATTTTCACGGTTTCGTATACACTGACCCACCAGTCTAGATCTCAACCAAATAGTGTATTCTACAGACCTATCAGTATTGATTTTTCGTGGTGTTTTATTTTCTTTGTTTTTTTTCTTAGAAACGCTGGGCCACGGATTAACATGACAACGAAATAGTGTACATATGACAAACATTACTTAAACAGTAACCATACATCACGAATTTTCCACCCCACGAAATGTAACTTTTTTAAAACCGCGAAAATTGGACATCACGAAGATTGGAATCTGCTAAAATAAATATCACAGTACCCATTTCTATAGAATCTTATTGTTGATTCATGTGCTATATTGGAGTATTTAAAACTTCATAAACACTAGAAAAAACACATTTCTCATTGACAATAATTAAAGTGATTTTATTACATTGAATAAAGCCGGACCTTCTGCCTTTAAAATTAGCAAAATTCTAAATTTTAAAATGCAGCAAACTTCTTTATGACATACCGGTATTAACTAGGTTTAGCATCGCAAAGATGTCATATTGTGACAGTGTCTGAAATTTTGTGGTTCAAGACTGCGTAGTGAAAGAACAGTTACTACATGTACAGATATGTTTAAGCTTTGGTCAGATCTTGACTAGGTTCGAGACTCGACCTCCAACATATGGAACGAGCACTCAACCAACTGAGTCAACGTATAAACGTGAATAAAACAACATTAGGAAGAACAATAGCAAAAAAACGTAAATTGATCAATAACGATTGTGAGAAGTTTTTAAGTAAAATGCTAAAAGTTTAATACAATTTGCCTTTGTCAGGCCCTTATCACATGTCCTTAACTTTGAAACAATGCCCATAAGGATGCCAAAACAAATATTTTTAAGAAGTGATAAGAGTACTTCTAGAATGAAACAACAGCAAATGGTCTGAGCCACTCTAAGAATATAATGCAACAAACATTATAACTAAGTTTACTGTTTTACGAGTCAATAAATTGAGTACATTTACAGCAACATTGATAAAGACAGGACCTGTGCCCAGTGGGGTTCAAAACAAAGCGTTAAAAGAACTTTGATCCATGAGAGTGTTTGTGCTTCACGCCATTCAGCAACCGAGGCGGCCTATTTCACATACAAACTTGCTCAGACAAACTTTACCACATAGCATAGGGTTATTCTGGCAAGCCAAGCTAGAATTTGACAAAAATATTTCCAGACATTTTATTGCCCGAGTGTTAACCGAGTTGAATACTAATATAGGAATAATTGGACACTTTCCAAATATTTTTACATAAATTCGATATCGATTTGGCTTTGATCGGTTTGCGTTTTACCACAAGCAGGCATTTAATGGAGATTTAATGCCGCAAGAAATATCCATCATTTTTTATTCTTGCATATACAGTCCAACCTGCCTTAAAGACCACCATTATATAAAGACCGAATGCTTATAATGGCCAGTAGCATTGTATCCCAATTGTTCTTTTCTCGGCCACTCGGTTGCCAAGCTTTCACTACTTTATCTACTTTACACTAACCTGTATATAGAGACCATCTGCCCGTAGATACCACTTTTACTGGTTCCCTTGGGTGGCCTTTATAGACAGATTTGACTGTACATTGCAGGCCTGTCGAAAACTTAACACTGAGCTAACAAAAAGAAGTCAAAGCTCGACTGTCAAGTGATCGAGATATGGATAGTTAGTGAGCGAAAAACTGCAGACAATTAGTAGCTGCCGAAAATCTGTCGATGTATAGATGTCTTAAGGCAGAGATGAGCTGCCGATTCGGCATTTATTCATTAGCTTTTTATTAAATTTTGACAGCCCTGTTATAATCCCAAAAGTCAAACACTAATACTAGTATATCAGTCCATGTCCAAATCATGATCTCTAAATTTAAACACTAATATATCGTGCCATGTCCAAACCAAAATCCCAAAAGTCAACCACAAACATACCGGTCCATGTCCAAATCATAATCCCAAAATTTAACCACTAACATACCGGTCAATGTCTCCAAAATTTAAGCGCCAACATACCGCTCCGTGTTTAAAAAAACAATAGCAAAAATCAACCACAAACATACCAGTCCATGTTCAAATCACAATAGCAAAAATCAACCACAAACATACCAGTCCATGTTCAAATCACAATAGCAATATTAGAGCAAAAACTTTCATAACTGGAAAATTAAGTGAACCTTCGACTAGAAATATACGGTCTTACTTCCCTAGCGGAAGTCCACGTTTGTTGCTTAATTATGCCATCTTTTAAATTTTTTACTTTGCTTTTTGGAATTGTGACTTAGACATTGATCGATATGTTTGTTCTGGAATTGTGACTTGGGCATGGATTGGTATGCCTGTTTTTTAATTACACTAAAACAATTTCTTTGTATTCGGCTTTGCTTTTTGTGAAATGTTTATTAATAAGATTGTTTTTTATCTTTCCAGAAAGCGGATTAATCTTAAGGGAAGTTTAGAAGACCCTAAAAGCCGACATGACGATTCCATCACACAGCGATTAATTGAAGAAATGATATCCATTCTAGGTAAGCATAAGCGGACACCAGATACAAACAACAACAGCTGGTTGGCTGTCAAGTAGACTGGTCAAGTTGTCAAGGAAGAGGTTTTAAAATACAAGGTGGATGACGATAACCTGACAAATGGCCCGTTTACTGCATGCTAGAAAAATGTAATGCCCATTTCGTTTTGTTTTGCGATAGCTTCCTAAAATCACACAAGACTTTCAACTTAACATTGAAATTTGAACTGTTTTTATGAAAGAAGTTGCACATGTACCCTTTTTTTTTTTAAAAAATGTTTATGGATATCATATGAACATGTAGATGTTGTTGCATTAATTTATTGTTTAATGAAATAAAACTTACAAGTTACTTTATTTATAATTAAATTGTTGATTTAATTCCCATGCAATATTATACAAAGAAATTCACAGATTGAGCAGTGGAAGCAGGGGCGGATACAGGATTTTTTGAAAGGGGGGGTTGAGAACTATCCAGGATTTTTTAAAAGGGGGGGGGGGGTTGAGATCTATACAGGATTTTTTAAAGGGAGGGGCGAGAATTATATCAATGCTAGATGCGAGCGCCGAAGGCGCGAGCTTCCAGAGACGATGGGTCTAGGGCAGAGACCGATAGGGGCCAAGAAAATAATTTTAATCAGTCAATATCTCACTCTCTCTCTCTCTTTAAATTTTCAAAGGGGGGGGGGAGTTGCAACCCCCGCAACCCCTCCCCTAAATCCGCCACTGGGAAGTTATTTAAAAGAGACCGGCTATACAGATTAGATCAATTTGCTGGTTACACTAAAATCAGAATTTTCAATGCCATTTTTAATTGTTGTATTATAAAACAATTACTTTCTTTTGATATCAGTGGACATGAGATTATATTAAACGGACCTGATCGAAATAATACATTTATTCACCTTGGCTTTACGACTTTGGTGAATATTTAGTCTGGACCGTATATTTCTTATCAACCTCATGAAAAGACAATAATTGTTTGGACACTAATGTTGATTTAAGCATGACTAACGCAGATCAAATGACCAAATCTCCTGGCCTCACTTCCCTTTTGGAAGTACAAGTGTTCGTTTCCCTTATCAACCTCGTCAAAAGACAATAATTGTATAGTATTATAGTTAATTATTAATTTTAGGATTTCAGAGAGAAGCGTTAATGACCTTGATCGGTGAATATATGTTCCAATATCTCCGTAAGAATGAGTATGACGAAATGATCCGGAACTTGGGTTCGAACCTACTGGAGTTTATCCAGAACCTGGATGCTGTACAGACCTACCTCCGGGAGGAGTACCAGGACAGGATAGCCCCCTCCTTCCACTGTGATGACGACTCTGTATCTGACAGGATGGTGCTCCATTATTATTCAGCCAGACAGGGGTACCATTTGCTGGTTAAAGGTAAGAACGCACAGGCGATATTTTCTCAACCAGTTCTTAACTAAGATTTTTCTTAACTTAAATTTAGAAAGTCTGGGCAATTTTTTGGAACTACAGATACACCATTTTGACGAAGATATACAGATGTCATTAGCCTTCCGCAGTGCTCGGCCTCACTTACCTGTTGGAAGTTGAAGTGTTCTTTTGTCAGATTTAAAGCTATGCTTTGAAATTATGATTTGGACATGTATTAGTGTGCTTGTTTTTGACTTGAAATGGTGATCAAAATAACACCTCTTAAATTAAACGGATTATTAAGATTTCAAATATGCCCTTTCAAATGAAGGAAAATTTTTTTTATGGAATCATTATGAAACCGGATGTATAAAAACACACGTGTTTTAGGAATACTGCAAGCCCTGGCTTATGTTTTGGTCGTCTCCTCAATAATGTTGAAAACTGTGGTGCCTGTGTATAAAAAATTACAGTCCAACCTGCCTTAAAGGTCACCTCTATATAAGGGCTTTCTGCTTATAAAGGCCAGTAGAATTGTACCCCAATTGTTCTTTATTCATATTATTTGAAACTGTACAAAGGCCACCTGTCCGTTCAGAACTTTTTTACTGGTTGCTTTAGGTGGCCTTTATAGACAGGTTTGACTGCATCTTTTGATGCCACATAACTCTATGTTTTTATTTTCATAGGCAATTTCACAATTGATGCTCAAATCGCGATTATTGTCCCTATGTCTCTTGTTATGATTATTTGCTGTGCTTCTCAAACATTTTTCAAAAAAATGTCAAAGTTTATTTTAAATTTTTTAATTCAAAATGTCAAAGTTTATTTTAATATTTCTTAATTCAAAAAGTTTATTTTTTAAGACGCAGTTTCTGGTTCATGATAATTTTCCAGTATAAACATTTGAGTACATTGATGTAAACTTAAACCTTTCCGTTATTGATGTATATGTATTTAAACCATATAAACATTTGATTATTTATCTTTTGTATTCCTGCTTCTCTCTAATCCGATTGGAGACAGTATATGACCCTGGTTTTATCTGGTAAAAATTACTTTTCACCGAAAAGCTTAACTTAATTCATTCAAAAATAATCTTGAACGGTTATAGTTACACCTATCGGTGAGCGGGGGAGGTATCGAGTTATCAAATTATGATGAAAATATTTGGACATTTAGGATAACCGATACACTTAGGGAATTTCTTGCACCTGAGGCGAAAAATTTCTTTTTTTTTTTAAAAAGTTCACGTATTCCTGAGAATGTAATTTTGTGAAATAATAATAATTTTATAAAGTTAACAAAAAAAAAAAGTATTTTGTTTTCCTCAACTTTCTACTGCCAGTTTTCAATTGTTCAAAAATGGTAAGAATAACGTAAGAAAAAAAACGAATACTGAAAATAAAAACAGCAATTCCAAAACAAACTTCTTATCCACAAGAAACAAAACAAAACGTTGGATCGATATCAGCCATAGTACAAGTATGTGGTGTTTCATGCTTTGACAGCTTTCTAAAACATTTAAAAATAAAAAGTGATAATCTGTCGGATCTAAATTGGGCTCGTAAATGGATGGAAAAAATGAACCGCTAACCAAAAATAATGGTGAACGGCACAATTACACTCATGTTATCAATTCTAACCTATTGTATCTAGATCTGACCAAATGTACGCGATAAACCTTGTGGCGCTTGTATATAAAAACTACAATTTTATTTTTAATTTTATAGGTTAATAGGAAAATGTGCTTTTTATTCATTGGCTATTTATCATTTTCTTTAGAAATTTAAATGTTCAATACGGACAAACTTATTAAATTGACATTACACCTATTTAACTTTTTAATCTTATAAATATCGAGGATGTTTGCCAAAAAGCATGAATGTAAACGTGTTGTATGTCGGTCAGGAAAACAGACATGGATGTCCATGATCAAATCAAGCAAAGTAGAAACTTTGGAAAACAGCAAATTAAGTAACACGCCTGAATATCCATCACGGAAGTAAGGTCGGGTGCTCCGGAAGGGTAAACACTGTCTGTTTTACCAAAATGAAAGCAAAATGGAAGGTGCAAAATGGCACATTAAGTAACACGCCCGAGCATCCATCACGGAAGTGATGTCGGATGCTCCGGAAGAGAAACACTTTTATTTATCTGCACTTACCACTTGTGAAATAAAATTGAGATGGAAAGTAACATGCAGTTTTTGCAGTATGGGATGTGAAATTTATCCAAGATAATTTCGGATATGAATACACCATACTAAACAATTATATTCTATTGTGATATTGACCAAAAACCTTTTAAAGAATTTTATAAGCCTAATGTAATATCCTCAAGTCAACAATTTATTCGAAGGTATAAACTTTAGATCTATTGGTTCCATAATAAATGCTAATAAAAGGCAAGACTGGCCTAATATCCATAAAAATACGATTTCTTGTCCAAATATCCCAAAGCAAAGTAGACTACTGTGTTATCCTAATTGGTAGAGTGCTCGCTTCATAAGTAGGAGTTTGTGGGTTCGAACTCCGACCGGGTCTGACCCAAGACGTAAAAGTGGGTAGTGACTGTTCTTTCGACAAGCACCCGGCATTACGAAATGAAAATCGGGTGGGAACTCAAAATAACCGAGGTCCTGTGTCAGTAGGCATGGCACGATAAAGAACTATAGTGTAAATTTCTGTATCTTCGCCTATAGCTGGCGACGTCTCGATATAAGTGAAATATTCTCGACTGGGACGATAAACACTGTTACTCAACTCATCTCATGTCCATAGCAAAGTAGAAATTTTGAAATCTGACAACTAAAGTTAAGCACCAGGGAATGGGATCGGATGTTCCGGAAAGGTAAGCATCTCATGTTTAGCTAGCTACATCCGCTATCCTATCATTATATCTTGCAGGTTTTATTGTTGAGGCCGCTAAAGATTTATACAACATGGAGTTGAAGATTGACCTCATATCTGTGACCTTAGAGGAAGTGGCTATAGAGGACGGACTGAGAGAACATGCTGTATTTAATATCATTGCTAAAAAGATTGTCGAAAAATTTGACGACGCACCTCCAACGTTTGTTGCGCAAACAAAGAAACATGGAGAAAACCAAATATTAAAACAGGTAATTAAAGGGATAAAAATAACAAAAACAAGCAAAATTATCCATGTCCGAATCACAATCAAAAAGCAAAGAAAAAACTTTGGAACTGACAAGTTAGGTGAAACACGTTAACTTCCACCACGGAGTTGAGGCCAAGTGCTCCCGGAAGGGTAAGCATCTCTTGTTTAACAAGCGTGGCTATTCTCCCAATGTTTTTATACATTTATCGTAAAAATCAAGATTTTCAGTTCTTAAACGTTTAGGAATAAGCACTTTGTTATAGGTAGATCACAATCTGATGGCAAAGTATACAACGATTCTACTATTATAACAGATAAAGCGTGAACCGGCGTGATTATATACATCTTGTATGCGTTATTAAACCCGTCTGTGTTTATAAAAAGTCGGCCATCAGATCGTGGACGGACTATATATGCATTAGTGCAATAGCTGCACACCTTCTACCACTGTCCTTGATACGAGATTGAAAGAATCTATCACAACTTGTGGTGCCAGATAGGGAAATCTCAACCCGAGTTCTGATATATTTGGTCCAGAACGAGGCTTGCCGAGTTCTGGACCAAATATATTAGAACGAGGGTTGAGATTTCCTTATCTGGCACTACAAGTAGTGATTGATTCTATTTCTTGCACCAGAAAGTACAATATTCAATTTAAAATCAATTTCAACTTTCGGTACACCTTTGATTTTGTTGATAAAAGATTGCGGGAAAAACGGCGTGTAGGCTATATTGCACAGGGGGTACAAGATGGAGATATCTTGCACCTCTCTTTTTATGGATTTTTCTATCTGGGGTGCAAGAAGATAATATATTTGACAATCATTTGTCCTTGAATGAAGTAAAACTTACCATAGTTTTCGTCTCTATAAAACACCACCACCACCACCCTTTAAGAGCAGTGCTTTAATGTCAATTAGCTTCACATTAAATCACACAGAACCCTATATCAGGATCACCTGTTTATACAGACCACTTGCTTCATGTTCTCTTTGTTTCATATTTCAAATAAAAAGAAACTGCTTGTCTATTAAGACCAAATTACAGGCTAGTGTCAATAAATTTAGTTTTTCTTTTATCAAGGATGTTGAGGCAGTAAGAAAAAAGCTGGAACAGATAAAGAACGAACTAGGAGAAAATGCACTTCCGGTGGCAAAATACCGAAGCGCAAGAGCAAAATGGCGGGCTATTGCCAAAGTCAGTTTACTCAGCCGAGGTTTCGTACCTAACTATCCACAGGAAATAGCAATTAATCCACGCATGTTCATTGAGGTATTTCCATATCATTTGATCTTTGACCCGGAAATGAAGATTTATCAGTCAGGTCTGAAAATACAACAAATGATGCCGACGATCAGAAATCGACAAGCGGAAGTTCCAAAGTATTTCCGGTTGAAATATCCAACTCACACGGATTTTAATTTTGAGAATATTAAGAAATTTGTTATGTGTCCGTTTGTTCTGGAACCAAGGAAAGAGAAGATGGAGAGAGAATGGAAGGATAGACCGGTGTTATTACTGAAAGGTAAGCCTGAACATTTAAATTTGAGACAGCAAAAAAGTGTTGTCAAAAACATTTTGTTTGCCTTTATGAGCAATTTCTTATGGAAATAATTAATTTTATTTTGCTTAATTATTGCTAATTATTACACAGTTTTGCTGTAGCGTAAAATTACATTAATATTTATTTTAATAAGTTTGCGTGTTTCCGTCATCAAAAAAAAAATTAAATCAAAAAAAGAGTGAAAATACTAGTTTACCTTAACATCCACGGAAACGCAATTGTTTTGTTTCTTTCTTCTGTCATACATTCATGTGCTTCTATATTTTTCTAGGTCAAATATTCACGTATGTCTATATATTTTAACTATATTTTTTAGGTCAAATGTTCATGCTCAGAGACAAAGGATTCTTCTTCTTTATCAGTTCTCCACATGCTCGATGTTGGGAAGACTTGGAATCACGAAAAATGAAGTTGGCTGACATACCAGAATGGGACGTCACCAGGGACTTTTTGTTGACAGAACAGGCTTACAGGTTGGTTTTTCAACAAACTGAAATACCTTATGATAACTTTACTTATATCGGTATTGAAGCAATGTCTCTTAAGATATACATGTAGTAATAGGTTATGGTTTGACAAAATGCTTTAAATCAACAACATACCATTCCATGTCCAAATAACAGTCCAGACGCAAAGTAAAAACTTTTGAAACTTTGGAGTCAGGTTAGACACCCGAACCTCAACCACGGAAATGAGGCCGGGTGCTCCAGAAGGGTAAGCACTTCCTGTTTAGCTAGCTAACCCGCAACGTGTGTAATCAAACTTGAGAGTGAAAGGAAAATTGAAATACGAGACGTGAAATATACTAATGGACTAATGGTTATCCTGAGAATGACAAGCATTGATTAAGGAATTTTAAAATTACTTCCAAAGTTCATTTATTGTTTATTTCCAGACTCGGTATTGGTCATAGCATGTTTGGTTTGGGCGGAGCCATGTCCGGTAGCAGACCATTCGGAAACCGTGGTGGTGGTGGCGGAGGAGGCGGAAATGACGTCACCACTTACGTCTCCTCCGATGTCAGAGATAGACTGAACAGAACACAGAAGGATTTAGATAATGAACGACAGAAGAACGAATCCTTATATTATACATTCTTACCACGACCAATAGCTGATGTCGTCAGGAAAGGAACTATACCAGGCGCAGGTATAATCCATTTCTTTATTGTAACTATCTCTAAACCAATTTTGCAGCACTAGTCTTTCGTTTCAGAGTAAAATTACTCATCAGTAGTGCTGGCAATTTGTTAGGCTGAAAATAAGGTAGTTTCATTTAGTACTTAAGGAAACATGATTTAATATGATATCAAAGGGAACATGGGACATTCTTATTGAACATTAAGAATAGTAAAATGTCTTAAAATAGGATATTCTATAGTATTCGGACATGGAACAGTATGTTTGTTTTTTTATTTTTTGCGCAATTGTTGAATAATGTTTTTATTCATATGTGAAACGCGTGATTGAGCATAAAGGCATTAAACTAATATTGTTCGATAAATATTTAGAGTATTTTTAATAACAAATCTCCCATTTTTCACAAAAAAAAAGATTTCTGAGTCATTATAGAGAAAGATGGTATTCGTCGATTGGTATGGTAATTTGAAGCGGCGTCAAATATTCAAATTTTAAAATTAACATTTAATTCTCTTTTGCCAGAGATTTGTTTATATAATAACATATAACCTCATCTTTCAGAGGCCTATCCCAATGTGACTGCTTTATATAATAACATATAACTTTATCTTTCAGAGGCCTATCCCAATGTGACTGCTTTATATAATAACATATAACTTCATCTTTCAGAGAGGCCTATCCCAATGTGACTGCTTTATATAATAACATATAACTTCTTCTTTCAGAGGCCTATCCCAATGTGACTGCTTTATATAATAACAAATAACTTTATCTTTCAGAGGCCTATCCCAATGTGACTGCTTTATTAATAACATATAACTTCATCTTTCAGAGGCCTATCCCAATGTGACTGCTTTATTAATAACATATAACTTCATCTTTCAGAGGCCTATCCCAATGTGACTGCTTTATTAATAACATATAACTTCATCTTTCAGAGAGGCCTATCCCAATGTGACTGCTTTATTAATAACATATAACTTCATCTTTCAGAGGCCTATCCCAATGTGACTGCTTTATTAATAACATATAACTTCATCTTTCAGAGGCCTATCCCAATGTGACTGCTTTATATAATAACATATAACTTCATCTTTCAGAGGCCTATCCCAATGTGACTGCTCTATTCTGCGATATAGTTCATTTCTTACCAATGGTGGCTGCTTGTAAACCTAACGAGGTTGTGACAGTACTTAATTCTCTGTACACCAGATTTGACAAAGTAACACATGTCCATGACACATTCAGGGTAAGCATTACTCATCATTTCTAACCAATGTCCATGACAACTTTCATGGACATTTCATCAACATTTATTCACAATTCAATTTAGGCCTGACAGTTTATAATTAGTCTCTTAAAATATAATCTCTTGTTTCTTCATTTGAAATTACAAACCTCTGTAATTTTTTCTTCTCTAACTTAAAGTTATCGAAATTTTGGTGAATTTGCTTAAGCTCTGTACACTTTGTCCACAAATCGTTTGCGATATAGAATTAATATACTTCACAATCTTTTATTCTTTGTCGTGTGACATAGATGTTCCTACAATGATATGCTTATTAGTGGATTGAAAATCAACAAATTTTATTTTATTCTATAGGTGGAATCCATCGGTGATGCCTATATGGTTGTATCGGGTTTGCCAGACAAAATCGGTACACATGCAGAGAGGATATGTAACACTGCTCTTGGTATGAATTATCTCGCCACTGAAGTCAAATCACCCCTTGATGGTCGTGGTATTCAGGTAGTGTATTAGTCTTATTAAATATGTCTTTTTTCAATTTTAAGATACCCCTTCTCACTATCATTATATAAGGCTTACAGGAAGGAAGATATAATTCGATTGTTTAGGAGTATACTATCGCAAGTCCAATAAAGACTCTTCAGAGCAATACTCCCGTCAGTTCATTTTTTGAATCGCCAACAAAGATATGGAAAAAGTGATTTTATGACACAGTCATGTAGAAATTCTTAAAATCCGTTAGATTTAAGTTTCGTCAATAAAGCTTAAGTTTTTATTTGAATTTAATTTTCATGCTTACCAATACGTACTTACAAATGGTTTATTAATGATTTGTGACGTCATTGTGCCAGTTATTTTAGCACACCGTCAAAAATTTCGGCCCGAGCCTCCTCGGTCTGTTAAATGAAAAATCTTATTGCCAGGGCTATACTCGTATTTATATATCTCAACGACAAAGTAAGATTATGGTTTTTATTTTATTTCTGATGTTCTTGGACTGTCCATTACCTCCTTTACCTTAAAACAAAACTACCAATCCATGTCCGAAACATACCGAAACATATTTTTTCGAATTATATATTATGTTTTACTAAACCTTCATATGCCACATAAAAATTATAATAATTTTCGAAAATATTTTATTTTAATTTTAGATACGTATTGGTGTACACAGTGGATCAGTTGTTTGGGGCGTTGTCGGGTGTCGTCTACCAAGACTCGTTGTTTTAGGCGAAACCGCAGTTGTAGCTTCTAAACTTGAGAGCCATGGAGAACCCGGTAAAATACACATCAGTCCATCCACATATAGGTAATTATTATCACTAAGTGTCACCTGTCAAAGAATGGTTTTGCATGTATTCCTAAATCTGTCGGGTTACATAAATAATACAGGCGACCTATAGCGGTAAAAAGGAATTAACACGTGCATCGCGGTAGCCTGCTTATTCCAAATATAATTCTACTACTCCTACAATAAATTTAATTATAAACAAACCTACTGCCAATTGCATGTGTTTTTAGTTAGAAATGTCTTTCTACTATGTAAACTGTCTGAGCGATTTAAGGTAAAGAAAGGCTTCAGTGTACAAGGAGGGACAGTGGGTTTAAGACTTTGAATCACTCAAAACACTTCAGTCAGTGGCTCCGACATTGTTTTGATGCCCTTTTCCTTCCCCTAATTTTTATATGCTCTTAATTGCATTCGATAATGCTAAATGCGAGTTTATCAGTTAATTTGTTTTCTTTCTAAACTTTAGAGCTATTAAAGGTAAAGGATTCAGTGTTGAAGAGAGAGGGAAGGTAGACCTTAAAGGCTTTGGGTCTCTGGAGACTTACTTCCTGCTGGGTAACGAACACGCAACAGAAGAAGACCTCATAGGTAGGTCAAAGCCAGTCGTGGATCATGAGATATCATTTATCAATGAGGGGAAAGAAGAAAAACCAAATTTTGATAAAAAGAGGAACAAAAATGTTAATCAGACTCCGTCATCGGGTAGTAAGTATATACCATTTGTCTACTAACTACCAGAACTATAGGTAGTTTTGGGTAGCTTTTCAACATCTTCAAAATAATTTTGGTCCAAGCACTACTGATGAGGAATTTTATTACGAAACAGCCGTCTAGTGCTGTAAAATTAAAACTGGTATAATACGTAATTATAAAATGTTATCAAAAACAAAGATACCATGTCCATGTCCAAATCACAAACCTAAAAGAAAAGTAAAAAAAAACTTTGAAAACTTAAATAAAGTTAAACAGGTGAACGATTGATGAAATGAGGCTGAGTGCTCTGGAGGTGTGAGCACCTCCTGCTCAGCCAGCCACACATGCCACACGTGCAACCAAAACTAAGCGAACGGAAACGGGGCAAATTCCAAATTACAATCCCAAAATAAAATTAAAAAAAAACAACAACTTTGAAAACAGTCAAATGAAGTTTAACAGGTCTACCATTAATGAAATAATACCGGGTGCTCTGGAGGGGTGGGAATCTCTTGTCTTCAGCCCCACAGCAAAATGAAAAATTTAGCAAATAAAGTTAAAAACATGTGAACTTCTACAGGAATTTGAATAGACCACATTTTCCGAAAGGGTAATAAGAAAATAATCTACCCAGCTAGTTCTATCAATGATAACTTTGATAACTTTCTTAAGATGAACAAGTGAACTTCTACCGGATAATCGAGTCCGGGTGATTCGGAAGGGTTAAAATCTCTCTTGCCAGTAACATTCACCATTGTCGTGTGTTTTATGGGTAACTGGTTGATAGTTGAGTAAAATGCTTTGGGGTCAACACATTTGAAATAATTATAATCCCACCGCTGAACTTTTGTCCTTATATTCAGTTTTAAATTTTCTTTACTTTCTTGCTTCATTTATTTGTTTTGGTTTTGGTAACATTCGATAGTTCCTGTTTTTTGTCATGAAATGTATAAATCGTCGGTATGGCAGAAACGGCAATGTAATGAAGTTATGGAGATGATTTCTAATCGCTTATATTAATGTATAGCTGTATATAAAACAGTTTTGTGCCTTGCGTAAAACATTAAAACCATTCATATGCATGTTCCTTGTTAATATACACTTGTATCTATTTCAGTTGGAAGTCGGCCGCCAACAGGAGAAAGCGATTTTGTTCCATTTTCCTATTGAATGTAGTGTTTACTTTTGAATATAGTGTTTAATTAAACGACGATTACATCAGAGCGTCTAGAGAAAGCAGGATAATAATTAGAAAAAATATTCATTGACTACAATTTTAAAGATGGATTTTCAAAGATTTAGAGAACAAATTCGATTGTGATGTGAACAAAATAAAACACCTGGTTGACTTCAAGTACAATTTTTTATTTCGCTCAAAATTATTATGCATTAGTTATATCATTTGAATCATATCAACATAGACATAAAAAGTATTAAATAATGTTATTAGGTACTCGTAATAAAATGCTTTGGAAAAAGGAAGGCCTCTTTTTAATGCTAGTGACGAAATCTGGGAAAGGAGTTCCATGGTTAAAAGGTGAACTTTGAAGATATTTTGAGAAAAGACTCCAAAATCGATCTATGACATTAAACATGTTTTGATGTTTGTTATTTAGATGCATTTCCGATAAAAATTCACATGGTTTGAGATATATTTGATATTGAAACATATGATTTATCAATTATTCTATATAAGGTTTAAAAATACCGTCATGTGACCAGGGTGAAATAACGACATGCAAAGATTCGTCTTTTGATTTTACCGACGGCACCATTTGCTTTATGAGCAGGTGGTCATACAAACGAAGAATGAAGATAAAGAATTATGAAATAAAAGTTGTAAATATGTTCATTTACATAATTTTTCCGACTTGATGTGAAATCATTGATTTTCCCGATGTCCAATTTTCACGGTTTTAAGGAAAAATATCATTTTTGTGGGTTTGTAAATTGGTGGTGTGTGGCTTCTGTTTAAATAACTGCATCATATACCATTTTGATGGCACGCAATTTCATTCTAAGATCAAGGTATCATCGAAAACAACAGAAAATTTGGACACCTTGGAAATTAATCATTTCACGGTATTATTTTATGCTTTGTTTTGAAACATATTTTGATTGACATTTACAACATGTTGCCATTTTATTATTGTAATTGTGTCATGTTTTTTTTTAAATATAATACTTGCCTCAATTACCACTTTTAGTCGATATTCCATGCCATTTGATAACATAAGACAAAGGACAGGGAAAACGGTTTTAAAAGAATGAAAAATACACAGTGTCACATATATATATTTGAAATAATTGATAGCTTTAAATTTGAACAAGATACTTAAATTTGGTCAAACACGTGGGTTTTCTTCACAAGACTTTATGACGTAACATGCCTTCTCCGATACACGAAGATAAGATAATTCACCTTTTTGAAGGTGAAAAATCAGAACTGAAATTATGCCCTGGATATTACGTAATTGAAATCCATATGTTATGTAACTGTTACGCATTATGGCTAGAATTGACGTCAATCGTCCTGACTATAGCCTTAAAAGACCTATATCCTAAATATTTTAAGAACACATAATCTTTTTATAGTTGCATATCAGAAATACGTAAAACTACTCTACCATCTTTCACGATTTTATTCTTTCAAACTTTTATACATGCATGCGATAGTTAACAATGCTGCCTGTAATTTGCTTTTAGAAATGTGCTTTGTTTTATTTTTTAATTTATAAATCTTCACAATCATACAAATATTTGATATATTATTTTTATACAAACATATATTTAACATTCTGTGATATTTTTCCATAGACCTTAAGTGATATTTTTATGCAGACATTGGCATAGTTCTAATTTTTCGAATTTGATTTCAAATTTAGCTAGCTAGGTATGAGATGCTTATCCTTCCGAACACCCGACCTCAATTTTCTGGCGAAAGTTTACGTTTTAACTTACAACAGTGAAATGATGTTGGGTGCTCTGGAAGGGTATGTACCTCCTGTTTAGCTAAATACACCAGCCATGTGTGAGACCGAAATTTAGAATGACAGACACATACAACTATTGGATGTCAAATACATTCTGAATAGTTTTGATATAGTCATAAACACAACAGAAAATAATTTTTTGTATATTATATAAATATTAAAATTCTGATAGGGTGACAGCCCATATTGTCACCCCGAGAATATTCATTGGCAAATGCCAAAAAAGGCGAAGCGTAATGTCACCCTGTAGAATCTATGAAATATTAATTTTACACACTGACTTGATATAGAGAATATTTATTTACAAAAATACTTTAAAATAATGGTTTTAATGAACAGGTGATCCCAATGACTGTTTTACTGTAGATCGCCATTATATAAATAGAGGCAATCACTACAGTAGTTCAAACTAGGTTCGAGTCCCACTCGGGCAGGTCCTATCGAGAAAGTTAATTCCGCTGTCGAAGGTCGGTGGTTTTCTCCATGCGGTCCTGTTTCCTCAGCCATTCCAAAAGTGAACGCTTTGATTCAAATGAAAGAATCTTGACCGGAGCGTAAAACACACTTCACTCTACTATAGCATCCGATTCTGTAGATTTATGTTGTAATGTTTGGAAACAAACTTGACTTAAGACATTACAACCCAACTGCTCCGTCCTTTTATTTATTTTTAGTTATTGTGTAATAATGTTAATGTTATTGTATCTGCATGTATATTACATGTATTATATCTTTGTGTATCGCCAGAATCATTATAAGCTGAGTATAATAAAATAAAATATTCATCATTTAAATTGTATGATTGATTTTTGTTCAAAGCTATGTTAGCTTAACCAATTAGCAAATCTTGTGTATTGGACAATTTCTTTTAAATTTCTTGTGAAAAGTGGAAGATTTATAAAGGAAAGCACACTTATCGATGTTCGAATCACAATCCAGAGGCAAAGTAAAAACTTTGAAACTCACAACGTGAACTACCACAAGGGAAATGAGGCCGTGTGCTTCGGAAGGGTAAGCACCGAAAAATGGATTTTAGGACTTCAAAAAAGATGCCAAATTATCGAGCGACACTATAGCAAGGTTTTACTTTACTTTAATAGATCTCCAATACCCAGGGTTGAGTGATTAATGATCCAATCGATTTTGTTCAGTGATACCAAGGCGGCAGCCAGTTCTGGAATGGTATATCCAAAATTGACTAAAATATTGGTGTTATACGCCAAGTTCTGATTATCTCCCTTATATCCAGGCGGCAGTCAGTTCTAGGATGGTACAAGAATCCGGGTTTGCGGAAGAAAATCATATCCTTTAGACGAACGAACTAACAAACTTTTTCACAATAGAATCCCTTATTCTTACTAAGGTATACTCCCTCACGCAAAGTATTTCGTTATTTAATTTTGTAAAATATATTTTGGTCTTTCGGGGATTTTTTCAACATCTTGAAAACCATTTTGGTTTCATAATTTCGGTCAAAGCATTACTGATGAGGAATTATATTCCGAAACGGCCGTCTACTGCTGTATAATTAAAACTGGTATAATATGAATATGCATGATTCGTAAACGCACGCTCTAGAACGATCAGTCACCGAGGTTCCAGTAAAATAAAAGCGATCATTAAAATCAAAAATACTAATCCATGTCCGAATCACAATACAGAAGCAAAGTAAAACTTTGGAACTGACAAGTTGGGTCAGACACGTGAACTTCCACCAGGGAAGTGAGGCTGGGAGCTCTGAAAGGAAAAGCACCTCTTGTTTAGCTACATCCGCCAAGTGTGTGATCAAAATTGTGTGAAGGGAATGGAACTATGGGACGTCAAATATATCCAGGGCAATCCTGGACACAGAGATATCAAAATTATCAAAAATACTGTTGTGACGGTCATAAAACTTTTTGCGGGCCTTGATAAGCCCAGGCTTGCAATAAATCTGAGTCAACAATTTAATTGCAAGCAGCCTGTCTCGTTCTACAGAGGATGTAAATCAACGTTTGCTGATGCATGACTTTATTTCTTCGCTGTTTTGTGACCGAAGTTAAGTAGTTGATTTTGGTGAATTAAGGTATTCAGAAAGGTTGTTGACAGCTTTCCTTTGAAGTAATCACCGAGTTGGTGAAGGATCTCGTTAATGTCTTGATATGGATCCGTTGTCGCTGATCTCCCTTTGAAGTAATTTCCTAGTTCATGGTAAATCGCATTAGGATCCTCTGTGGTTGTCGGTAATGTATTTCTCACTAAATAAAATAAAAAAAGATATAAGTCCAATCAAAGTAAATGTCAAAAACAAACATACCGATCCATGTCTAATTCACAATACCTAAAGCAAAGTAAATCCTTTGAAACTGTAAACTACGTGAACTTCCACTACGGGAAGTAATGACGTAATGGATATTTTTAGCTTTTCATTGCGCTCAGCACAATGTGCAGGTCTTTATTTGATGGAGTTTTACGCCCTTTCCAAAATATGTCGCTTATATCGAGATATCAAGAGCTATATGTGAAGTGACAGAAAGATATATATCAACAGTGCATACATGGTAATTTTGAAGGGCTTTACGTCAAGTACATTTCACTTATCGAAACATCACAAGCTATACATGAAAGTGACAAAGAAGTAAATAAAATTGACACCTAGGTCTATATTTCACAGAAAGCTATCAATTGCCATTTATCGTCGCATAATTGATGAACTTGTGGAAAACGTATTAAATTATATATTTCCCAATGTATACCTAGTATACGAAATGTGTTTCATATGCAAAAAGTCTAGTATTTCTTTTATTTTTTTTCAAATCAAATCAAAACAAACATACTTAATCACAATCAAGAAGCAAAGTAAAAACATTGGAACTGACAAGTCAGGTTAGACACGTGAACTTCCACCAGGGAAGTAAGGCCGGGTGCTCCGGAAAGGTAAGCACCTCCTGTTTAGCTAGCTATATACGCCACGTGTGTAGTCAAAATTTTGTAAAAGGAACATGGAACTATGGGACGTCAAATATATCCAGAGCAAGCTTGGACACAGAGATATCAATTTTATCAACAATACTGTGATGACGGCAATAAAACTTTTTAAGAGCCTTGATAAACTTAGGCTTGCAATATCCCTGAATCAATAATTTATTTGCAAGCAGTTTGCTTCGTTGTACAAATCCCCGTAGTGGGAACAAGCTTTACTATAGAGTATTAAATAACAGCAAGGCGCATTTATACGTTTACAAGTTTACAACCTTAATTTTAAAAAAACAATATCGCTATGGCAAAGGAATAAAAATATTTTTGCGCGTAGTCTATGACCAATGTCAATTATTTCATGCAAAAATATCGGATATAGTGTAACCAATCAAACTAACTAAAAGCATAAAAAAACATTTATTATAATATATTTACCTGTACTTCCTGTCATAACTCCAAATGCACAAATCAAAGTTAACACCAAAAATAACCCCATCATTTCCTGAAATAAACAGAAATTAGACTTGTAAATTTTGATATAAAATATAATTGGCTTTTGTTAAGGTAACCTTTCAAATTTCCCACATAGTGTTGTTACAGGAAGAATAAAGTAGAGCTACCATCTTTTTCACATAAAAAATCATCACACAGTGATTACGACAGCAAATTATTTTATTTTATGTTACAACATAGAAATTTAAAAGTATCAATACTCATTTAACAGAATGCGTGTGTGTATTTTGAATGTTCACACATATCTAAATCAAAGCAATTTGAAACTAAAAACGCATAGGCACAAAATGAAAAATATAAGAACAATTAAACATTTATTACTTGTCAGACATTTAAGAAGTCAGATAATTTTTTTGAATAATTGTAAAAGGACAACAGTGCAAAATTTAAAAATAAAATGGGGGATAACCGACAACACAACAAAAAAATCAGGAAAGTGAAGCCGGGTTCTCCGAAGGGACAAGCTCTTTCGGTTCAGCTAGCTACACCCGCTAAATATGAAACAATAAATATTAAAATACTGTCTAACCTTTTGAGCAGTCGCTTAATGTTTTGTATCGAACAGTCACAAAAATAAAAGAAATTTAAAACATTTATGCAAAAAAAAAAAAAAACAAAAAAAAAAAAAAAAAAAAAACCACACACACAAAATGTCAACAAAATTTTAATCCAAATACTGTGTAGTCGTATAAGCAGTCGCTAATTAAAAACAAACATACCAATCCATCTCTGCAAAGTAAAAAATTTGGAACTGACAAGTTAAGTTAGACTCGTGAACTTCCACCAGGGAAGTGAGGCCGGGTGCTCCGGAAGGTTTAGCACCTCTTGTTTAGCTAGCTACACCCGCCACGTGTGTAATCAAAATTGTGTGAAAGGGATATTGAACTATGAGACGACAAATATATCCAGCGCAATCCTGGACACAAAATGTTTTTGGGGAAAAACAATATAGAAAAGAAAACTTAAAAACAAAAACAAAAATGGTAAAATAAAATATAAAACGATATATGAAGCAATAAATCTCCAATACATAACAGGTTTATGAGTAGTCGCAAATTGGTTTCAGGAAAAACCACATTAAAAGATAAAATGAAAGCAAATCACGAAACAATGGAATACTAATATTGTCTAGCCTTATGAGCAATCATTAAATGTTTTATTATAAATAGATACATATGCAAACAAAAACAAGAAATCAGAAAATTACCAACTAAAACATAAAATGAAAACAAAATATAGAATTTCAAAGTCTCAATACTGTCTAGCCTTAATATTTTGATAGACAAGAGACATAGAAGTAAAACAAAACCATAGCATATTTTGGAAATTAGCTAACAAAAACACAAAATGAAAAAAAAATACACATACTGTCTTGCCTTATAAACAACCGCAAAATGTTTTGTGACGAATAGACACAAATGAAAAAAAAAACCAAAAAATAAGCCAATAACCAATAAAAATAAGAAATGTTGAAATAACATGCCAATTCTTACAAGTCCTTATGATTAGCAATCGCTTGATGATTTGTTACGAATGGAAACAGATGTGAAACAAAACAATTGATAAAGAAAAACCAAAATATGAAATAATAAAATGTCAATACATGTACTTACCAATTTTACGATCAGTAACTAAATATTTTGTTATGAATAGATACAGATGTAAACCAGAACAAAAAATAAACAACAAAAACACAAAATGAAAAAAAAATGTCAATACTTACCAGTCTTATGATCAGTCACTAAATATTTTGTTATGAATAGATACAGATGTAAACCAAAACAAAAAACAATCAACAAAAAATAGAGACAAAAATAAAGCAATAAAAACCCCAATACTTACAAGCCTTATGTTCAGCCGCTTTTTGTTTTGTTATGAATGAATTGACAGTAAAACAAAAACTATAAAAGAGAAATTCTACCATTTGATAAACATATGTCTACGTTTCCATAACCCAGTTCTTATCTCTATACAATTAGTACATTAACACGGTTCCAGTTTTAAATGTTTAGAGTGGATGTCCAAATTTAGAATGTTAAACTTAAGGCCGAATTATCTGCCTTAACGATGGTAAATTACCTTTCGAGATTGCTACTGTTAGCAGATGAGCATAGCGATTTTCAATTACAACTGGGCTCGTTAGTAAAAATTGCATCATTCACTGTCATAAACATAGTGACTGTGACAGTAAAATTTCGCATTTTATGCTACAACATACCAAATTAAATGTTTCAAAATCATCGTAGTACCAATATAAAAAGTAACATACCATCGTTAAGGCAGACAGTTCGGCTAAACCAAACGTAGGAAGAAATCATAACGATTTTCTGGTCATGCGTAATACACGAAACTGAAATAATTCGCGGGTCAATTACAAGCCATGAATTAAACACGAATGTTGGAGAAATTGCGTCAATTTTAAAACGTGTACATTGAACCAATAGAATCGTAACAGACATTATCAGGGCATGTATAAAACACGAGGAAAGCGAAATTACGGTCAAATTTCAGAATGCAACATTGATCACAACATGGTTGCAATAGTCTGTAACTCCTACATATAAGTCACTTGGCATGTTGTAAAAACACGTTCTCTCCTTAAAATGCCACTCGGAACGTGATACTTTATAAGTTTGATGCGAATCTTTTATTTTTATAAGATATGAATTCGCAAAAATTTTGAGAAGCGTTTTTTTCCATCCACGTTGTTGAAGAATTCATATTTCGCTGTAAGACAATATTGTAATAAATCACGATCAATTATACAAAAAAAAAAAAAACAAAAAAAAAAAAAAAAAACACACACACAACAAAACGCTTTTCATTTAGAACTAAACATTAGTGGTATCAACACCTACTAATCAAAAACAAACATACTAACCCATGTCCGAATCGCAATCCAGAAGGAAAGTAAAAACTTATGAACTGACAAGTCGGGTTAGATACGTGAACTAGGAAAGTGAGGCCGGGTGCTCCGGAAGGATGAGCACCTCCTGTTTAGCTAGCTACACCCGTCACAGCTAGGTTTTTTTGGTAGAAGTACCTCTTACTTGAATTATGTTAACAGCTTTAACACAATGGACAAGTATGCAATTGAAATTTTAACATTCTGATTTCTTAATCTGATACCAGAGTTTTGACAGTTTGTTAAAAAGCACTGGTATCAGATAAAAAAAATCAGTAAGTCAAAATTTGCATTGCACACTACCTCATCGTGTTAAAGTCGTTATTCAAGCAATAAATACTTCTTCAACATACTAGCTGTAAATTAGCTTGTGTTGAAACCAAACAATACCAATGCTTCTTAGTAAATCACTTCTAAATGACATGCATTTTGTAGTAGTAGTATTTTTTCTTGCTATTATTCAATTAGGGTGACGTTTTATGATAATTAGGGGGTGACGTTTCTTTGTGGAGTGAGCTGTATATATCAACTGGGAATAACACTACGCATGTATTGGGCGGATTATCTTTTATGAATATTCTTTAATGAAAGGCCAGTGTTGTTTGTCAATACATTGTACAATGAGTTGCACTTTCTGGTGACTCCGTCTACAAATAATAGTGTGTCAATTGCCGTTCCAAAGGTCATGTGGTAATTTCAGTGGTTTCACATTCAATTATTCAATATTTTTTTGTCTCTTAACTTGCACAAAATAGAAACGTCAATGACAAGATGAAACACGGTTGTAAATTTGCTGTTAGGTCGTTTTATATATAGGTAAAGTGACCAGATGTAGGCGTCGAACGTTATTGTGCTTAATCAACTGCCAGTTTTTCGTTGATCATGAGGCTCTTCCTTTTACTGATTTTTACCAGTTGTGTCAAAGAATACAATTTTCTACTTGTCATTCTGATAAAAGTGCTCAGCAGAATTGTCACCTCTATGGACTGTTGATCAGAAAAGACGCCGAAAACAGTTTAATTTACCAGCCGAATGTAAAGTTAGTGCTCGGGTCTGATTGGTGAAAATGAAGGTGGGGAAATACAATGAATGGAAGAGCATATTCCTTTTCACACAATTTTAATTACACACGTGGCGGTTGTACTAGTTAAATAGGAGGTGCTTACCTTCAGGAGCACCCAGTCTCACTTTCCTGGTAGAAGTTCACATGTCTAACCTAACTTGTCAGTTTCAAAGTTTTTACTTTACTTCTGGATTGTGATTCGGACATGGATTTTTAATTATTGTTTAATGGTAAAACTATCCGTACAATACCGCCTATGCATTGGCAAACAATGAGGAATATCCATATAGGATCCATCAAATACATTGGTGTTAGTATTCGCAGATAATACATACACAATGCACGTGATTACTCTGCAAAATGGTGTTTCCCTGTATGTAAATGACATGAATAGCTGTTCCAAATATATAACTGTATTTTCCATTATAAATATTTAGTTAAAGGTCAAGTGGACTGGTCAATGTTGTTCGCCTTTATTTAGAGGACAAAAACACTTGTGTAGGCAAACAACATGGACCTTTC
The DNA here is from genome assembly GCA_021292105.1 of Anadara kagoshimensis. Taxonomy (NCBI): domain Eukaryota; kingdom Metazoa; phylum Mollusca; class Bivalvia; order Arcoida; family Arcidae; genus Anadara; species Anadara kagoshimensis. The sequence goes on along the minus strand of CM037869.1, from coordinate 55,360,216 downwards.
CATTTAACCTTTCATGTATTGTTGGATCCTCCTAGTACATGAATATGTTTAATGAAAGGTCAAACGGACAGGTCAATGTTGTTTGCCTATGTATGAATATGTTTAATGAAAGGTCAAACGGACGGGTCAATGTTGTTTGTCTTATGAAGGTTCTTGTCGTCTACATAATGGTAAACATCAATGCATTGTGCTATGTTAGGTCAACAGATATAGGCGAAGTCACCAGATATAGGTGAATGTACTGAATGCATTTCTATTATTGCAGATAATTATAAGGACAAGGTTTTTATCTTTTTAGTCATGCAGTCCTTAATTTGACAGGTGCAATCGACAATAGACCGTAGTTTGTCAGTATGGTCGCCAAATGTTACTAATTTTTTCTACCATGGGTGAAAGTAAGGAATACATTTTTGATAATGCTGATTGTAAACAAAAGGTTCTTTACAAGTCATACAGTGCTTTATCTCATTAGTACAGTCCATAGCATTATTCCTATTTTGTCACTTTTTCTTACTAAAGGTCTCTGGTTTCTCCGGTTTCCCCTACCATTCATGTTGTAAATAAAAGCACTTTCACTGGTGCATAAAAAACTATTGATGCACTTCACTTATAAAAACACCGGATTCGTACAAACATTTGGACTCCAAATTTAAGGACTTTGCAAATTTAAGGCCTAATCTGAAGGACAATTTTAGCAAAACCATATTGGTGCAAAGGCTATTCAATCAATAAAACAATTACTTACGCGTCCATAGTAACGACACTTGAAGTGGAGTTTGACGTTGTTCGTTCAGTTGGGCCAGGTACCTTTAAATTGCCCATTTCAACGTAACTTATTAATCTATTTGTTTATTTATATCAGTCTATTTACAACCACTTAATATGGAATTACAGACACCCAACTAACCAAATTCAAAGGCTTTTTAGGGCCTTCAGGATATATTCAAGGGCTTTTTAGGGTCAGACTTGTTTTTGGGGTCTTTTTAGGGCAAACCTCAAAATTCAACTTATTTCATGGCCTGTATAAACCCTGAAACAATAGCAATGTTGACTGCTTAAAATATGTAATACACCTGTCGAATGTTTAACATTGGGCAAGGTGAATTTTAAACATTGGACAAATGGAAAGGAGCCAAAAGTTCAGCTGCAGAAAAATGGATAACTAGGTGACTGAAAAACAGTCGAGATACAATTAACAAGCAGCTGATTCAACGCCAATTTGTAAGCTCAATGTTAAACTTTCAACATGCCTGTACTGTTAATACCAAATGTAATTTGTAAACCAACTCACAATTGGATACTTCCAGTATGAAATCTGTTGAGAGTAACGCAGTTTTACATGCAAGATCCCAATCAAGAATATTTTATTTGTATGTGTTGGTAGTTAGTTTTTAGAAGGTTGGGGAAACCAGAATGCACAGAGAAAACCACCAACCTTTTGTAAGCAAAGTGACATTTTGTGACTTACGCTAGGGTTTTCAAAGTGGGATTTGAACCTTAGCATTTGAGAGATGTGTTCAGTAAGCCAACACTTTAGAACAATGGGACATAAAGTACCCCAGATTTGTACCTGAGAAAAGTCTACAAACAAAAGAACAAAACAACAAATGATACAGAAAATCAAGAATAGATAAATCTGTTTTTTCATTAAGACCACTGATTATAAAACTCCAAAGTTTTTCATTGGTCATGGATTTAATGACAAAACTTTTAAGGTTTATATTTAAAATTATTTCGGTTTTTCCACTTTTCTAATCAAGACTATGCCCTGAAGTCACTGGTATAAACAGTATTTAATTGGGTTAATGGTTTTTTCTTTTCTTCATTTCCTTCTTTCTTTTTTTGAAAATCAATTTAATCCCAGCAAGCCAAGGATATAATAGAAGCACTGTTTGATTAATGTGGTCTTATATTCCAGTCAAGAATATTTCACTTATATAAGAACATTATCAGCTACATGTACAGGTAGAAATTTTCACTTTTGTAAGACACTCATGTCAATACAGGGAGAGGGTTTTATTTAATGTGCCACATCTAAGGCGACAAAGAGCATTTATTTTTAAGGTTTCTTTTGAAGCCATTTAATGAAACTTAATACAAATCAATGTATTAAAAATTTTATTCTTAAGTTACATGTACAAATAAATTGGAACAGTGCAACAAAAACTATTGGTAAACTGACAAATGAAATCAATATCATGGTCATTGTTGTTTTACAAAAAGTGGGTTAATCCAATAAAGTGTTCCAAGTGTACAAAATATGATACTGAGAATACAAGCCAGATCTGATACAGAAGAAACTGTATTCAAGCAATGAGTTAAACAAAAGCATTAAAATTAAAATGAGTACAAGTGTATCAACGATTCCTGGTATAAAATTGAATAATTTATGGAAAGACCATGCAAAATCACTCCCTTTGCTTTCTAACTCTCCAAATTATACAAACAAATCCATAGATATTCACAAGTCCACACACACACACACACCACACACACACACACACACACACACACATGCTGTAAACTGAGCTCCGGGCATGGATAAACAAATAAATAGTATTTCTATAAATTTAATTTGGAAACTTTCATTCCATAGTGCAGTTTTTTTTTGTGGCGATTTTATCTGCAAATACAGTAAGAGACATGATAGTTCTTAGAGTATGTGAAACAATAACAAGAGGCCCAATAGGGCCTGTAATGCTCAACTGGCAGGTTATTTACATTTTTGATAAATAACATGCAAATCCTATGAAATGGCATTCCACCTCCTTTTTACAGTTGCAACTGGAACCAAAATGGTTGGAAAACAAATCTGCATTGGTCTTTAATGTTTTTGCTATTTATAGGAACTGGAGCCACCTTGGATTTTGGCCGATTTAATTGTTACTAAAGGACTTTTCATGCTGTATTGGGTTAGAATTGACCAATTTAAGAAAAAAATTTCAATGATATAGTTGAAACAAACATCTTATTTGTACACTGCCTAAAAGTTGGGTCAACAATTTTTTTTTCAGGAAAGGTAAAACATTAGGTACACACGCATGCACACACGCTGCGCTATGTCATAAGCTCACATGACCTTTCAGTCAGGTGAGCTAAAAAACTATTGTTAGACTCTGTCAAGGACCTTCCACAACAAATTTGGTTTCAATTGGCCCAGTAGTTTCGGAGAAGAAGATTAAAGTTTACTGAAGCACGCCTTTGGCCAGGTCAGCTATAAACTACTCCTCTGCCAGCATTTTCACAATATTTATGTGTCACAAAAGTTTAATTTAATTTTTAAACTAGACATCTTCGTTCTAAATCTCAAATTTGAACTAAATCGGTCTAAAAATAAACATGTAACGACCATTTATAGGTTTTTGCTATTTATGGCAATGGCAGCCATCTTGGATGATGCAGGAAGTTGATTTGTACAAACTTAATTCTACTCCACCTAGGGACTTTCCACACCACATTTGGCATCATTTGGATATGTGGTTTCAGAGAAGAAGATTTTCAAAGAATTGCCTAAATTTAGCATCTAATTTGCATATTCCGCTAATTAAGAGCAAACAGAAAAAGTAACAGAAAAATCTGTTGCATATATTAAATGCCTAGACATCTACTTTCTAAATCTCAAATTTGAACTAAATCGGTCCATAAATAAACATGTAATGACCATTTATAGGTTTTTGCTATTTATAGCAATGGCAGCCATCTTAGATGCCACACGAAGTTGATTTGTACAAACTTTAATCTACTCCACCTAGGGACTTTCCATACCATATTTGGCATCATTTGGGTATGTGGTTTCAGAGATGAAGATTTTCAAAGAATTGCCTAAATTTAGCATCTAATTTGCATATTCCGCTAATTACGAGCAAACAGAAAAAGTTACAGAAAAACCCGTTACATATATTAAATGGCTAGACATCTACTTTCTAAATCTCAAATCTGATTTAAATCGGTCCATAAATAAACATGTAATGACCATTTATAGGTTTTTGCTATTTATAGCAATGGCGGCCATCTTAGATGCCACACGAAGTTGATTTGTACAAACTTTAATCTACTCCACCTAGGGACTTTCCATACCATATTTGGCATCATTTGGGTATGTGGTTTCAGAGATGAAGATTTTCAAAGAATCGACTACATTTAGCATCTAATTTGCATATTTCGCTAATTACGAGCAAACAGAAAAAGTTACAAAAAAACCCGTTACATATATTAAATGGCTAGACATCTACTTTCTAAATCTCAAATTTGAACTAAATCGGTCCATAAATAAACATGTAATGATCATTTATAGGTTTTTGATATTTATAGCAATGGCGGCCATCTTGGATGCCCCGCAAAGTTGATTTGTACAAACTTTATTCTACTCCACCTAGGGACTTTCCACACCATATTTGGCATCATTTGGGTATGTGGTTTCAGAGAAGAAGATTTTCAAAGAATCGACTAAATTTAGCATCTAATTTGCATATTCTGCTAATTACGAGCAAACAGAAAAAGTTACAAAAAAATCTGTTACATATATTAAATGGCTAGACATCTACTTTCTAAATCTCAAATTTGAACTAAATCGGTCCAAAAATAAACATGTAATGACCATTTATAGGTTTTTGCTATTTATAGCAATGGCGGCCATCTTGGATGCCGCAGGAATATAATTTGTACAAACTTTAATCTACTCCACCTAGGGACTTTCCACACCAAATTTGGTTCCAATTGGCCAAGTGGTTTCAGAGAAGAAGATTTTCAAAGAATTGCCTAAATTTAGCATCTAATTTGCATATTCCGCTAATTACGAGCAAACAGAAAAAGTTACAGAAAAACCCGTTACATATATTAAATGGCTAGACATCTACTTTCTAAATCTCAAATTTGAACTAAATCGGTCCATAAATAAACATGTAATGACCATTTATAGGTTTTTGATATTTAAAGCAATGGCGGCCATCTTGGATGCCGCACGAAGTTGATTTGTACAAACTTTATTCTACTCCACCTAGGGACTTTCCACATTAAATTTGGCTTCATTTGGGTATGTGGTTTCAGAGAAGAAGAGTTTCAAAGAATTGCCTAAATTTAGCATCTAATTTGCATATTCCGCTAATTATGAGCAAACAGAAAAAGTTACTGAAAAATCCGTTACATATATTAAATGGCTAGACATCTACTTTCTAAATCTCAAATTTGAACTAAATCGGTTCTAAAATAAACATGTAACGACCATTTATAGGTTTTTGCTATTTATAGCAATGGCGGCCATCTTGGATGATGCAGGAAGTTGATTTGTACAAACTTTAATCTACTCCACCTAGGGACTTTCCACACCAAATTTGGTTCCAATTGGCCAAGTGGTTTCAGAGAAGAAGATTTTCAAAGAATTGCCTAAATTTAGCATCTAATTTGCATATTCCGCTAATTACGAGCAAAAAGAAAAAGTTACAAAAAAACCCGTTACATATATTAAATGGCTAGACATCTACTTTCTAAATCTCAAATTTGAACTAAATCGGTCCATAAATAAACATGTAATGACCATTTATAGGTTTTTGCTATTTATAGCAATGGCGGCCATCTTGGATGCCGCACGAACTTGATTTGTACAAACTTTAATCTACTCCACCTAGGGACTTTCCACACCATATTTGGCATCATTTGGGTATGTGGTTTCAGAGAAGAAGATTTTCAAAGAATCGACTAAATTTAGCATCTAATTTGCATATTCCGCTAATTACGAGCAAACAGAAAAAGTTACAGAAAAACCCGTTACTATATTAAATGGCTAGACATCTACTTTCTAAATCTCAATTTGAACTAAATCGTCCAAAAAATAAACATGTAACGACCATTTATAGGTTTTTGCTATTTATAGCAATGGCGGCCATCTTGGATGCCGCAGGAAGTTGATTTGTACAAACTTTAATCTACTCCACCTAGGGACTTTCCACACCAAATTTGGTTTCAATTGGCCCAGTGGTTTCAGAGGAGAAGATTAAAGTTTACGCACGGACGCACGCACACGCACGGACGCACGGACGCACGGACACACGCTTCACCATGGCATAAGCTCAGCTGGCTATAGCCAGTTGAGCTAAAAAACAATTCATTGATAAAAACAAATAACATGGGACAGTACACACACATCACCCCCCCCCCCCCCCCCCCCCCCCCCCCCCCGATTTCCTTAGTTACACATCAATCATCCACACTCATATACATCAATCCCCAACCCCCATACACATCTTTCAATCTCATTATTTCATTTCAGTTGGTTCCTGAAAATAACAAGGACCAGCTGCGGCCACCACTCCCACAAATAACCCTTGCGGTTGACCTTAACAATGACCTTTGACTTTGACTTGGATTCATACATTGACTTTAGCCCATATGATCCCTGCCCAGTGTCATGACATTACATGCAAAGTTATCATTTGAACAAGGACAGTGGCAAAAGATACAAAATCAAAACCATGTATATTTATGACATAATAAATAAAGTGCACTGTCTCTGTGATAAGAAAACTTGGTACTTCTTGCTCTGTTGCAAAAATATGTCATCTAACCTATACAAACTTGGCCTCTGTTGAATCAACTCCAACACCAATTCCACAAGAATACTTTTTAATACATGACCTTATCATTCCAAGATGACCTTGACCTGGATAACTGATATAATACATGACCTCATCATTTCCAGATGACCTTGACCTGGATTACTGGTATAATACATGACCTTTTCATTTCCAGATGACCTTGACCTGGATTACCGATATAATACATGACCTTATTATTTCCAGATGACCTTGACCTGGATTACTGGTACATGTATATATGACCTTACCATAATTGGCTAAATGACCTTGATCTGCATTATAAAACATGACTTTATAATTCCCAGATGATCTTGACCTGCATTAAAAAACATGACCCCATCATTCGACAATTGACCCTGACCTGCATTTTAAAACATGACCTTGCCATTCTTAAAAGACCTTGACCAAGACCTCATCATTTCCAGGCGACCTTGACCTGCATGTAATATGTACCAGTGCCAAGTTTAGTGAACATATAGGAATGCTTGGCGTCCCCTCCCCCCTTTTCTTATATTGTACAATAAGAATTTCATCAAAGCTATCAACCTGGATGTTGACAATGTACTTTTATGAAGGAATATGAAAGTTGATCAGTTATTTTACTTGTTCACTGCACAAATTCCCTACACTGAACAGAAAGCATGCCAAATTCATTTCTGTTCATTCTGCGAACAAGAGGCTCACAACAAAATGAAAATTGCATTCTCTGAGCTCAATGTAAGAAATTGGCTAAAGACCCGTTGTTAAATTTGAGACACATATCAAATTTTTCCTGATATTTCACCATCTAGTTGTAAACTTCTGTAAATTCTAACACATTATATACAGACAAATGCGCATTTGTCAATCGTTTGGCACCTGAAGAACATGTATATTTCATTTTCAGACATCAAATGCATTGCACCATACAAATAACACACAACATTTTAATGGCAGCTCCGAGCGAACGTAATGAGCAGCTAATATTTGTGCGAAGTTTCCATTTCCCGTGAACGAACGCCATCTGCTTCCATACAGGATGAATTTTCTTTTCACAATTAACAGATCACATTAACATGAATTATATCATTTTCCTAAACTAAATGATAATTTTGGTCTTGCGTTTTTCTTGTTTAAAATCATTTCCTGTTCTCTGCGTTTACGTCGTTTATCTTCCTCTTCCATTCGCTGTTTCTCCTCTAACATTCGTCGTTGCTCTTCTACGAGTTTCAATTGTTCTTCAGCCTAAAAAATGCATAATATCAAACACATAAATTTTATTTTATCGATGGTAGAGGAAACAGAATGCCAGTAGAAAAGATCAACATTAGCCAAGGGAACTTAAACTATCTCACGCTAGGATGTGCTTAAATAGGATTTGAACTTAGGTTGGTGAAAGGTGCTGTGCTCCAATGGCCGACATGTTAGACCATTTGGTAAACAAAACCCTTCTTGCACTATAACAACAGATGTACAAAAGAACATTTCTTATACTGTATATTACTTTGTTCACGAGCAATTTATTTTCATGATATCCAAGATTTACTTAAAACCATAAAGTGCATCAAAATAAAATTCAAGCAGACCTGTTTTGTTCAAGAGTAACGTGATCAAAACAGTCCCATGTACAGCTACATGTAACCCTTTAATTAGGCACCAAGATGCAAATATAGCGCTACATAAGAAATTGATCAGTTTAATTGTTTCTTACATAAATCAAGATAAATGAGCCTTGGGCACATAGTGAACATTCCATGTCTTGAATTGGATTCAAGATCAGCATATTCTAGGAGGAGCCGTTGATCCTTTATTTTGCCAAATGACTCCAGTTGTTAAAGCTTAGTGGGCCATATTTAACATTATGTGAATGCAAAAATATTGATGTTATGGTGTTTTAGAAGAAAGTTTTTGAAATAGACCTTTCTGAATATTCCTAGATGAACAGTGCAAAAAATAAAATCCAGAAAATAAGATGACATGTAATGATAGTAATTTAAGTAGTTGACTTACCAGTTTCTTTTGGGCTGCTTCTATTTTCTTATTATTATCATCCATTATTTTTTCTAGCTCCTCCCTCTTTTTCCGTTCCTCATCCTACAAAAAAATCTTACAGTTTAAGTATTGTGTCTAGAAAAATCACGAAACCACAACCTAGCTTTAAAGTGGCACCAGACATTTTTACAGCACGGAAATGATATAAAATATTTATGATTGATGTTGAACATATGTAACGCATATATATATTATGTATGACAAAATGATCTGTACACCATTTTGACCACAAAATTTCAAAATTTTCAAAATACACATTTATGAATTATAACAAATATTAAATTTTAATTATAATTAAAAAATAATTTTGCTAGGTCAGGAGATTTTTTTCGAACCTAAAAAATAAAAGATTAATATTCTAAATTAAAGATTATGCAATTAATTAATGTAATTTCCTGTATATTGGTGAAACATCTAAATGCTACTGGGAAATACTTACGTGTTTTCAGGACCAGAGAATAAGAAACAACATATACAAGAAAATAAAACTTATTTATATAATAATTATTCAGAAAAAAAGACAAATAACCAATCACATTCTGGACATGTAAAGTTTTCAGTTTTTTTTTTTTTTCATTTTAAAACCAAAACTTTACGCGACCAGAAATTTCAGTAAATTTCAATTCCTGTATCCTTAAAGAACCCAAAACTATCAGCTAACTGCAGTAGTCAAGGGTTTCTGGGACAGCCCATGATTAAGATAACCATTTGTATCAAGAGAAAATGAACAGTGAAAATAAATGTCAACATTCATATGCTCATAACAAAATGAATCAAATCAATCAAGCATGTAAAAACATGACAATATACACAAAATTAGGGAGAAGTAGTTACCTGAAAAACGATTACATACCCAAACTGCTTTGTATTTTGTCCAACTAAGGAGCTATAACTCACTCTTTCTTCAGTTTCTTCATCATAACAGAATTGTCATTCAACGTTGTACATTAAAATTTATAAGCTTATGGCACCCTTCAATCCTCACATTGAATGATTTCACAAGCTTACATGTATATTCCTATATATGTTTCCTCCATCTAAATCCAACCTATCCCATGATACAATACTCTTACCCATGATGCAGTTTTCTTTCTTTCCCATAATGCAATTTTCTCTTACCCATAATGCAATTTGTTTTTTCTCTTAAACCAACCCTCCCAAATGGATATGAAGTGTGGTGTCAAGACAAAATTGACGACCCAAAATGTATACAGTGCTAAATTGAGGTTTTCAAACGCAAACCAAGGAGACTTCCATCTGAGAATGGGTAGAGAGCGCTTATCCGTCTGCTTAAAAAAATCTTAATACTTGCATTACTTTAATCCTGAAATTCCCTTTTTGTCAGCTTATGTATACTACGTTCACCAAAACCTAGAAGAAACTCGGTAGAAAATTTCCAGATCAGAAATTTTTCAATTTGTGGATTTATTTTTTAAACAAAAATTTATCTTAGAAATCTGGCATTACAGCATTTGTTCTAATGAAGTGATGCTGAAAGGAAAGGCTATCATGTAAAAGAAAACATGCAAAAATTAAACCAGTTTTTTCTTCAAAATTTTCAAATACCAACTTCTAACCACACATTACTGTTTGATAAAGCTTAACATTTTAAGCAAGTTAAATGGATATTTTTTAAAACTTTGTTATCTCATGGCTTTGTGAAAAACATTCTAAAAATTGACACCAGAAAATTGCAAACACATGGAATTTTTTCATTTTAGAATATAAAACATTGAATATAAACCTTGCATGCAGGAAAGATTCAATAATTCAGATTTACAAATATTCAGTTACATGCATCGAAAAGGAGGAAAATATAAAGAAACAACACAAAAAATACAGTTTTCAACAAGGGGCAATAACTCCCTGGTTTTCCCACAAGGGGACATAACTCTTTGGTAGTTAAAAAGGGTTAATAAAAATAAATACTGTAACTAGTGGTTAGATTATTGTGTTGGTATCTGAGCTGGTTATGGTGGCCGGGTGAGCACTGATTTGTCCGTCCCTGCAATTTTCATCAAACTGTAGATTTACTCTGTATTTTTACGTTGAATCTAATTGGACCCAGAATAATTAATAATTTATGTTTTCTTTACATTTTTTGTAATAAATTAATATCAGCTATATCAACATGATTAAGACGTCTTAAACTTTGTTAAATTAACTGAGACAAATCACAGTATCCAGGGTTACAATACTACAAAGTGTTAAAGTTAAGTTAAAGTCTGTCCCGAGCCATTAGGCCCATCAGGCCGGAGCTTATCCCGGTTTCTGTGGCGTTAAGCGACTGAGAGTACAAGACTCTCCCCTGAATGGGACGCCGGTCCATCGCAGGGTTAACCCCCAGCATTTTGCTGGTACTCATTTATTTTTCAGCTGAGTGAACTGGAACAACGTGAAATTAAGTGTCCTTGCTCAAGGACACAACACATCGCCCGGTCCAGGGATCGAACCCACGACTTCGAATCATGAGTCCAACGCCTTAACCACTAGGCCACGCACTTCCACTACAAAGTGTAGATACTTCTATATATATTTCCTAGACTTCTGACCATAGACTTTCATGATCCAAATATGAATGAACCATGATATTCTGAAATATTTTTATAAATCCTTAAAGTCAATGAAAATTTTTATGTAATAATTTAAAGAAACTGCAATATTTGATGTGGATTTCTGATCATGCTAGAACAGACGAATGTAGAAAGTTTTTGTCATTTAAAGTTGTGTATGCCCCCGCCTCCCCACCTACCCCAAAAATGACAATTTTTAAGAGATCTTCAGATTCTCTTCAACCACATGCATCTTAGGTCTCAACATTAAATTGGGAGTATTTGAGCATTTACCAGTTGTTTCAAATTCATACCAATAAACAAAATTTATTAACTTTTTGTTTTAAATTTGGACCATCTTGTACGAGCTAGATTTAACTAGACTTTGATAATCAAAGAGCTAAAAAATAAGTCTTGTTAAGAAAATGACAACCAACTGTGTGACATGTATATAATTGGCCTTACTTATTTCAAATGCTGGCTTCAGAATAGTTAAGAGTTAGATTATATATACATATATAATTTGTACATGAAATTAAAACACCAATACGAGCAAATCTACAAAGTTTCCTTTAGAAATCCATCAAGTCCTTGAAAACAGGTTTTTTTTTTTTGTAATTCAAAAAATATGTCTGTGAAAGTCTTATCTTCTATTATGAATTTTTAACATATAATTCTTGACATTCTGCCAATCTGCTTTTGGAAAAGCTGTTAAAGTTTAGTTGCCAATTTCTAAAATTTGCAAAAAAAATCTTTTAAAAGTTTCCAAAGTTTGTTAACATAGGATATTTTTTGAAAGATTTTTTAGAAGTAGCCAATTATGGTTTAAGCTACCAGGAATGAAAGCATAGAATAGAAATAGTTAAAATTTAAATTATAAGAATAATTCACATTTTTACCGAAATCATTTTTTTGGTTACAAAAACTTTAAATCACTGCAATAAAAAATATACTTTAGTTAACCCTGTCCCAAATATCATAAATACCTCGCCTGTTTAATGTTATCAAGAACTTGATATAGACGTATCAAAAATGATTAAAATATCTCACCATTTTAGTTTTATTCCTAAGAACAAACCAGTGACACCCTAATTAAAATCACAAACTCAATTAGTACCTCCTTTCTTTTTTGAGCTTCTAGCTCTGCCTCTCGTTGTCGTTCAAGCTCCTCCAACATCTGTTTCTCCATGATCCGCTTGGCCTCTTCCACTCGGCGCCTAACCTCAGCTTCGATTTCATCTTTCCGCCTCTCAAGTTCTTCCTCCACTCTTTTTGCTACTAACTCTTCAACTCTCCTTGCAACCTCTTCCTCTATTAATTTTTCTTCTAATTCTTTCTGTTTTCTGAAATTAAAAAGTATTTATGGCATACTAAAAAACTTTTTCAAAAGATTCATTGATTGAATGGGATTTTACATCCAATTCAATAATATTTCATCACCATGTATAAGTGAAATGGCAGAATTTTTTTCCTTTGTAATGGCTAATGCACTCAGGGCAATGTGCAAGGAGTGTTCTTTACATGCCATGCCTGCTGTGAAATGAGGAATTGGATTTTTAACATTTCTTCTGATGGAACAAGTGACTTTCCTTTCTAAATGCAGAGTGCTTGGCGAAAAAACAGTCAACAACTATTTTCTTGGTCAGACCTGGTCAGGGTTCGAACCCGTGACCTCCCGCATATGAAGCAAGCACTCTATCAAAGAGGTACTATAGTGGTCTACTAAGACAAAAGATTGGTCAGGGTTAGCCCACAGACAGTATTGTTGTGGGATAAAATCATATTTTGGGGGTAGTGACACAAGAGCCTCACTGTAGTTGTGGAGAGTAGACTAGAAGTATTTACGATACATACTGTTGTCTCTGTCTTTCTAACTCTGCCCTTTTTTCTTCTTCTTCTCTTCTCTTTGCTCTGATAATTAAATCTTCATCACTACTAGAACTACTTGATGATGCAGACCTCTTCCTGTAGAAATAAACAAGTTATGATATAATCATAATATCATCCTACAAACCTACACCTAGGACTAGGAAGGTCTTTTATCTTTATGTTTGCCAGGTCTCACATAAAATCTTGAAAGTCAAATATCAACAATTAAAGGTCTATGAGCAAAAATGTTAGAATCGACAGTATTATCTTTGTAAAAAACAATAGGTCCATCAGACTTTTACAGTTTTAATATAAAGAGTTGAGTAATGGTGTTTAACGTCCCAGTCAAGAATATTTCACTTCTATCGAGACGTCGCCAGCTATAGGCAACGGTGCAGAAATTTTGCCTGTGTGTTGCGCTGATGTCATTAAACAGCAGGGTTCTTTAGCGTGCCAAGCCCACCGTGACAGGGGACTTCTTTTTTTTTTAAGTTCCCATCCGAAAGAACCGTGACTTTCATTTCGTTATGCCGAGTGCTTGGTGAAAGAACAGTCACTACACACTTTTAAGTCTTGGGTTCGAACCCACGACCTCCCACTTACGGAGCGAGCACTCTACCAACTGAGCTACCGCAGTGGTTTTTAATATAAAGAGTCAAAATGTAAAATTAATATGTCCTGGACCTAGGACCTGGGGAATTTTGAACCCCCGATTACACATATATTCCCAATTGAATGTGACCCCTGCATACAAGGGGTATATTTCAGTATGTAAGAAGCGTACAAGATGCAAGTGTTATGGTCCCAGCTCAATTCAGAAAAGAAGTTGCAATAGTAATAAATAGCTAAAATGTGTAAACACTTAGGGACACAGACTCGTTTTTTAGTAGCCATGGGCTACTGGGCCCCTGCTAATCTTCATCCCTGTGATATAGGTTCAAAGTTATGTTTTAATAGAAGGTCTTTTGTCTTTTGGCAGGTCCCACATAAAGTTTTGAATGCCCAAATTCCAATCTCAAAATTGAAAAGTCCAGGTGTATATAATTGTTATTATGCAGTATTATCCTGGTAAAAATCTGTTAGGTCTTATCAGTATTTTACAGGTTCAAAATCAAGGGCCCCAATGTAAAAGTCAATAGGTCCTTGACCTAAGACACAGGGTATTTTCAGCCTGATTGGGCCTCCAATTTCCAACATGCATAAAAATCTGGAAACAAAAACATACACAAGGAAATAGATGATTTCCAAAGAACAAAACCTCCCCCGATGGTGCTGTATTGTGAACATCACTTGATTTGGGATGGTAGAGTAGTTACGAAGACAGTGGATTGGGATTAGTTGAAGGGTGTGTGTGGATTGGTTGGATATTAATTTTTAGCAAGACCAGTGCTGTATCCAACCAGCGAGCGTCTTTGTAAACACAGACAAAATAATTAATCGGGGTTGATAATTAGTCAATAATTTAATATTATTGAAATTGAATTAATATTGTTTTTCGTGCCTGGTTCTTTTTCTGTCTCTCGACCTCGAGCGATGTCTGCTCCGTCGAGGTTGTCGACTCGACGATTCTCTTGGTTGTTGAGATCTTGACCTCGACCGTGTTCTTCTTTTCTTATGTTTTGTTCTGTGTCTTTGTCTACTTGAAGATCTGCTTCTACTTCTTGATCTACCCATTATTAAAGTCCATAAAGCAGATTAAATATATCACGTAAAATTCTCCAATAACTACATAAAAAGCAAGGTGAACGTCAAAGAACGCACACACAACAAAATCGATTCAAAATGGCGGACAAGCTGAGGGACACTATAATTTCTTACCTGGACACGTTACGAACACGTCGCAGATCGGATCCCCATTTAAAATGAAGTTTCAGTCTTTTAAATATGCAATTGGATTAATATAAAATTAAACAAGATTTTCGTGTAAGATAAATTATGTCTCAAAATCCTTAAATATGTCAGGGACGACAGAAGTCCATAATTTTATTTAAAAACTGGGTAGGACCAGCCGAGACATATAAAACATATAAGGACTAATCAATCCAAATGAGAGAGAGAGAGAGAGAGGGGATGAGATATCATGTAATGGCGATATTTAATATTTAATCGAGTTGTTAAAAGAAAGGCAGATAGAGTGACATGCAAATATAGGAAATTAAACTAATAATAATAATAATAATAATAATAATAATAATAGAAAAAAAAAAAAAAGAAAATAGAGAAAGAAAACGAATGTCAGAATTTGATAACTTGCCATGATACGTCAATGTTACAATACGTATTGAGTATTGAGACTAATAATGATAAATTCCTGACTTTAAAATTTGGACGAGCGCTAGCCTGATGAATATAAATCTTCTGACTTTGGACGAGCGCTTGCCTTTTGAATTATAAAATTAATGTCGTTTCCGAAAGACCCCATGGCTTTCATTTCTAAATGCCGAGTGCTTGGCGAAAAAAACAGTCACTACCTATTTTCAAGTCTTGGTCAGCTGACCCCGGGGTTCGAACCCACGACTTCTCACATACGAAGCATGTACTCTATAGCAACTGAGCTACCGTATTGGAATTATATAAGACAAGAGATAAAAGACAAACCGTGACAATCATATTGGAATAACTGATTATCTTATATATTCCCATACATAACGACGGAAAAGTTTCCATGTATAGTTTTAGAAATATAAAGAAACTTGGGCAAGTCACCTCATGAGAGAGAATCCGACGACTGGGCTCTCTGTGGACATTTTGAATGCGTTATTTTAATAGAAGTTCAAATCAGCACATGTCAGGGCGTTAAAAGTCAACGATTTCAAAAAGATTTATCCATGTGTGGATTTTTTTCTCCATTTTTTTGTAAACTTCTCAAACTCACTGTGGTGATAGGAACAAAACTTAAAAAAAATGAAACAAATTTCTGACACATACACGTTACTCTCTGTATTGAAATGATCAAAATATTTTTCTTTTTTTAAAAAGAAATAAAGTTGAAAACTTAAGACACATACATCATTTTTAGATCATTTTTATGTAGACTGTAGATACTAGATAAAGATGTTGCTGTACAGTACAGACCTATCGAAAATTTAACACTCGGCTAACCGACAAAAAGACTCAACTAACGGACAGGAGTCAAGGCTCGGGTGCCGAGGGGCCAAGATGTAAAGATAGTCAGCATCCGAAAACTAACCCACAGATAGATTGTAGCTGTCAAAAACTATCGAGGTATAGATAACGAAATTTCGAGACGAACTGTCGAATCGGTATTAAGTTGTTAGTTTAGTGTTAAACTTTCGACAGGTCTGTACTGTATATCCCATCCTTTCGTCAGTCAGTTAGTTACTGAGTCAAACTTCTATCTCTATAAGATAACGGTACATCATACACTTGTCAGGGGAAAGCGAGCGGACATGTAGAAGTCGACTGAGTGAGAGAACAGACAGATGAAATTCTTGGCGTGACTCACAGAGACGAAAAATCGTAAATTTATCTATGTGGATACATCTGAACGTGCATTATGATGCGTTAGTTTACACATGTTCTGATATTGGGATTATACACGCAATATTAACTCCATTGTGTAGTGTTGTACTATCTACTTAGTATAGGTAAGTACTAATTATTTGTACCTATTATTTTTAATTAGTACTTTGTTTCTAATTAGTATGTAGAAAAATTAACTAAGGAGTATGAGCATGTGCCAAATTAAAGTCCATGAATACTGGCACAAGACTACAGTTTCACAATCATTCCTGAACTAAGATTTTCCTTAACTTAAATTTGGCAATTTTTTTATCTTGTTTTTTTCTGTTTTGTTAGTTTCCAAGATAGTTAGGAATTTAAGATGTCATTTTGAAGATCATTTTAAACTTTAAACTTTTGTATTAGATTGACTAATAAAATAAATATAAAAAAATCGCTCGATCTAAGTTAACGGAAATCTTAGTTAAGACATGATAGTGAAGCTGGTACCTTTTTCACAATAATTCCTTTCACATTTAGCATTTCTTCACAGCAATTTAATATTTTTTGTATTCATGGAGACCTTCACACATATATAATTTGCTTTTTTTTATATTAAAAGACGGATTTATACAAGAGTTCGCTCTTGTTTCAGAATATCCTTTGTTTGTAAAATTATTTCATTATGGTATCTTTTATTATAATTTCGTTCATCATTAATATTTTCTTCACTTTTCGGCATAAAAACTTCGCTCCTTTCGTCTTTGCAACTTCATTTCTTCGTATCCACAACTTTGCTTCCTCGTCTGTACAACTTTTCTTCTCTCCTATCTCTTCAATTCTCCGCGTTTAATAAAATGTGAAGGATCGAAATCACGAAGTTGCACTTGCAAAGGGTCAGAGTTGCGAAAGCGAAGGAAATGGAGTTGCAAAGACTATAGATCGCCATATACTATTTTACTTCCTTCGCATGTTCACTCCCTCGTTCTTTCGTTTTCGCGTGATCTGCTCTTTTCCCTTAGCAACTTTGATGATGGCCTTAACCGAACATCATAGATGTTTATTAGTACATTTATTTCACTGGGTATTTCGTGATAATGGCAAGAACATGCATATTGTAATACGCTACAACTTTTCATTTTTCATTTTAAGTTGACAAATTACTGAGGTTTTATTTTTGCCTGGAGTTGGTTAAGTCATAATAACAGTCTCATTGTAAAGTTAAAAATAGCTTAACAGTCATTGTCCCTCCTTTTGAATTAATAAAAACAATATTGGGATGCTTTCATTATTCGATCGTTTTTTCGTGTCTGTCAGGGGAAAAACATGATTTTGGTTTTTATTAAAGTAAGGCATTCAAAATTAGCACATGAAAACTTGTCATGTGCTGATTTTGAATGCCTTATTTTAATAAAAAATCAAAATCAGCACATGGCAGTATGAAACTGGCCCCCATGATTCAGAATTCATTTTAACATCCAGCTGTACCTATAACTCGGTTTTTATTTATGTTAAGACTTTATTTTGGTCTGACTGACATTTCTGATGTACAGTGTACAGACCTGTCCAAAGTTTAACACCAAGCTAACGAATTAGAACTAGAACCAGACAAGTTCCAATCGAGTCTGAGATAAGGAAACGAAAATGGGGATGGATTGGCCACACACTACGCAAGCCTGCGTCAAATGCCACCAGGCAGGCTCTTGACTGGAACCCACAAGGGAAGAGGAAGAGAGGCCGGCCTAAACAGACCTGGCGTAGGAGTATCGACTCAGAGGCGCAAACAGCTAGAAAGACCTGGACCGAACTGAAGAAGATAGCCCAAAACCGTGTCAAATGGAGAGGTGTTGTTGCGACCCTTTGTTCCCAAGCAATTAAGAGGAATAAGTCAAGTAACGAATTAGTGCCGAATCTACAGCTCATCTCGACTCCTCGTTAGCTATATATCGCTGCAGGTTTTCGGAGGCTGCTGCCTATTTCCCAGCAGTTTTTCGGCATCTAGGCCACTTGGTAGCCGAGTTTCAACTCCTTGTCGTAAGCTCAGTGTGTTAAACTTTTGACTTGTCTGTACTGGAATCACACCTGCTTACATAGTGTAATATGTTCGCGTATTATTATTACTGGCTTTCGAAGACATGTTTTAATTCAATTCCTGGTAGCCAAAATCTCCATTGGCCACTAATTTCCGAGGCATTCTTTAAAAAGAGTAACCTACTTTTAGCAAAGTTGTTAAAAAATACTTGAAATAGGACTATATTGACACAAACTTCGGAATTTGCCCACCAATAATTTTAAATTGTGGTAATTATTACCACTAATTTAGTCAATGAAACATAGTTAATGATTGTGGGTTCAAACTTACATGGTAAATGTTCTAAGACGATTTTCATCTAACGCCAATACTTGAACCTTAAGAAGGTGCACTTACTCAGTAGCCTTTCTCTTTCTATTCATTGTCGTTAGATCACAATCATCATCATCATCATCATCATCATCATCATCATCATCATCATCATCATCATCATCATCATCATCATCATCATCATCATCATCGGCAACAGCAGCAGTTGTTACCCCGCTACCAACACCGCCAGCATCACCATCACCATCATCATCATCATCATCATCATCATCATCATCATCATTGTCAATGTCACCAACTTCTTATATTTATTTATTTATTTATTTATTTATTTATTTATTTATTTATTTATTCATTCATTCATTTATTTTTGTGTACAACATCATAAATAAAATATGACATGCACTATAACTACTAAATGTTTCAAAATTTTAAAATTAGTAGTTGGACACCCCCCCCCCCCCCCCCACCCACCCCCGGTTCTTTGTCAGCATCGGTATTTTCAGCAAACATCACAATAAATCAAATTAGTTCCGTATTTACATCAACCAACCCGTTAATCTAAGTTGAACTTCTCAACCTTCTGTAGTGGTAATTTCACTTATAATAAACAGTTTTTAAGTATGTACCAAAAATAATGCCATATGTATTGAAACAAAGACGGAGAGTACAGGCCTGTCGAAATTTTAACTGTAAGGTGACGAATTGGTGTCGAAATGGCAGCTCATCTCGATCCCTCGTTAGCTATATCTCGACAGTTGCTAACTATCGCTTGACAGTTTTTCGATCACTAGCTATCCATATTTCCGCCACTCGACAACCGAGATCTGACATCTTTGACTCCCTCTCGTTAACTCAGTGTTAAACTTTGGACATGTCTGTACATTAGCATCATCGGAAGAGGGAAGGTAAATGTTTGCTTAGTAACAGTAATTTACGACTTTATCTTTGAGATTCGTCAGGTGCTTGACCTTATACTAATGTTAGCGAGAGAACACAAGACAAGAGAATGTTTATATATACAGTACAGACCTGTCCAAAGTTTAACACCCAGCTAACGAAAAGATGTCGAAGCTCGGCTACCAAGTGGCTAAGATGTCGATAGATAGAGGCCAAACAAATCTTGCCGAGAGATGGACAGCATCTGCCGATAAGTTGTCGACATATTGGTAACGAGAAGTCGACATGACTTGTCGATGCGGCTCTAATTCGTTAGTTTAGCGTTAAACTTTCGACAGGTCTGTACTGTATGGGAACATAAATACGATTATATAACTTAGACGGTGCATCAAACTTATGAACAATATCAGCAGGGAATATTACGATTCTACAGAGATATATATTAAGGGAGATCTTGGAATCATGATACCGAAATCAGCATGAAAAAATTCTTTTTATCAGTTTATTACATATGTCAATGAACGAACTGATTCAGTTAAAAACTTAAGAGAAATTCTTATTTCTTATAATTAATGTATGGTACGCACTTGTGAAAAGTTTAAGACACGACTAAGGTTGTGATAGAGTGCTCGCTTCGTATTTGGGAAGTCGTGGGTTCGAACCCCGGCCGGGTCTGACAAAGTCTTGAAAATAGGCATAGCCACTGTTCTTTAGCCAAACACTAGCATTTTAGCTTTAGTCGAGTAGGCATTTTATGAACCTAGAAATGTTCATTCCTATGAAGTTTTTTTGCTGTTTTGTTTTCCTTATGGGTCCTTGAACAAAACTAACTTAGTTGCCCTTCGGGCAAATTTGGGCAACTTGCACAATATACATAAATCCAAAATGGCCGCCAAACGTCAAATTAAAATACATACTGCGATATAAAATATCTTCCAATAGGTTGTAATATATCCTTTTAGATGTTTTCAGGCATGAGGAACCCATTTCTGGTGTTAATTTTTACATACGGAACACTTAACTCACACAATAAGCTATAAACACAAGATGACCGACGGACGCCATCTTGAAATATTGATTTTGTACAAAAACAAATTTATAATAGATTGTCATACATCTTTGCAGGGGTATTTAGGCAGGGGCAACTCAATTCTGGCATTAATTTTACATTAAATACCATCATGTCTATAATGACCGACCATATGTGTCAAATAACTATTCACCCTTGTGTAAAAATTCAAATACTTCCTCTCTCCAGAACAGTTACAAAATTATGTATTTTTTTTAGGCAAGCATGTCCTTGTGTGTTGCACTTATAATTTTGTGCCTTACATTGACATAACACGACAAAGAAGTTCTTTGGGCGCCGGGTATCCTTTCGCTATAACATGTAATGATCTTTGAATCTTTGAATTTCAATCCGAAATCGGTTATCATCTCATACTGCTCAGGAGGATCTTGACTGTCGGTACCCTTTCACAACATTAACTAAAGGTGCGACAACAGAAAATGGCGTTTGATACAAAGTTAAAACTATAAGGATTTGGTGTTCTTTATGAAGAGCCTATGGAAACGTCACAGTTTTCCCTGCTGGCTGGCAATACAGAACATCAAAGAATAGTTCAGATCCCATAAAATTATTTGTGATCTTTGTTGACCACATCAGCTAAATGAGGAGAATAAGAGTTTGTAATTATGATGCTGTATCACAACCACTAAGAACATGCATACATAACAGCTCAAGATATCTCGAACGAAGTCCATGTCCCTAAGAGCATTCATGCCTGGTAGTTCAAGACATCTCGATCCAAGACCATCACACTTACAGTGTGCATGCCTGGCTGTGCTGTTCAAGACATCTCGAACCAAGACCACGACACTGAGAGCATGCATGCCTGACAGTTAAAGACATCTCAAACCAAGACCACGACACTGAGAGCATGCATGCCTGGCAGTTAAAGACATCTCAAATCAAGACCATAGTTAGTTGCATTGATGTTCAAAAACTTCTATCCTATTACTCCATCTGTACATCACATTGTTTGCATGCTTATACACCCAATACACTAGGGAAACAAAAACATCTGTGTCGTCAATCAGCACACAAATGATATCATGACCTGTCTGTGCAGCCTGGGGAACATACAATACCATAGTTATGCCGGATTCATCATAGTCGAATCCACAATCATATACATTTTCTGTGGTGTTCCCTCTTTCCTGGTTTCTTAGAATATATGAGATGGTATTTGTGGAAAAACAAGATTTTCTTTGAAGTGTCTGGGTACCAATATGACCTTTTTTGGATTGATGCAATGAAATCTGATGGGTTAACCCCATGTGATCAGGAGATGTGGTAGAAAAACTGTGAATCAGTGTGATTGTGAGTTTTGGATGAACGAACTCCACAAAGCGATTTGACTAGAGCTGACTTCATTCCTTTTTCAATGACAACTATTTTCAACCAATGTCAAAAAAGGAACAGAACCGATTACAAATGCAAGCAGAAGCTATGCTCAAACTGCCCTTGCTTTTCAAACAACGATAACCAAAGAAACATGTTTCCAAGATCAATAACTGGCTTTGTTTTTGCATCTTGACAGTGTCGCTTTGAAACGTATTGCCTTTATCATCTATATAGAGCCAATGATGGCATTATAAAACTCATCAGGTAGACCGGATTGTACTCTTATTCCATCTCTACATCCATTGCAACTGAATCCACAACATTGACACATTTGAAGCAATTTTGTGAACAATTGCCTTATGACCTGTTTTTATTTAGAGGGGGTTTGAATAAGGAATACATTTTGGTCATATATATCCAATAAACATCGAGGATTGAACTCTTTGAGTTATGGTTCGTATCACACTCAGAATATATTCATTCCAATGGATCAGAGAAGCACCAATCTACCCCACTAAAAGGATCAGGCTAGAGAGTTATGCCTTTTTCAAATTTGATAGCAGTTTGTACTCCAAACTGGTTAACCAAGACAGCATCCTAATAATCACTATGGTGTCGACATGCAATATCCTCCACAGGACACGCATGTGTTTATAGCAGACACTGATAAAGTTTACCAGCATATTGTACATGTCCAGCATCCAATAAAATTATTTGTTGGGTTTGTTAATCAGGATACAAATAGTTTTGAAAGAGTTCTACTGTTCAACTCCAACCAAACAATTTGTGGAAGGTTGTGCATTATCAGTGACAGATTTTGCTGCAGATTCCCGAAATCATAATACTTCATTACATGACGTAATGTATCAATGTTTATGTGAAAATCGAATCAATTCACTGCTGCCAAAGGTTATGTTTTTAATTTCTTATTAAAAGGAATTGTGTGAGCCTCATGTATGACCTTTTAATCAAAACGTATCAAGATGCATGGTTAAGTTACACAGCATTGAATGTGATATGCTGAGTTAATCTAATTATAATAAACCATTGTCTGGTCAAAATTGTTAAATATACTTTCAAAATGTCCCCAATGTTAAAAACAACAACGGAAATGAGTTTCTCATCCCTAAAAACATATAAAACGGTATATTGCAAGCTATTGTAGAACAATTTTTACAAAAGATCGATTTTCAATATGGCGCCAGGCAGCCATCTTGGATATATGCAAATTATTCAATTTGCCCAATGTTGCCTCCAGGGCAACTAACCTAATTTTACTCGAGGGACCCTATAGAATACAAAACAGCAAAAAAACTTCATAGGAAAAAACATTTCTAGGTTCAAGTATTGAGTATATGGGAGTGTCAACTCGACTACTTAAGAACCAAAGTCACAGGGTCTTTCCAAAGAGACCTTAAAAACCGATGCTCCGCGACACGTACGACAGGCATGACACGTAAATTAACCCCCCCTGCCCATTGTACTGAGCGAACTGCAACGGTAAAAAATCCTGCCACTTCACGTATAACTGATGACGTCTCGATATAAGTCAGGTATTCTTGACTGGGACGTAAAGCCCCATTCAATAAAAAGTTTGACACTAAGCCAACAAATAAGTGTCAAATCGGCAGCTCATCTGGACCCCTCGTTATCTACAAGTATACTTCTAGACAGCTTTTCTGTCACCAGTTAAATTACAGACCTGTCTAAAGTTTAACAGTAAGTTAAAAATAATGACCAATAAGAAGTTCTTTATGGCCCAGCTCGACCGACAGCGTTTCAGCAGCTGTCATCAACCTCTCGATAGCTTTTAGGCTACTACGTGTAGCTATCCTTTATCGGCCATTCGGCAATCGAGCTTCAACCCCTTCTCGTTAGCCCAGTCTGCACTGTACATCGATTAACGCTACTGTGGTTGACAACCTATGTTTGAGGAGTTGGTTGGAGTAAGAGTCAAGCTTCTTCACTTATGTAAAGGCGGTCAGTTTTAAGATAGTGGAGAAAAGCGCAATTACATAGGTTCGAATCCACCTCGGGATAGATCCTAAAATGAGAAAGTTTGCCTAGTCTAGGCGGGTGGTTTTCTCCAGGCACTCCGGTTTCCTCCACTATCACAGAACTTACCGTCTCGATATTAATGAAAAACAATCTTGACGTGGTTGCAAATCACTACTACTCTAGATCTTTTACTGCAAACTTAAGTTATGCTGACCATTAAATGCTAACCAATTATTTTGATAAATGGCTTGAACATGGTCTTTCTCTGGACGTTAGATCTACGTATTTATACAAATTGATAATAATCTGTTTTTATAAACATTGATGCTATCCGATAAAACAAAATCTGACAGATTGAAGCCATCAAGACTTTGATGTTTCTTCAGATAGATAGAGAATTGCATTCACTTGACCAGCGGTCAGTTACAAATTTTCTTTCAGATAGATAAGGTAATGCACTTGAAAAGACCAACAACCAATTATAAATTTTAATTGGCAAAATGTACATGAATATGATTTACCAGAAACATTGTCAAAATTATTGGAATTCCTTTGCATATGTAATATCTTTAAAAAAAGACAAATCTTTTGGGTAGGACTTGCATTAAGAACATTAAAATACAAGTACATGTACCCTCTACTAAATTTTGACTGAAAAAGACAAAAGTTAAAGAATAACGAAATCAAGACGTAATTTTGGAATTTCTGTGAAAAATAATCCCATAAAATGTAGATTGGGTTTGTTACACAAGAAAGTCCTACTAACTCTTGGTATTTTAGAATTCGAAAGGTCAAATTAAGGGTCAGAAAGTCGTATTGAGATTGATTGGTATTAACCTTCATGTATGATCTATACCAGATATCTCCTTCTAGAGTTCTTTTTAATGCTAACAGGAAATCTGGATATGGATTCTATTACATCGTGAGGTACAACAAAAGTCTTCTACGCTAATTTTGTTTAAACAGCAATAATCTCTCTCTCTCTCTCTCTCTCTCTCACACACACACACACACACACACACACACACACACACACACACACAGTCTCTCTCTGTAAATACCGCTACGGTAGTTCCCTATATAGTGAGTCATTTGTGGGAGGTCGTGGGTTCAAAACCCGGCAGGGTATGATCAAGATTTGAAAATTGCCCTAAGCGCATTGCAAGCATCAAAATTCTGTCACTTCACATATAGCAGGCGACGTCTCAATATAAGTGAAATATTCTTGACTGGGACGTAAAACACCAATCAACCAACCTATCTATCTATCTCTCTTTGATGGTATAAGTGAGATAAATAGTGTGGGCAATTTGAGATAAAGAGGATATACAGTATGCCATTTACCTGCAATGTTGAGACAATGTCAAATGAGAGAGAGAGAGAGAGAGAGAGAGAGAGCATTGCTGTTTATTAAGGAAACGGAATGTAGGAGAGGGATTTTGAACTTTGAATTCTTTAATTAATAACAAAGGAATTTGTGAACTTTTTTTTCTAAAACACCATTTTCTCCTCTTCTAAGTGGAAATACAACTGTTTCTACTGCTTCTCATAAATAAAGATATTATACCATACATACAAACTGCATCAGACAGTGTGTTATCATCAAATAATAATTAACCCACTTAATTGCAGGTGCGAATACACGTGCTTTTACGATATATCAGACATTGTATTGCTACTTTATGCATTCTTCCTATTGGTCTTAATACTACATTACGCTATTTAGCTGCAGTGTAGCCCTGTCAAAAGTTTAATGCTAAGGTAGGAAAAATTATTCGAAGATACGCTGCTGCATGACAGAAATATGGATAGCTAGAGTCCGAAAGAAAGATAGATAGCAGCCACCAAAAGCCTTGGCGCGATAACTTACTATAGGCAATGAGATGAACTGGCACTCCTTTTCCCTTCTAGTGGAGCATAACGCGAGGCACATATCTCTCCACTTCCTCCCATATAAAGCATCATACTCAGCCGTCCTCCAACTTGGCCAGCCAATTTTATTTCTTTCCTTCTCTGTTATTCTCCAGATCCTTTTTGGTCTTTCCCTTTGGAGCCCAGGTTAATGCATTTTTCATTTACGTTGTTAAAAAATAGAACCAGTTCACAATAATTCCTTTACTAAAATTTTCCTTAATTTAAATCTAGCAAATTGGAAGTCTTAGTAATTTGATTAATTTTTAAGCAATCCTGGAATTTAAGGTGACATTTTAAAGATCACTTTAAGCTCATGGCATTTGTATTTTATTAAGTTTCGTTCAAACTGTATATTCATAGACTGCATTGTATAGGCAAACATTATTGACCTGTATGCCTGACCTTTTATTACTGAGGAATATTCATATAGGAGGGGCAACACATATGTAGCAGAGGCGGATGCAGAAATTTAGAAAGGGGGGGGGCGTATAATGTGATAGCCGAAGGCTCTAACCTTCTAGGGGGCTCCCCCTGAAAATTTTGAGAAAAATGGCGCAAAATCCTGCATTCTGGTGCAATCTGAGCTGCATCAAAATGAACAATATGTATTATTAGCGACATAAAGGGGGGCGTACGCCCCCGCTGAATCCGCCATTGTGTAATGGTTAGAATTAACAGTTAATTATACATACACACATTGCTCATGATTAGTGTTAACATCATATAGACAAAATATACTCGCGTTATCCCTATTCTAAAATTTACCCGTCCATAATGCATATTCAAACCACAGGTCAAGCGGACAGGTCAATGTTGTTTGCCGCTACCATCGTCCATAAAATGAGGTATAAAACAAGAATAATTCATCAACAGAATAAAACAAAAGGCGAAGGCTTACAATTAGAAAAATTGGCACACGATTAAGAATTGGATGTTGTATTTAAGTCAATTTCTAGGTTATCGGTAACAATTCATTCGCTTTGAAATAAAGTGTCTGGGGAGTTATGTAACATTTATTTTTGTTTGGGAACTTTATCCTACTGTTAAGTTCAAAGTTTGACATACATTAGTCTACAGACCTGCCACAAGTTGAACACTAAGCCAACGAATTGGTACCGAATCGGCAGCTAGCTCATCTCGGACCTCTCGTTAGCTATATCTCGACAGTTTTATGGCAGCTGATATCTATCTCTTGACTGATTTCCCAATCGACAGCTAACATTCGACTCCTTTTTTGTGAGCTCAGTGTTAAACTGTCTGTGCTGTACCTCGATCACTCGACAGAATCATTGCGGTAGCTCAGTTGGTAGAGTGATTGCTCCGTAAGTGGAAGATCGTGGGTTCGAACCCCAACCGGTCTGACCCCCAAGACTTGGAAGTGGGTAGTGCCTGTTCTTTCGCCAAACACTTGACATTACGAAATGAAAGTCACGGTTCTTTCGGATTGGAACTTAAAGTAAACGACGTCCCGTGTCACGGTAGGCTTGGCACGATAAAGAACATTGCATACCAACGCACAGGCAAAATCTACACCTTCGCCTATAGTTGGTGACGTCTCGATATAAGTGAAATATTCTTGACTGGGACGTTAAACACCATTACTAACTCACTCAACTCGGTCTTTCGACAGCCTAGCCTCGGACCTTTTCATTCGCCCAGTGTTACACTTTCGACAGGCCTGTATTGTAAGTTTGGAAAAGAGCTCTAATTCTGAATTACAACCACTGTTATAAAATTACAGTGCAAACCTGTAAAATATTAAAATTTAAAGCCTCCATGAGCATGATGAATAGATTATTTAATCACAGTTTTAAAATAGGAAGTTTTAGGGGTGTAACTCATTAAAACGCCTACTACCTATTTGTATAAAAACAGTACCGACCTGTCGAAAGTTTAACACCGATCTAAAAAAAGGAGGCGAAATTTGACTGTCTAGATATGGGTAGCTAATGGCCGAAAACTGCCGCTAGATAGATATCATCTGTCGGAAAGCTGTCGAGTTATACAGTAAAACCTCGTTATATTGCCCCTCGATAACTTTGCCACCTCGCTTATCGCCACACTATTTTGAAGTCCCAAAATCCATTTTGTTTATGTTTTTCTTTATCCGCCTCCCCCGATTCATCGCCAAACCCCTTTATATAACGCCAAAATTTGATTGAACAAATGATGAATCGAGGTTTTACTGTAGCTAACGAGGGGCAGAGAAAAGCTGCCGATACGACTCCAAATGGTTAGCTTAGTGTTAAACTTTAAACAGGCATGTAATATAGGTCAATTTCATTAACAGGGAGGAGGTATCTGGAATTCCGTTTAAAATAAAACTAAGCTTTAAGGAACTGATTCACGAAATTACATAATAAATGTTATCTCGCTCTCGACGACTTACAAATGTTTTGTCTACGGAAGCTAAGATCGGACACGGTTTGAAATTAAAAAAACGTATACATGCATTTTCTAAAACAAATGAAATCAAACTTAAAATTTTGTATTTCACGTGCTTGCACCATAGATAGAAAAAATCATACAAATAGTGGTTTCTTGCAACACCCCTTATGCAAAAATATACTACAATAACATAATTATATTTGTCTAAAAAATGAAATAAAAGTTAAAATTTTGTATTTCATAATGTTGTAAAGCAGAAAGAAAGAAAGAAAAAAAAAACATTATTAAGAGTAGTTTCTTACACTCGTCTTTGTGCAAGATAGACTACACACCTTTTTTACTGTCAAACCTTTATCAATAAAATCATACGTTTATCAATAGGTTGATTACCTTTTGAAGTTTATTTTTAATTGAATTGTTGTATTTTATGGAGCAGCAAGATATAGAATAAAAAAACTACTTGTAATTTTGAACCATCGTCCTTGACATAATACCGTATGTTATTAGAACGTGGGTAAAACCCCGGCTGAGATTTCCCTGTCTGACACCACTTCTATAAATTCTTATCCTTTGCATAACTATTATAACAGCATTTCGTCGAAATGCATGCTATGTTTTCTAAAGACATGCACGTGGACCTGAATATACTTTATTATCTTTACAGTTTTATGGAAGCTCAGTGGGGCAAGAATGGGAAGAAAACAAAACGAAATAACATACATTCGTTGCATGTGTAACTTAAATCTATAGTTGATTGATCAAATGAAATTTTAAGCCATTTTTATTGACATTTACTATAAGCGAGATGACAGAAACCCGGGTCGGAGTCTGACCAAAACTTAAAAATAGTTAGTGACTTTTCTTTCGTCAAGCACTCGGCGTTTAGAAATGAAAACTACGCTGACTTTGATAACCTTATAAACCAAACCCCCCATGTCACGGCAGGCGTAAAAGAACCCTACCTGCACGCATCCTGGTGCACTGCAAAGGTAAAATTTTTGCCATTGCTCGTTTAACTGGCTATGTCTTGATAAAAGTTAAATGTTCTTGACTGGGAAGTATAAAATCAATCAATCAATCAATCAATCAATCAATCAATCAACCAATCAATCAATCCATCCATCCATCCATCCATCCATCCATCCATCCATCCATCCATCCATCAATCAATCAATCCACCCATCCATCCATTTACCAACCAATGAACCAAATTAGCAAACGAGACTGATAAAAAATGGAATGATAAAAACCCAAACATAAATCACAATCCAAAAGCAAAGTAGAAAATTTTAAAACTGACAAACTACATACACGACTTTCACCAGGAAGGTGAGACTAGGTGCCCCGGAAGAGTAAGCATATCTCTCTATAGATTATTTTCTATTTTCAAGACAAACATTTATTATTCGGGGTAATTTTTTTCTTTCTTTGTTTCAGAAATGGTGTTAGGATTTGATAGTACAACACCTTATAAAGGACAAAAATATCACAAACTTAAACGACAATGTACCGGTAGTAACAAGCTTTTTGTTGATCCTGAATTCCCGCCAACTGGATCATCACTGTTCCACAGCCGAGGAGCTCCGGCGGATATCGTCTGGAAAAGACCTGGTGTAAATATCTTAAAATTTATAATGCTTATAATACATAGAGTGTCATTTTCAATATCATTGTTTCATAATGCCATTGTTGCTTTCCACGATAATCATAAGCAATAAATCCATGAACGATTGCTTGGTGCGGTGCAACACGTTGTTTGCATATCAATTGCTGTGAATTCTAACATGACCTGCGTTTTTCTTCATACGAAACACGAAGAGCGCCAGCAGGGTATAACAAACGATATACCCATCGCTGTTCCGTTTTAATGACGTACTCCCTTGCTTATCTTATGGTCAGTCATGCTGTGTGTCGCTAACGAATGGTTGTGACGTAATTTTCATTCATAAAATCATTTATTTCAATGAGGTAACATCAACAGCCGACTTGTTTCAGTGGACCTTTTTGAAAATGGATACTAAAATGCAGTACTTCCGAAGAAAGAGTTCGCAATGTTTATTTCAATTCTTTTTATTTAAGTCCTATTTACCCGTCGTTAACATGCGGTGAATATATCACGAGGTGGCAAAGTGATATTCTTCCGCATTATGAACTCCGGCCCGTGTATTATTCGACGATATAATACGGGTAAATGTTGATTATTTATTAAATATATTTTAGGACATAGTTCAGTCACCGAAGTTTTTCACGGAGGGAGCCAGTGCTGATGATTTCTCACAGGGAAGTATTGGTAACTGTTGGTTTGTCGCTGCATGTGCTTGTATCGTGGAGGATAACAGGTTATGGAAAAAGGTGAGTCTATAATATACCATAATATATCATTTTTTGATTGTTTGACCAGTCGATGCGAATAAGGCCACAGTGGCTTAATGGATAAGACGCCAGTCTGCAAATCCAGGGTCTCTCACCGCTGTGAATTCAAGTCCCGCTCAGACCACATGTGCAAAAGTGAATTTTCCTTGCCGTTGGCCTTTACTGGTTCACCTGGTGTCAGTATAATGCGACTGGGGGAGTGGTACAATTGCCTGCGTCGTACTGACTCGGTGAGCTAGCATGTTAAAGTCGCTCTGAGTGCGCGCTGGTACAAGGCAGACCATAAAACACACTCGCACTTTACATGCATACACGATTCATAGATTAATCCATAGAAATAGCTGAAAAAATGCTGATGCGACGTTAAGCAACATTCAACCAACCAGCGAATAAGAATGAACTTCTATTAAAGTCATTGTGGTCACGACAGCTAGTTTTACACAGAATACCCAGAAAATGCAATACAGCTGAATAAATCAAAAACAAACCTACTAATCAATCCACATGCAAATTACAATCCCAAAGCAATACATATAGGTGGACGATATAATCTGATAATTTTATCACTAGTTAAATACCGTGACCTTCAAAAGTAGTATACAGTCCAACCTGTCTATAAAGGCAACCCAGGTAACCAGTAAGTGGCCTTTATAGACAGGTGGCTTTTCAAGACATGTTGAAATAATATGAATAAGAACAATTGTAATACAATTCTACTAGCCTTAATAAGCAGGTGACCCTTATATAGAGGTTGCCTTTAAGACAGGTTATACTGTAATTTGTTAACTTATTTCGTTTGCATGTTGGTCCATATTCTTGGCAACATTGTTTTTTCAAGGTACTTGTCATTGTGTGGAGTGGAATAATGGCGTTTTACACCCTAGTCATGATTCTTTCATTTCAGTTATATCGATATAGTCAAAGAAAACCAAATTGCAACAGAAAACTATCAACATTCGGCAAGTGAATTACCAGGCGGCGCTTAGCTAGGTGAAAATTACGTGAATTCAAAGACGTGCTGTAGGGGAGGGGGTGTCAGGGGCCTTGAAAATTGTGAAATATTGATGTCACGTGGTGCAACCTGGTGGCATTTTTGAATGAAATATGTGGAATCTGAAGCCGAGGTTTTTCAAGAGATTTTGCTGAAGGTCAGCACTGGTCAGTACAGGATACTAGTTGGACAAATTATTTTTATTGTACTCTGTATTTGCAGGAGAATTGATATCATTACCATGTGTTCTGTATGAAGGAATACTTCAAGCAGAAATGATCTTATACTAAAAAGTATATAAAAATAAAATAAAACTAGAAAAATTGTGAGCCACAAGCTCACAAAAAATACCTCCCGCCCCCATAAAAAATCCATCGGATCAAATTTTTAAATAGAAGGTGCACATCTACATTATATCTTAAAGATTATGTGAAAGTATCATGAAAATCCATTGAAGGGATTAGGAGGTGTTGCGGATAAGAGATAGGTACCCTAAGGTGAAGGACGGAAGGACGGACGTACACACGGACGGACGCCCCTATCACTATATACCCCCACTTTTTAAGCGGGGGGTATTATAAATTATATGGACGCCGTGGCGTACAGTCGTATAGGGAGCTACGCGCCTGGCTACCAAACATTTTTTTAATACCAGGATGTGTGGCTCGAGTGGAATATGAACCTAGGCAGAAAGAGGTAATGTGATCCGCCATCGCACTCTTTAATCCACCTACTTTTTGTTGAGTTTTACTTGAAGTGCAAGACATGACCTTTTTATTTGTTGTTTTTTAGATAGTACCCGATTTTGAAGAACAGGAATGGAGTAAAGACCGGAAGTACGCTGGAATATTCCATTTTAAATTCTGGCAATGTGGGCGTTGGATTGACGTTGTTATTGACGACTACCTCCCCACCAGGCACGGACAGCTAGTGTTCCTACAGTCTAAAAGTCGGGATGAATTCTGGTCACCATTGCTAGAGAAAGCATATGCAAAGTAAGAATAATATACGAGTTGCTTACCCTGCCCAACCTTTCCGGAGCACCCGGCCTCACTTCCTTCTCCAGCGGAGGTTTGCATGCTTAACATAATATGCCAGTTTTTAAAGGTTTTCTTTGCTTTTGGGATTGTGGTTTGAACAAGAATCGGTATTTTTTGTTTTGCTTTTAAGATTTTTATTTGAACATTGACTGGTATGTTTGTGAATGATCATTCAAGAAATTACATACCCTTGTGAAAGTAAATGCTTTTAAAACATACACACGTGTAGTAAAGTGTTGAAATGTTTGTGTTTGGCATTGTGACCGGAACATGGTTTGACTTTTGGGATTGTGATTTGAACGGGGATCGGTATATTTGTGGTTTAGCTTTGGGATATTGATTTGAACATTAGATATTTTTTGTGATTGTGATTTGAACATTAACTTGTGTGTTTGTAGTTGACTTTTGGCATTGTGCTTAGAAAATGGTTAGATATGTTTGTAGTTTACTTTTACAATTGTCATTTGAACATGTCTGTTTATACTTTTGGCTTATCGTTTAAAAATTGATGGCCATGTTTATGGTTGACTTGTTAGAATTGTGCTTTGAACATGGGTAGGCATGTTTGTGATTTACCATTCACAATATAACGTTTTCCTCATTATGTTTGAAATGAATTTAAATCTACGCAATGAAGAATTTCAATTATATTTTTGAATTCTGAATCATCCAAATAATAACCCGCTTTCTTTTGAACAGATTATTCGGTGATTATGAGTCTCTGACCGGTGGTAAAGCACGTGACGCCATGGTGGACATGACAGGAGGGGTAGGTGAAGGCATAGAAATAAGAGACTATAGGACACAGGAAGAAAAGATGAAATTATTTAAAATTCTGAGCCATGCCATGGATGACAGATCACTCATGAGTGCTTCAATAACGGTAAGTGTGACTGACCACCTCAAAGATACTGACGCGTTTGCATATGATTCAGTTGTCCTTTGTTTCAAACATTTTAATTGACTGTTATCTTCCATGGAATGTAAACCCAGTGACGTCAAATTATTATGAATGACGCGCAGAGGCATTCTAATTCCTAAACAACTGGAAATAAACGTCTGTCCTGAGACAGAAATAAATAATCAGTGGGCCATTATTTGCTTCTAGTCTTTTTTGTAATGAACTTTGTGTCGTGAAACACCTCTTTTGCAATTGAAAAATCATTTCTTCTCATGTAACTCCTTGTTAGTGATTGGTCTGTATGTGGAAGATCAAGGTTCTGATCCCGTTGAGTCTTACTAAGACTTGAAAAAGTGACCATGTCACGGATAGTTTGACAGGCTAAAGCATATCCCTACGCATTGCCTTGATCGCATTGCAAATTTAAAGTAAAAACTTCTTTCGCTTTTATCTACTGCTAGTGACATCTTGGTATAAGTGAAATTTTCTTGACTATGAAGTCAATTTCCCAATCAATCAATCAATCAATCAATCAATCAATCGATCAATTAATCAATCAACTCAAATCAAATCAAATCAAATCAAATCAAATCAATCATCAATCAATCAATCAATCACTCAATTCATTAACGAGTCGATCAATTGTGTAACTAATCAATCAGTTAATACTTCGAAGTATGTCATTTCTTTTAGGCGACAGGCAGAGAAATGGAAGCACAGCTAGCTTGTGGTTTGGTGAAGGGACACGCCTACAGTATTACAGCCGTCAGAAATATAAAACTGGGAAAAGGTTTATTGGCTTTCTTCAAACGTGAAAAGATACATATGATACGACTACGAAATCCCTGGGGTGGAGTGGAATGGAAAGGTGCATGGAGTGATGGGTAAACATTTTTGATCATCATCATCATCAGTCATCATCGTCGTCGTCGTCATCATCGTCATCCTATTCTGGATGATCATCGTCATCGTCGTCGTGATCATCATCATCATCATCATCATCACCGTCATCATCGCCGTCATCATCAATGTCATCATCATCGTCATCATCATCACCGTCATCATCATCATCGTCATCATCACCATCATCAATATCATCATCATCATTATCATCATCATCATCATCATCATCACCGTCATCATCGTCATCGTCATCGTCGTCATCGCCGTCGTCACCATCTGGTGAAATTATTAAGTTCTAGGTTAATTAATTTTCATATTTTTGTACACACTGACCATCGAATTTATATGTCAACGAGAAGATTTATTACATACTTACCTGAAACGAATCCAGAAACCAAGAGTTATCATTGCATCGTCAATGATATCAACATTGACATATCTCTGGGTTCTTAGTATTGGGTTCTGGTTTGTAAATTAGGTTTTTATAAGTACGACTTCTCCATCTCAGTAATTACCCTGGATATATATGACGTCACATAGTTCCATGTTCCTTTCATTCTAAATTTTATTACATACGCGGCGGATGTAGCGAGCTACTAGTAAATAGGGGTTTCTAAATTTTCCGAAGAAACCCGGCCTCACTTCCCTGGTGGAAGTTCACGTGTTTAACTTAATTTGCAAGTTTCAAAGTTTTAATAAAACTGGTATAATATGTAATTTTAACTTTGCTTTATGATTTTGATTTGGACATAAATTAGTAAGTTCATTTTTGATTATGGATTTGATCATTACGTTTTTTGTCTTGTCTGTAGTGTATTATAAGATTGTGTTCACACAAGCTAAGCTTACAACGCCGAACATTCAAAGTTAGAGGGCCTTAATGGAATGTATTTAGATGCATTTAAGCTTTAATGATGTCGAGGTCTCCAGCTCGATAAACATCTCCAATCAAACCTGAGTTGGTAAGGTCTTTGACTCACATGTTATCAATGAATTTGAGAGGTAAACTATTGAGTTTGCATTATTATATCACCGCTTAAAAAGTGGGGGGTATATAGTTATAGGGGTGTCCGTCCGTGTGTCCGTCCGTCCTTCCTTCCGTTACACCTTAGGATACCTATCTCTTATCCGCAACTCCTCTTAAACCCTTAAATGGATTTTCATGAAACTTTTACACAATCTTTGTGATATAATGTAGATGTGCACCTCCTATTTAAAAATTTGAACCGATGGATTTTTTTATGTGGGGGGAGCGGGGGGTATTTTTTGTGAGCTTGTGGCTCACAGTTGTTCTAGTTAGCTAAGATGGTATAGTTACCGAACATTTCCAACCAACTACCTGATTTACATTATTAGCCTTCATCACGCAGTATTCAAAAAACTTTTTGTTAAATATTTATAATACATTTATTTATTTAAATGTTCAATAACACAGGTCAGCTGAATGGAAGCAAGTAAGCGCCAGTGAGAAGAAAGAACTGGGTCTAACATTTGATGATAACGGAGAGTTTTGGTAAGTAACCATTTATAAGACATGACACGTCAGACAAAGAAAGCTTATTATCATTTCATGATTTTTAGGATTGATACCGATTAAAACTATTCTATCTTTATCGTGAAGAGATAAATGAACCGTAGAACCAGGAGATTAAAATTGAGTATGTACAGTTTTTAAGTCATATGATGGAATAAGCATCCACAAGGATATATTGTACTTTTGTCTAAATTTGCAGCTAGTTAAAACCTGAAAATCCTCAAAAACTAAGATATAAGCCTTTATGCAAAGCTAAATTCGGTTAAATAAATTTTGATCCTTATTCTTTAAATCGTTTAATCTATTTTATAAGAGAGTATTTCAGATTCTTCCTTTTTGAGAAGATAAATTCAATATCCATGTGTTAATTAAATATTATCCCTATCGGTAAATCCTGTAAATCTGTAATTAATTCATCATACTTATACTTTTTGAAAGGGCATACTGTCTTCAACAGAATAATAATCAGACATTTAAAACATTTCTCAACAGCGCTCAGAATAACGCATGTAGTTATATAATGTATATACTAGTATTCTTTATCTATCGTTATTATGACAGATTTTTAATCCATGAAGAGACCGCCTAAAAGTTTGCGCCTATTCCTCAAATTTTCACGACAAAACACCAGACTATGGTTTTACGTTGACTCGTCACAAATAGTATAATACTCAATTTTGATTATACACATGGCGGTGGAGCTAATAAAAAGAGGTGCTTATCCTTCAGGAGCAACCGACCTCACTTCCCTGGTGGAGGTTCACGTGTTCAACCTACTGTAGGAACCACTGTGGTTGTGACAGTGAAATACTCTATATCCTCAGAAAATCAAATAAATTTGAATAAAGATCGATATTTTTCACTTACTTGTACCTAGTCGTAACAGGAAATCTGTATGTTTTAAATTTCTGATTATCATTGCGTTAAAGAAAGGATATCCTTTCAAAAAGTAAACATAAGTTCGATGAATTAATTACACAGGTTTACAGGATTTACCGATAGGGATAATATTTAATTAACACATGGAT
The DNA here is from genome assembly GCA_021292105.1 of Anadara kagoshimensis. Classification (NCBI taxonomy): domain Eukaryota; kingdom Metazoa; phylum Mollusca; class Bivalvia; order Arcoida; family Arcidae; genus Anadara; species Anadara kagoshimensis. The sequence continues at coordinate 55,322,973 of CM037869.1, read as the reverse complement.
ATTGAATTTATCTTCTCATAAAGCAAAGAATCTGAAATGCCATCTTATAAAATAGATTAAAAGATTTAAAGAATAAAACCATTGTCTGCCAGAATAATCGAATTTGAGGGCTTTACGACCAAAAATGGACCATAAATATTAAATAGACAGTACAGGCCTGTCGAAAGATTAACACTGAACTAACGAAAAGGAGTTGAATCTCTGCTGTCGTTTGGCCTAGAGACTTAAGGGTAATCTAAGTAGGAAAATTCAAGTTAAAACCTATAGACTAAGGGTAATCTAAGTAGGAAAATTCAAGTTAAAACCTATAGACTAAGGGTAATCTAAGTAGGAAAATTCAAGTGAAAACCATTTGGTTGAAAAACGCAAAGGGGGGGGGGGGGGTACAATTATAAAATTACCTACACAAAATAAAAAATAAATCAGGAATTGATAATTAAGGAATTTTGAAAAAAACATTTGTTGCATTTTTTATGGAAATTGTGCAAATATACACGTGTCGGGGAAAGATGATTTTCACCTTGTGTAACGAATTAATTTTAAAAAAATGAAAAGATATCAATATATTCAACGCCATAAAGCAGTGCAAAGGGGCCAGAGTTTATTAAAGAAATACAAGGTTTTTTGAAAACTCGACAATTTTTTTTTTAATTCTTAAATTATCAATTCCTGCTTTATTTTTATTTATAAATCTTTATTCTTGTGTTGGTAATTTCATAAATGCATCCCTCTTGGATGTTATTCAACCAAATGGTTCTCACTTGAATTTTCCTACTTAGATTACCCTTAAAATTCCACAGAGTTAGACATATTACCTGTCGAAACGGCACTAATTCATTACCTTAGTGTTAAACTTTCGTCAGACCTGTATTGTAGAACCATTTCATACCGCTTTCTGAAAATCAGATTTCATTTTGTATTTGTAGGATGTCGTTTGAGGATTTTTGTCGTTATTTCACATCCATGGATATATGTCACATAATAAATCGATCCCTCTTCTCTCTAAAGAAAACATGGCGGGAAGGTAAATTTCTAGGTCAATGGAAAAAGCCAGACAGGTGTGGCGGATGTGGAAACTATCAGACGTTTTTACAAAATCCACAGGTATGTTTTATGGGTCATTTTGATAGTGAATTAATGCAATATTTCTTTACTAACAAGTAGTAGGAAAAGCAACGATGATTTTAATTTTAATGAAATCAAACACAACCATGCAAGTCTATGTTTAAATCCAAATCCCCAAAAGCAAAGTTTAAAAAATTCACTTGTTTTGATATAATAAAATTAATTTATTCCGGACTTTTTAAATAGGTTTTGAGTTATTAAGAAAGATTCAACTGTCCTTTGTCAGTTTTAACATTTCTTGTTTATTGTGATTTGAATGTTTGTGATTGATAGATTTTATGTAAGTTTCTTGTGTTTGTGACTGCCGACGACTGTGTATTATTTACATTCAAGTAGTACCTATAGAACCCTTTAAGTGGGTATATATATATATATAATATAAAATTAAAACTTAAAAAAGATAATTAAATAGATTTAATTTGGACACCGATTGGCATCTTTATTTTTGACTTGATTTAATGTTTCATATTATCATGTGGTTTCTTAAAATATCCATTTATTTGTTTATAATCACTTAAATTCGTTCAAATGAAACAATTCTTTAGATATTTCGATAACAAAAAAAAAAAAAAAAAAAAAAAAAAAAAAAAAAAACGAAAAACATTGCTAAAGGGATAATAAAACAATCCCTGATATATTTGTCGTTCTTTACTCCATGTTCCTTCATGCTCAAATTTGATTACACAAGGCGGATGTAGCTAGCGCAACAGAATATGCTTACCCCACTTCCCTAGTGTAAGTTTACATGTTTAACTTATTTTACAAAGTTGCAACGTTGCTTTTTAGGATTGTGTTTTGAACATGGAGCGGTATTTTGTGTTTGATTGTTAATCTCATTTGCGTGTAAAACCTTGAAGATTTGGCACAATAAGACTGCATACTTCAATGATAAACTTTGAATATCATTGTTGTTTATGTTGTTTTTTTTTGTGATTTCAAATTTCAGTTCCATTAAGGATCTTTAATGATATCTTTAATGAAGACACCTTAAAATTACCTTTACGGTTCTTAAGGCCCTCTTAATCAAAAACAAACATACTAATCCATGTCCGAATCACAATCCAGAAGCAAAGTTTAAACTTTGGAACTGACAAGTTAGGTTAGACACGTGAACTTCCACCAGGGAAGTGAGGCTGGGTGCTCCGGAAGGGTAAGCACCTCCTTAAAGAACATTAAAGCCCCATTTAATGAGCTGACTTTTCTTCGTGTGAACATTGACTGGAATTTTTGTTTTTGGATTTATAACAAAATCATGATCAGTTTATGAGTACCGTACATAATCAAGGTACTTTATTATTTTTTTTTAGTATATATTTGATGTTAAGGAGCCAGAAGAGATTATGATCTCATTAGAACAATGGGACAAACGTACAGATAAAGATAGAGGAAAATCTAACTTTACCATTGGGGTCTCTGTATTGAAGGTACTGAAATAATAATTTACAGTAGAAAATAACATTATAAAAATGATTTGGTGATGATAGACACTACAAAACCTTAATTCATTACCACCGTTTCTTCAGTTATATTTTGGCATTAAAACGGTTTGATGATAGCAAAAAAAAAAAAAAAACGATTCATTGCCACCATTTGTTTAATTAAATTATGACATTATAGAGGGTATGGTGATAGCACAATAAAATAGTGCTTCATTGCCATTTCAATGTTCAATCAATTTTTATGGTGTCTAGGCATTGACAACATAGTTAAGAGAGATTGTAGGTAAAAACTTAAACTAAATGTAAATTCCAGTGTCAAAATACGGTTGGAGAAAAATAAGGTGGATATTTAATGAGGATTGACTGCATTTAAATGAAATTTAATAATATACTATACTAAAAACTAAGGTATACTTCCTCAAGTATTTTCTCAGCTGAATTTGGTAAAATACATTTTGGTCCTGTGGGTAACTTTTCAACGTCTTAAAAACAATGTTAGTTTCATAATTTGGTCCATGCTTTACTGATAAGTAATTGTATTCCGAAACGTCCATCTAGTGCTGTAAAATTGAAACTGGTATTGAATATGTAATATGTGGCGATTATAAAAATCTCATATAGCTTTTTACACCAAAAGCAACTGCTATTGGAAACGTTAATCTAGTGTTTATCTTTTTTGTTATTTTTCATTTTTCTATGTAACTCTTTGGATTTTTATTTGGATATCGACCGATATGTTTATGATTGGGTAATTTTTATTTCACCTCTTCAGGCAGATTTAAACAGAAAGTATAGAATGCATGACAGAATGGATAAGGTATCATCTGGGCCTTTTTCTAATGGTAGAAGTATTTTCTCCAGAGTAGAACTGACTGAAGGCCGATATGTAATCATTCCATCTACGTTTGAACCGGGATTGCTGGGACAGTATGTACTGAGGGTGTATAGTGCTAATAATCTAGACTTAAGGTGAGTACATTAAGTTCTTTCGCCAAGGACTCGGCATTACAAAATGATAGTCACGATTTTTTCGGATTGGAACTTAAAACAGACATGACCTGTGTCACAGTAGGCATGACACGATAAAGGACCCTGCTGTATAATGCCATCAGCGCAACGCACAAGCAAAAAATTCTGCACTTTCTCCTTAAGCTGGCGACGTCTCGGTATCAATGAAATAGTCTTGACTGGAACATTAAACACCATTACTAAACTCGACTTGTTTAACCTAATTTATCAGCTATAAAGTTTTCACTTTGGTTTGGACATGGATTCGTGTGATTGTTTCTGATTACATGTAGCATCTAGTAAATTTAGACTTTCGTAAATGCTAATTATTATACCTTCAAGGAATATATTTTTCGCTTAAAATACTGATTGAGTTTTAAGATGAGTAGTTGGTGATGTGGAATATATTACGTTGTATTGAAGATGTCATAATAATTGGATTTACACCTGTAATCATGCCGGAGATTGTAATGTATTTAGTTAATATTAATCATAATGTTGTATAGTAAACATACAATCAATGCTATTACTAAAAAACTTGTATTATTTTGCATTGAGCAAAAACTACAACGAAACATATGCTCGTCACATGGTGTACTATTTTATTTAGGAGGTCATACTCGTGTAGTCATACACAGGTGATACCATAACATACAGAATAGAAAACGGTGATTCCGGTTATAAACAAAATAGATCCACAAATATTTCAATACATGAGGAGATAACCAGACTTATTTTGGTTAAATAAAGAGGAACTTATCTCAGACCTTCTAAAAAGACTTATCAGAAAATTCGAAATATCCTAGTTCCAGAAAACAAAATTCACCTGTACCATAAAAATGGAACAAGTAATGACAGAGATAAGGTAATGACGCAAAAATAATAAAAACATTTCTAGAGCATTTTAAAGCTTTTCAACCAGAAAATATCGTTCAAATGGGTTGTCTTCAATGACCAATCCAATCAAGTAATTTAATACTAACAGCAGTATTGTTATTTTTTGACAGAGAACTGATATACGACGAGCCTCCGCCTCCATCCTGTATGTGTATATCTGGTGTAGGCAGACCAAGGGTTTCCTCTACACAGATAACCATTGTAAAAGCCGAGGGTCTAGAAGCTCAGGACAGTGACGGATGTATGTATCAGTAAAACATATTATGTTTCTTGTGTACTTTGCCTAGGCTTATCAAGGCTCTCAAAAAGTTTTATGGCCGTCATCACAGTATTGTTGATAAGTTTGATGTCTCTGTGTCCAGGATTGCCCTGGATATATTTGACGTCTCATTGTTCCATGTTCCTTTCACACAATTTTGATTACACACGTGGCGGGTGTAGCTAGCTAAACAGGAGGTGCTTACCCTTCCGGAGCACCCGGCCTCACTTTCCTGGTGGAAGTTCACGTGTCTAACCTAACTTGTCAGTTCCAAATTTTTACTTTGCTTCTGGATTGTGATTCGGACATGGATTAGTATGTTTGTTTTTTATTGTTACCATTCAACTACATGTATATCACAAAATTTAACTTTTGTCCTATTGTGTGTAATTTCGGCAGTAAAATTTAACGGATCTACAGCCCGTTCCACAAAGAAACATCACCCCAAATAATTAGAAGAGAGAACAAAAATGCAAATACATTTCATTCAGTTTTGATTTACTTAGAATCAGTGATATTGTTTGGTATCAACAAAAGCTCAATTACAGCTTTAATGCTATTTGATAAAGGAGTGGAATGAGTTTTATATGTGGGTGAAGCATATTATTTATTTTGTTAGTATTTGGATATTTTTGAAAAATAATTTTGCAAATAATAGTGAAAAATAGCGTCATAACTTCCATTGTTGATCATTATTGCTTTGATGTGTTAAAATAATGTTAAATGCTAGTTTTATATCGGAGCATGTTGGACTGTTTTCTCTCTTTCTTGATAAGTTTGATGTCTCTGTGTCCAGGATTGCCTTGGATATATTTGACGTCTCATAGTTCCATGTTCCTTTCACACAATTTTGATTACACACGTGGCGGGTGTAGCTAGCTAAACAGGAGGTGCTTACCCTTCCGGAGCACCCGGCCTCACTTCCCTGGTGGAAGTTCACGTGTCTAACCTAACTTGTCAGTTCCAAAGTTTTTACTTTGCTTCTGGATTGTGATTCGGAAATGGATTAGTATGTTTGTTTTTGATTTCTACAATTATGCTCTCAAACCACTATTTTCAGCATCCGATCCTTATTGTGTCGTTTACACGACATAATTTGACATGGTTTATAATCATGTTTATTGTTCTTTTACCCTCAAATCGCAAATTCACCCTGGTCACATCAGAGACTTATATAAAAATTGTTTTTTGTTTTATATGTCAAAATTTAAGTTTTATATCACCGAATGTTGGTATTTTTCTTTACATTCATGTCTATTCAGTTTGCTCTAACTACTTGTTTCAGCATCTGACCCTTACTGTGTGGTTTACTGCGAGAAGAAGGTGATACAGACAAATTACTGTAAGAATTCCCTGAATCCAGAATTCAATGCTAGAGTAACATTCTATCATAAAAACCCAGACAAAGACATCCAGATTGAGGTATGTAATATGTAATGTAAAAAATGCTGGGATAGTATCGATGTCGTATGGAGTCATCGTAATGACAGGATGAACAATGGCTTTGCAACAAAATGTCGACAAGAGTGTCCAGAGGATATCATAAACTCAGTAGGCAATTATTGTGAATTATTGTCAGAAATGTACTATAATTGTCTAAATTTCCTGCAAGTTAAAATTTGAAATTTCTCAAAAACTAAGGTATACTCCCTCATGCAAAGTATTTCCTTAGCTTAATTTGGTAAAATATATTTTGATCCATTGGGTAGCTTTTCAACATCTTCAAAATAATTTTGGTTTCATAATTTTGGTCCAAGCACTACTGATGAGGAATTGTATTCCGAAACGGCCGTCTAGTGCTGTAAAATTAAAACTGGTATAATATGTAATTTAAACCCCTGCGCCGATATCTCTGCTGGTGGCTGGTGCCCTGAGGATATCGCAAACTCAGTAGGCAATAATTTCGTATTATTGTCAAAAATATACTATAATTGTCTAAATTTGCTGCAAGTTAAAATTTGAAATTTTTCAAAAACTAAAGTATACTCCCTCATGCAAAATATTTCCTTATCTGATTTTGATAAAATATATTTTGGTTCTTTTGGGTAGCTTTTCAACATCTTCAAAATAATTTTGGTTTCTTAATTTTGGTTCAAGAACTACTGATGAGGAATTGTATTCCGAAACGACCGCCTAGTGCTGTGAAATTAAAACTGGTATATGTAATTACAAGCTAATAAATATTCAATGCATATCCCACCATTGAATTTTGGCCTGCTCTGATAAACTGTAAGTAATATCTCGGTCACTAAAATTACCATGGATATGTTCGTCATCCAATGGGTCCATGTTTCTTTCATTTTTAATTTTGATTTTACACGTGGCTAGTGTATCAGGAAATACTTATCCTTCCGGAGTCCCCGGTCTCGCTTCCCTGGTAGAAATGCACATGCTAAATTGTTTGCAAGTTTCAAAATTTTTTACTTTGCTTTAGGATTATTAATTTGACAATGATTGGTATGTTTGTTTTTTATTTTAAGATTTAACAAATATCAATTTTCTACAACTTAAAGTTTGGATATCATCCAATTTTTTGCAAATGTCAGTGGCGGATTTAGCGGGGGCGTAGGGGGCGTACGCTCCCCCTTTATGTCTTTGATGCAGCTCAGGTTGCACCAGAATGCAGGATTTTTGCGCCATTTTTTAAAAAAATTCAGGGGGAGCATGCCCCCAGACCCCCTAGAAGATTTGAGCCTTTGGCTCTCACATTATACGCCCCCTTTCTAAAATTCTGGATCCGCCTCTGAATGCAGATTTGTGACATTTTAATATATTCCAACTTGAAGAAACATGGTAATTTTCTTATAAAAATGATACAGTATAAAGTTTTTGTGGTAATGTTACAGAATAAACTCACCTATCGGACTGATTATTAATGACCTTATTCTTCGTTTTAGGTTTGGAATCACAATATAATTAAGGACGAGTTTATGGGGATGGTCAATATACCTATGTCACAGAAGAATTCCTACAAGGGAGGTAATATCATCAAACGATACGAGCTGTACGGAAAAGGAAGGATGCTTCCACGAAAAGACAAGGTTACCTTTGGCTCAAAATCTACCATACAGCCGAAATGAGACTAATATGAACGCGTAAAAGGAAAATGAGAACACTTGATAATTTATGAATGCAACTGTGTTGAAATACTGTGATTTTTTAAATTTTTGTGGGGTTCCAATTTTCGTTTTTTTTTCGTGAATACCATGACCCACGAATGAACCTGTCAATAAAATTATATATAGTTTTCGAGTGGAATCATGGTATGCAGTTTTCGAAAGGAGTCATGTGGTTAAACTCGCATTCAACATTGAAATGACGATTTTACCAACCCCACGAAATGTTATTTATCTGAGAGCCTCGAAAATGAGATACTGCCGAAATAAATGGTTTTACAGTTGTTGCATAAAAGATTGATAAATAGAAAGAAATGTGCTGAAATATATGGATTGGTTTGAAATTAAGCTTACGTATGAACCATTTGATGTCATAATTTCAAATTTTGTCACTTGGTGTTTATACATTATTATTTTATTTATTGCACATTAAATCAACATTCATTTTTTTAAAAAGCAGTATTACTGATTAATTGTGAGGGTGCCAAAACATTTAATATGTCTGCATGTTGGAAATAATATGAACCTTTAAATTGACATATTTTAAAGAGATGAAAGAATTGAACATTATACACAAAGAAGTAATTACTGTTGAAGTATGAGAGAACTAGAACGTTTAACCTGTCCTGTCTTCTTATTGAATGAAATTGACAAAACTCAAATGGGTGAAAAATCGGATGTTTTAAACAAAAATGTGGAAAGTGTTGAAATATGAGAGTGCTAGAACATTTGTCTTCTTGTTGAATGAAATTGACAAAACTTTAAAGGGTTGAAAAAATCGAATGTTTTAAACAAAAATGTGGAGAGTGTTGAAGTATGAGAGTGCTAGAACATTTGTCTTTTTTGAATGAAATTGACAAAACTCTAAAGGGATTAAAAAAATCGAATGTTTTAATAAAAATGTCAAGACTGTTGAAATATGAATGTGCTAGAACATTTGTCTTCTTGTTGAATGAAATTGACAAAACTCTAAAGGGTGAATAAATCGAATGTTATAAACAAAAAATATCGACTATTGAAATATAAGAGTGCTAGAACATTTGTCTTTTTGTTGAACAAAATTGACAAAACTCTAAAGGGTTGAAAAAATCGAATGTTTTAAACAAAAATGTGGAGAATGTTGAAATTTGAGAGTGCTAGAACATTAAAGTCTGCTTGTTGATTGCAACTGACAATTGTAAAGGAATGAAAGAATTGTACTTTTGTCTGTGTTTTATGTCGTTATATTTGAATGTACCTGTGTATTTGTTTTACTTTTTATTTCAAATTTTATTTATTTCATTTTTCATTTTTCGTTTTTATATACATGTATACCCTATGTTTAGTTGTGCAATATAGTTAGTGTTTTTATTACAATTCATTTAAATGTTTTACATTCTGTGCTCAATTTTGGATATTTATATATGAAAATTGCTGTATCTAAGTTAAACAAATAAAATAAACTTGTCAAATGAGTTCCGTAACGTGTGTCATCTATTTTGCAGAGCATATATTTTATTTAATTGTTTGTACTTGGATTTCACAAACAAATGTTAACAGGTAACCGTATGTATAAAAAGTGCATTGTCTCCAATTTAAAATACCCACGAAGTTTAAATATGGAAGAACGTGTCTAACCTAACTTGTCAGTTTCAAAGTTTTTACTTTACTTCTGGATTGTGATTCGGACATGGATTAGTATTTTTTTTACTTTGCTTCTGGATTGTAATTCGGACAAGGATAAGTATGTTTGTTTTTACTTTGCTTCTGGATTGTGATTCGGACATGGATAAGTATGTTTGTTTTTACTTTGCTTCTGGGTTGTGATTCGGACATGGATTAGTATGTTTGTTTTTACTTCGCTTCTGGATTGTAACTCAGACATGGATTAGTTTGTTTGTTTTTACTTTGCTTATGGATTGTAATTCAGACATGGATTAGTATGTTTGTTTTTACTTTGCTTCTGGATTGTGATTCAGACATGGATTAGTATGTTTGTTTTTACTTTGCTTCTGGATTGTGATTCGGACATTGATTAGTATGTTTGTTTTTACTTTGCTTCTGGGTTGTAATTCAGACATGGATTAGTATGTTTGTTTTTACTTTGCTTCTGGATTGTAATTCAGACATGGATTTGTATGTTTGTTTTTGATTATCATTAGTGGTCTTCATCAATATGTGTTTAACTTGTAGTTTCTAATTCTGTTCGCTTCGTTAGGTCGTGTTTGTTGTTGATCTGGTTCTTGTCAAATAAATTTCTAATATGAGAAAACCTTAAATTATTATTGGTCTTCTCATTCTTTGTGGTATCTTGTTTTGCTACTTTATAAGGGTTTCGTTTCTGTAATAAGAAAATCAAATATAATTAAAAGTATGAGTAAAACCGTATTGATATTAATGCATTGATGATGTACAGTGGATTGAGTTGAGTTGGGAAATGATGTTAAACGTTCCAGTCAAGAATGTTTCACTTATAACGAGACGTCGCCAGCTATAGGCGAAGTTGCAGAATTTTTTCCTGGGTGTTGCGCTGATGGCATTATGCAGCAGGGTTCTTCCTCGTGCCAAGCCTACCGTGAAACGGGACCTCGTTTATTTTAAGTTCCCATCCGAAAGTAATGCCGAGTGCTTGGCGAAAGAACATTCACTACCCACTTTTAAGTCTTGGGTCAGACCCGGTCGGGGTTTGAACCCACAATATCCCACTTACGGAGCGAGCACTCTACAAACTGAGCTACCGCAGTGGTTAGTTACTTGGATTGAACCGAGTGATGATTGTTTGCAAATAAAAAAGACCAAACATACCATTTCACATCCAAATCAATCCTAAAAGCAAAGTATAAACTGACAAAGTAAGTTAGCACTTAAATCTTCAAAAGGAAAGTAAGACGGGGTGTTCCAGAAGGGTAAGCGCCTCCTGTTTACCTAGGTTACCCGGAGAGATAATAAATATAAAGTATAAATATAATGATATAAAGTTAAACATTATTTCTAATATTTAAAGCATTGTATAAAAATTTCGCTAGATTGCATAATTGTTTGACATTGTTGATGCTTAGCAACTGTATAAGTTTGTACATGCTTGGTTTGACCTAGTAGTATGGTTTAATAAATTGTTTTCTAATATTAGTATATGTTTTACACTCCAAAATAAAATGATATTCATCTTCAATAACACTGTTACAAAATATACAACATCTTTCATTTCGTTTTTTGTTATTATAACGACCTGTTTCAATGGATAAACAATGAGAAGACAACCTGAATTTAGACAAGATTTTTTGTAATGACTTGGAATAGGCTTACATAAATAATATTGTAAAGTAAAATTGTCAGTTAAAAATCTATATATTGAAGACTTTGTAGAGGTTTCTAACATGGAGTATAAATGTTGTTTACAAGTATCTTCAAGCCTTTGTCTAATCTCACACAAAGCAACACCTACGTTAATTATATTTTGATTATACCAAATGTGGCCAAGACCAAGAGACTCAAGCTCCTTCTTTATAAAATTTGTCCATATCAATTTATTTGAAATGTGCTTATAACTCAACCTTAGTAAAACATTATTACAATTTAATAATATACAATTTTTAGAATTTAGAAGATTAAACCAATATTTAAACATACGAATTTTCCTAGTAACTTGTAGTGGCAATCTGCCTAATTCAATATAAATCATAGCATTAGTTGTCGAACTTTTCACACCTAAAACATTTTTACAAAAATCTAAATGAACCTGTTCTAAAAATTTCCCTTCATGCATTGCATAAACTTCACAAGAATATAGTAATACACTGGACACATAAGTGTCAAATAATGATAACATGGTTTCAGTATTTAAAAATAAATCTTTAAGAATACATTGCTTTTCTACCTTGTGATGCAAACTGTTGTTGTGTTACATGAAATTTACCATTGTAATTCAAAAGAAAACCCAAATAATTAAACTGATTAACAATTTCTATTTCATTATTACAATAAAACCATTTTTCATACTCTTTAACATAACCACCATTACGAAATATAACAATTTTAGTTTTACTTAAATTAACCTTCAAATCCCATTTTCCAGAATATTCATATAAAGTCTGTACTGTACATTGCATAATTATATGCATTTGTGACATATTGTGAACACCCTGTATTCTGATCTTCAAAGACCTCATTCAGTAAAGGAATTTTTAAGGATTGAACAAATTCTATAAAACATTTGCTGTCACTGTTCTTTAAATATTGTCAAATAAATATCCTGAACTAAACGGTTTACCTGTAAATTTTTATTTATGATTTTAGTGATTTTTCAAAAAAATCCAGATATATATAGGTCAATTCCTCCTTCTTCCGAGAATTTGTCTATTTTTAATATCTACACTATTCATTAAAATATTTTCTTTATCGAACGTGGGTGGAATTAAATTTTCATACACCACTGAATATTAAATATGGATGTATTATAGCGGCGTATTATTAACAACAGTTGAATCATATAATTTCATAAGCAGCAACACATCTCGCTCACTAAGCAGCCAGGCTTCGACTCCTTACCATTAGCTCGGTGTTAAACTTTCAACAAGTCTGAACCGCATTCGACGTCTTCCTTACATTTCACACGTAACGTGTACAACCACCTTGACAGGGGGTGGTTATCCTTCCGGAGCACCCGGCCTCACTTCCTTGTTGGAAGTCTACGCACTTAATTTTTGCAAATTTTTGGATTTTGGGATTATGATTTGAGCGTAGAACGACATATTTGCATTTTATTATATCACTTTTAAAAATTCTGTATGTGACGTTTTTCGCAAAGCACTCGGAATTTAGCAATGAAAGCCACACGATCCTACGAAAAAGAGCTCAGAAACCGATGCAGGCATGATAAAGATAAAAAATCCTCCCTGTACATTGCCATGAGTGCACTGTCATGTGCTTATTTTGAATTTTTATTAAAATAATGCATTCAAAATCAGCACGTGACAAGTTACATGACAGCACTATAAAGGTGTAAATTTATGTCACGTCACCTATAGCTGGTGACATCTCGATATACCAGTGAATATTATACTCTTGACTGTGACGTAAAACTTCATTTAAGTAAATCAATCAATCTTGGATTAAATTTTTAACTTTTTCTTATAAATTGATTATATGCATTAAACATCTGCAAAAGACTCATTTTACAAATGAAATAATTAGGCATTTAATAAGCATTTTCTTCTTAAAGGAAGACATGCATTTTTCAAAAATTCATGATATGTATATATTGGGTCAATCCCTCCTTCTTCCGAGAATCGGCCTATTTCAAAAATCTATACCGTTTATTTAAATAAAAAAAAACATTTATTTTCAGTCTACCGAATTTATTCACCAATTGAAGTCGGACACTGAGGTAAGCTACCACATATTTAATTTACAATAGTTTTTAATACGCATTCATATTATAAATTTTTGAATTTTTTTTAAATATTCAAAAAATTATAAAATTACACTAACCTTGTGTCATTGTACGTGTAAACTAAATCAATTGACAAAATACAGTAAACACTAATTTCATCGCCACAATTTGTTCAGTAACATTTTGGCATTGTAAATTAAGGGTTTTTGGCGATATATATATCGAGGGAGAGTTATAGATACAATTATTGAAGAAATCGAATAAGGGACTTCAAGTGAGGTGTCAATATTATCAAGGAGCATTATAATTATATTTACTGTATTCACTCTCCACTTCGATTAATTGATCCGTGTGTTCTCTGTTACCATGACTACACCACACACACAAACACACATACAGAGAGAGAGAGAGAGAGAGAGAGAGAGAGAGAGAGAGAGAGAGAGGGGGGGGGAGAGAATTTTTATATTTACAACAATGTATTGTATATTATATTACATGTACACACATGATAATTTAAAGTAAAGACCAATTACATTGACCTGTTCGTTTGACCTTTAAATACTAAGTATGGTCCAAAAAAGGCAATACGGAAAATTATTCCACACTACATCATGGAAACCATGCATGGTTTATCTATAATAACTGCGAATCCTAACACGGACCATGTATTGGGTGGATCATTGTATATAAATATTACTAATGGAAGTTCAACCAGACAGGTCAATGTTGTTTAACTATAATTATAGTACTTTATTTTTTTCAATACAACATTAAATATTTTTTTAAAGTCATAGACTACCCATGACAGATCCGGCGGTGACATGAAAGACTCTAACATAATTATATAGATGGAATCTGAGCACTCGATATTTCTGCCGGTAGCCCAATTCATACGCTTAGGGTACCGAAGCTGTATAACAGCCCGACTAAGACTAGTACCAACTAAACATGAAAACCTTGTTCAATAAAAATATAGATGTCATCGTGGCCCAGATTCTACAAAAAAGGACACGAATTTTCAAAATTTGGGTAAACATTTTAACTTAACTCAATGTGTTTCATACCACCCCATGTCCAAAACCCTATCAAAAAATCAAAGTAAAAACTTTGAAACTGACAAATTAGGTCATTAAACACGTGAACATCCACCAGGGAAGTGAGGCCGGGTGCTCCGCATCGGATTGATTGCAGTTGGAATGGTGAGCAATCACTTCTATCGGGTCGACGAATAAGCTATCAGGATATTTTTCGGATAAAGGAATTCTTTCATCAATTTAACTGAACGGTAAAACCAACGATTGACAGCTGAGTAATGCTTGCCGCAACATGTACGCGAAACATACAGAATAAAAACTAACTTATTGGAATGAATATATTTTATCGGACTAATTCAATTTATCTTGAAAGCGGAGAAAATACTATTCATACGATATAAATATATGTATATATCACGCGCGCGCGTGTGTGTTTAATACAGAACTGTTCATCATAAAGTGAAAACTATTTTGTTTTTATTAATATTACACATATGCATGTATGACTCAAGTTGGTCAATTTTTATCAGTTATGGTTGAACTTTTGAAAATTATGAAACAATATTTAATTTCAAAAAATAACAAACAGTTAAAAAAAATCAAATAAAATCGGAAATATTCTAATATAAGTTAAAATAAAAGTTTTACATGCACATATAATGTATAGGAAAAAAAGAAATTATCTTTATCTTATGAACGGCTCTAGTGAATATCTATCCTCTCGATTAAGACAAGATCTTACCTATAAAGTACGAGTTAACGAGATACTACATTGGACATGTATATTCTGCTCTTGGTTTTCCTGCCATACTGACTGCTTTTCCACACCTTGTCTAGCTTGTTGAATGCAACTCTTGCCTTCCCTATTCTTGCTTTGATGTCACACTTCCGCTGTATTAACTTACGAAAAAAGTCAACTCAACCCGCCATTTCGTAAAAAATTTACCATTGTAAACACATACCCAAGTTATATTTTGTCGCATAAAATGATATATAAAGCAGGATGGGATACGAAACAGAGATTCTTAGTAACGACTGGGCTCATGTAAGTAAAATAATTATTGATTTGTACCCGTCCTATTTAACTCTATAAAATATTTGCGATCTTGCTTTCTCTGAAAAAGCCTATAGCTAAACAAACAGTAAACGTGATTTTACGGAATTCCGTTTGTTTTTATTTTTTATTTAGTAAAACAATATCAAAGTGGCATAGATTTTTCAAACTATTCCCTACCATTTACTAGAAGTCTTCTAAGACACAGTGTTATATTCACAGTTTATTGAAATAACAAAGTAATGGTACTCCCACAAACGGTGGGAGATACGGTTTAGACTACGACTCTCTAGTGAAGAAAACCAAAAATGTTATCCAAGAGACGACCCAAACAAACCAATTAATTTTTGTAAATATGTTTTTTAAAGTGTAAATAAGGCCTGGTTTATGAATGATTTGAATAGATCAATACCTTGCCATGGAGCTGTTAGATGCATTGCTCAATTTTGAATAGAAGAACACGAATGGTAAGTTATTGTGTTCTGTAAAACGCTTTCGTTTTCGGACAGTGCCCGTCAGTCAAGACTTCATGCATCTGACCCGGCGAACGGCATTTTTTTTTAATTTTTATTTTTTACTAGACTCATATCCAAACTACCGTACATGAGAGATTACAGTGTCGTTTGGCAGATTTGAAGAACTTATTTCACTGATGGAGTAAACAGCAACATCAACATCAGTAAAATGTTAAGTATCGTCGACCGTCCTAAAATCGAGAGCGTCCCAAGATTCGAGGCCATTTTTGTTTTCAGTTATTATACGCGAGTATCGTCCCTGCAATGACGATTTCATGCTTTAAAGACAAAATTTAGGTATTTACTGTGAAACTATTCAGAAAAATCAGTTGTCTATTTTTCAGCTCTCAAATTCTTGTTGCGTTAGCAAATTTAGTTCGTTTTCTATTAGAGTCTCGAATCACGGACGGTCGAGGATACTGTTACTTAAAATCGCCAGGTTGTTTTTGATGGGAGAACAGTTGTCTAAGCTAGAATTTCACAAGAATTTAGAAAGGTTTGGATTTGAAAAGACTTGGTTTGATGGATGGACAGTTAACTTCCTCGAGAGAGAATACAGTTTTAACATCATGCTGTTTTTAACCCTAGTTTGGACGCAACATTTTCACATTTAATTTTACTGTACAGTCCAGCCTGCCTTAAAGGTCATCTCTATGTAAGAGCAACCTGCCAATAAAGTCCAATTGTACTGGTCTCCTCATGTGGCCTTTAGAGACAGGTTTGACTGAATTTTGTTTCAAAGAGAATGGAGTAGAGGTTAAACTTCATGCCCCAATCAAGATCTTTTACTTATATCATGACAGTCAGTTCTGGGATGGTGGAAGTGACAGGAGTACCTAGTCCTAGAGAAAACCAGTAACCTATTGTTTAGGGAAATTACCAACTTTCTCACTTTATGATTCGCCCCAAGTGGCATTTCAACCGAGGCATAAAGAGGCACCATGGTCCATAAGCTGGCATTTCAAAACCTCAACCCACCCCACCCCACCCACACCCCACCCCCCCCCCCACCACACCCCAAGAGGATTAATAATAACAAAGTAACAATAAGTCTATATAGTGGTTTATTACCCTTCAAGGAAATTTCTAGCATAGTGATTGGTTAAATTGTTTGGATACATGGAACTATTTTTAGAAATATGCAGGGGTACGTAAACAGTAACACTTGCAACATTTAGCAATAAAAGAGAAATAACTCGGTGTCAGGAAAGTAACAAAAATGGCAACAACATACAAGTCATGGAAAATACAAAATTGAAGCTGAAAAAGACCAAGCTCGTCCCACTTTGAAGGGTGATAAAAATGGTACTGGTCTTCTAGTTTACAGGCCTGTAGCTAAGGATACTTGGAGTAGTGTTAGCTGCTAATATTGTGTATAAAGCTTATAACATCCTGTATTTTTCCAGAAAACGCTGTGTTAGAAAATGGTGTTAGGACTGTTTGATTCAGCTGTGCCATACAAAGACCAGAAATACAGTCAGCTGAAGAAAAAAGCCATCAGTAGCGGACAGCTGTTTGTTGATCCGGAATTCCCTCCACAAAGCTCTTCCCTGTTCTTCAGCAAGTCAGCTCCCGGAGATATAGTATGGAAAAGACCAGGGGTAACATATAATTTATATAATGTCCAATCTTTTATTTTTGTTGTGTCCTAATATTCGTTGCTTTTGTGGATACCCTGACCCACAAATTTTCATGTCAACGAAATTGTGTAAATTGTGTAATTGACGTATAGCTGACCAAGCCCACAAAGTTCCAACAAAGTTCAAAAGAATGAAAACTCGGCCTGAATGGAGTTCACCACTGTACCACGTGATACCTTCTAATGTGTCTGCAAAACGCTTGTTTCCAATGGACTTGGAATTGCACAATATGACGTTTTCCCGTTAAATGACGTTATTCCGGGAAATTGTGACATTGACGTTTTCCAAAATGTTCCGCACAAACGTTAAGAGGTATTGACCACGTGGTACAGCGGCGAAACCCATTGCCCCATTTAATGACGTCACTGACACAAGTACATCATTAGTTGCCGTGACGCTGCTTTGGTACAGTGATGGCGGCCAGTGTCAGAACATTGTGGGCATGGCTGGCGATCCGTCAATTACAAATTTGCATTGAATGGAAACTGCAAACCACCCAACAAATTGGCATTGTTTTTTAGATCCATGAAAATTAGACACCATAAAAATAAATAATTTTAGGGAGATCAAAAGAAAGGTATGAACATACAACCATATACTGTAAACATATTTATTTTCGCGAAGTACTAATTTTCGCTTATTTTGCAGTCGTTTGGTTCGCGCGAAAATTAAAACCTCGCGAAAATTATATTATGCTTATTGTAATATAGTGCAAATTTCAAAACCACGAAAATTTAACTACGCAGAAATATCTAAATTTCTTTTACCGCGAAATTAGATACCTTTACCGTAAATGATTTTACAGTATCATACATCATTAAGTGAAAATGAAATTTGAAATTAAAATCAAAATTATAATCTATGTTCATGTTGAAAAGGATTGGATTTATTTTTGTGGAGATTTATTCAACAAACTAAAAAAACAAGTCCCAGTACACCTTTTTGAATATTATAAATTATGCAGAGGTCTGGGTAGCTCAGTGGTAGAGCACTCGCCTATAGTGTGGAAGGTCTCGGGTTCGATCCCTGGTCCAACCCTGCATTTTTTCTCTTTCCTGTTATATTTGGGGGCTCGTCAGACCCTGGGAAGTGGCTGACCAAAAGGTTTCTCCAAGGGTGGAACCTGGTGGTTTCGATTCAAGGAAGTTGAATCGAAAAAAAGGAAGGGAGGAATGTAGCAGTCTGGGTAGCTTAGTGGTAGAGCACTTGCCTATAGTGTGGGAGGTCCCGGGTTCGATCCACAGTCCGATCCTGCATTTTTCTCTTTCTTTTTATAATTAGAAAATTGTTGTGTATTATATTTTTTATGAGAGATGACATTTTAAATTATTCACACACATAGGCAATGCCTATTTTCATATTAAGTGGATTAGGTACACACCGATATATAACTAGTCAGTCAATTAAGGGCTTAATTACAGGTAACTTGTAAGTACAGGGAATATAATGGGACATTTCCGTATATATAAGCAGTAGTTATGAAGTTTGTTTGTTCACACATGACGTCACGACCTGTTTGTTACCCCTCGATTGAAGAGTTCCAAAATGGCCCAAGTTTAAGAATTTTGATTTTTTGCACCTCTATATCTTTTTTTTTCGGCGAATAAAATTGTGAAATTTTTAATATAATGATAATTTAGCATAAATTATCATATTTTAGTCAAATTGGCTAGACTTCAATATCCCTTTAAATTTTCACATTTTCAGATGATAATCAATGCAAATGCAAGTGAATATCAAATTAAATATAAATTTGTGAATATTTAAATCACAGGGTCTTTTGGAAGCGACTGTAAAAACCTTGGCCCAACATGTCACTGCATCTGTGAGATGTTACAGAACCCTCCCTGCACATTGCCTTGAGCTTAGTAGAAAGGTTAGGAATTTTTGCCACTTAACCTTAAGCTGGTGACATCTCAATATAAGTGAAATATTCTAGACTCTGAGATTGCTAATTAAGGCGACAATAATACAGATACTATAATTTGTAAAAACATTTTAGGGTACATTAAATAAATCTTAAATCTTAAAATTAAATTCAGTTTTTCAGTATATTGTTTATTTATACTGTTTCAGGAGATTGTATCTGATCCTAAGTTTTTTGTTGATGGTGCCAGCGCAGATGATTTTGCACAAGGAAGTGTGGGTAACTGCTGGTTTGTTGCCGCATGTGCTTGTATCGCTGAAGAAGAGAAGCTGTTGAAAAAGGTATAATACAGGACCAGTTAAATGGGGGTTGATTCATCATTTGAGTGAACTTTTGTCCTCTTTTATGTTGTGTAAAAAAATAACAAGGCCATTTCTTATATTTACAATAGTGTTAACCAACTTTAATTGCCCACTATTAACTACATATCAATTTTTTAGCTCACCTGAGCCTAAGGCTCAGATGAGCTTTTGCAATCTATCACCGTTTTGCGTCGTGTGTCCTGTGTCGTTCGTCGTGTGTAAACTTTACATTTTAATCTTCTCCTCCAAAACTACTGGGTCAAATTTGATGAAACTTGGTGATTATCATGCCTGGGTAACAGCCTTTCAAAATTATGTTCGGAGTTTGGCCACGCTCAACAAGATGGCCGCCATTACTAAAAATAGCAAAAAGACAGAACCAGAAGGTGCAGGCAAATTTTGATTAGATATTTGGATTTAACATACCTGGCAACATTAAAATTGTGTTTTTCATGAAAATTGAACGAAGAATAGGTTACACGTTTTTTGCATAAAATTATGTAATTTTGAAAATGAGACATAACGGCTGAAGATAATTGTATGGAGTTTTCACCTGTTGATCTTGTCTTGCTATTTTCTTCCAAAAGATGTCAAGGTCAAAGGTCAAGGTCATGTCCCTGTTTTTGACCTTTGATAAAAAAATGCTATTTTTTAAACATTTCAGGTGATAATGGCATGGGATTTTCAGTTAATTGTAGGTATTGACATGACGATCATTTTGATACATAGATCAAGGTCATGGGTTCAAAGGTCAAGGTCAAAGATGAACAACTATTTCTGTTGTAGTTGATTATCTGCAAAACTATTAACTTTTTGTATAGGCATACATAGAATAGTGTAGGTAATGGCACAATGGTAATTTTGATATATTAATAAAGGTCATGGGTTCAAAGGTCAAGGTCACAGATGCAAGCAAGTACTGAAATGGTAACTTGATTATCTCAAAAACCATAACTTCCTTGTATAGGCATATATATTGGAATATTGTAGGTATTGGTCTAATGATAATTTTGATATATGAATAAAGGCCATGAGTTCAAAGGTTAAGGTCACAGGTGCAAATTAATACTGAATTGGTTAATTATCTTGAAAACTATAAATATTTTGTATAGGCATGTATGCTAGAATACTGTAGGTATTGGCCTAATGATCATTTTGATATGTGAATGAGGGTAATGGGTTCAAAGGTCAAGGTCACAGGTGAGCGCTAAGGCCCATGGGCCTCTTGTTTGATATAGACTATAATCAATATTTGTTATCATTTTTGGAAATGCATTTGTGACAACTAACTTTTGCGATTATTTTGTTTTCACTGAACTTGTTTGTTTATTGTTACTTTAGATTATTCCGGACATAAAGGGTCAGGAATGGCATCCAGACAACAAATATGCTGGTATATTTCACTTCAAGTTCTGGCAGTGTGGCCAGTGGTTGGATGTGGTCATCGATGACTACCTACCCACTAGAAATGGACAATTAATGTATGTCCACTCTAAAAGCAGAAATGAATTCTGGTCACCACTTCTAGAGAAAGCATATGCTAAGTAAGTATAGCAAAACCAAAAATAAATCAAAGTACTGAAAACCTCCTGTCCAGAATATCAAAAATACAGTGTAGTTAAATATACATTAAAGCCTTGATTCCTTGACACCATTTGTACAGTCACAGTTTGACATTATAAAAGGGTTATTTAGATACATGTGAAATGTTTAAAAAAAACTAAATGAAATTTTAAAAAATAGATTTTGGAACCTCATATTACTGTGTGAATAAGCAAGGGGGGGGGAGCATTATAGCACGGTTTTATTGTACATGTTTTCGTGATTGAATCCAGTTCTCATCCAAAGTCTGGGGTCTCAGTCGCTAAGTGGTTAACATGTGCATTTACAAATTACAGCACCTTTTGCCTCCTAGTTTTGAATCAAACTCGAGACAGATCCAACTTGTTAGTGTGCTCCTCTTGAAACTTGAAATTTTGCCCCGCATAGTACAGTTACCAATCATCTCAAGACTGACTGCCTTGATCATGTTAATAATTTACTCCACCTCATCAGAACACATCAAATGTCACAGCCTAGGATTGAATCCTACTTCGGGAGATACTAGTGTAAGAAAATTTGATGATGATTTATGACAGTTTGATGATGATAATGATGATTATTATGCTGCTGCTGCTGCTGATGTTGATGATGATGATGATGATGATTATTATGCTGCTGCTGCTGCTGCTGATGTTGATGATGATGATGATGATGATGATGATGATGATGATGATGATGATGATGATGATGATGATGATGATGAATTATAGCAGTTTTGTGATATTCTTATGTTTTGTTTTCTTCATATATATAGATTTTTTGGTGACGATGATGATTTATGGCAGTTTGATAATATTCTTGTTTTTCATTTTGTTTTCTTTCTTCATATAAATAGATTATTTGGTGATTATGAATCCCTGGAGGCAGGAAAGGCTAAAGACGCCATGGTTGATATGACAGGAGGCGTGGGAGAGGGAATAGACCTACAGGAATACAAAACGGAGGAAGAGAGGCTGAAATTATTTAAAATTTTACATAACTCCATAGAATATAGATCACTAATGAGTGCTTCTATTTCTGTAAGTAAATCAAATTTGGAGGGTGTGGCCTAATGTGGGGACTTAGCATCGCTTGGTAGTACCTGAGCTCTCTCTGAAATGGGGATCACTGCAATAACCTATGATCATATAGCCCTTAGCGTTTGTACAAAACACGTTGGAAAATGTTTATTTTGCAAATTCCCGGAATAATGTTGTTTTTACTGGAACACATGAACTAATATGATTCCATATCCAATAGAAATTATTATTCCTCATAACCGTTATAAAAGGGTAACAAATGTTAGGCTGTCAAACTCCATTAAAATGGGGGCAGAGGCGGCGGTGGCCTAATGGATAAGACGTTACTCTTCAAATAAAGGGTCTCTCACCGCTGTGAGTTTGAGTCACGCTCAAACCACATGTGGAAAAGTGAAGTTGGCCTTTACTGATTGACCTGGTATCAGTATAATGGACTTGGGGAGTAGTACGCTTGTCTGCAGCATACTGACTCTGAGCTAGCACAGTAAAGTTGCCCTGAGTGTGCACTAGTACAAGGCAGACCATAAAACACACTTGCACTTAACATGCATACACGAGCTTGTTCATAGATTGGTACATAGAGATTAATAAAAAAAGTTCTCATCATGAATAGCTGAAAAATTGCTGATGTGACGTTAAGCAACATTCAACCAACCAATCAAATCCATTGAAAGGGTATGGTCTAATGTGGAGACTCTGCATGGATTGAGGGCATTGAGGACATGACTTAATAATACTGTCTTAAACTGGAAATGACCTGATGATATTGTCATAGGTTTGGAAATGACCTGATGATACTGTCATAGGTTTGGAAATGACCTAATGATATTGTCATAGGTTTGGAAATGACGTGATGATACTGTCATAGGTTTGGAAATGGCCTGAAAAAGGTCACTAGTGCTATGCACATATACAAAAATGCTATTTTCATGATTCTAAGAGAAAACGATTTACTTGACCAAACAACTGATAGAGTTGAGTTGAGTAATGGTGTTTAACGTCACAATCAAGAATATTTCACTTATATCGAGATGTTGCCAGCTGTAGGCGAAGGTACAGAAATTTTGCCTGTGCATTGCGCTGATGGCATTATACAGCAGGGTTTTTTAGCATGCCAAGCCCACTCTGACACTGGACCTTGTTTATTTTAAGTTCCCATCCGAAAAAACCATGACTTTCATTTTGTAATGCCGAGTGCTTGGCGAAAGAACAGTCACTACCCACTTTTCAAGTCTCGGGTCAGACCCGGCCAGGGATTGAACCCACGTCACCTTCCACTTACGGAGCGAGCAATCTACCAATTGAGCTTCTACAGTGGTTCAAACAACTCATTGAATGAACAGAAAAATAAATAAAAAATAAAAATAAAATATAGTCAAACCTTTTCGTAAAGGCTACCCATTGGAACCAGTATAAGTTACAAGTGGTCTTTATGGACATGTGGTCTTTATATACATGTTCAAATAATATGACTAAAGAGCACTACTGGCCTTTATAAGCAGGTGACCCTTATATAGAGGTGGACTTTAAGGCAGGTTTGACTTTAATAATGGAAAAATAAACATATAAAATTTATATATATATATTACTAAAATATTTATAACTTTTTGAAATTTTCTGCCAAAAAAACGATGAATTTAAACAGTTTTTAATATTTTATCATTTCAGGCTTCAGGAAATGAAATGGAAGCCAAATTGTCCTGTGGATTGGTTAAAGGTCATGCATACAGTATCACGGCAGTGAGGAATATTAAACTAGGAAAAGGACTGCTGGCATTCTTCAAACGAGAAAAAATTCACATGATACGTCTTCGTAACCCCTGGGGTGGCACAGAATGGACCGGAGCATGGAGTGACGGGTAAGTTAGGACCTTTCATAATCAGAATTTAATGTTTTGAACATTTTGATGGGTTCAAGGGTCAAGTTAGGCTATGGTTTTATTTTTGGGTGTGACATTAGTCTTGCTAACCACTGGGTTTGCACGGAATGGACTCAAGCGTGGCGTGTTGGGTTTGACTTTTTAGCTCACCTGAGCCAGAAGGCTCAGATGAGCTATTGCAATCTATCACCGTCAGTCGTCCGTCGTCCGTAAACTTTACATTTTAATCTTCTCGTCCAAAACTACTGTGGCAAATTTGATGAAACTTGGCGATTATCATCCCGGGGTAACAGCCTTTAAAAGTTGTGTTCGGGGTTTGGCCACGCCCAACAAGATGGCCGCCATTACTAAAAATAGCAAAAAGACAAACAAATCTTCTTCTCTGAAACCAAAAGGTGCAGGCAAATTTTGATTAGATATTTAGATTCAGCATACCTGGGAACATTAAAATTGTGTTTTTCATGAAAATTGAACGAAAAATAGGTTATGCGTTTTTGCGTAAAATTGTGTAATTTTGAAAATGAGACATTTATTGTAATAACTCAATAATGGCTGAAGATAATTGTATGGAGTTTTCACTGTTGATCTTGTCTTGCTATTTTCTTCCAAAAGATGTCAAGGTCAAAGGTCAAGGTCATGTCCCTGTTTTTGACCTTTGATAAAAAATGCTATTTTTTAAACATTTCAGGTGATAATGGCATGGGAATTTCAGTTAATTGTAGGTATTGACATGACGATCATTTTGATATATAGATAAAGGTCATGGGTTCAAAGGTCAAGGTCACAGATGCGAAAGAATACCGAAATGGTTAATTATCTAGAAAACTATTAACTTTTTGTATAAACATGTATATTATAATATTGAAGGAATTGATTTAACAATCATTTTGATATATAGATAAAGGTCATGGGTTCAAAGGTCAAGGTCACAGATGCGAAAAAATACCGAAATGGTTAATTATCTAGAAAACTATTAACTTTTTGTATAAACATGTATATTACAATATTGTAGGAATTGATTTAACGATCATTTTGATATGTAGATTAAGGTCATGGGTTCAAAGGTCAAGGTCACAGATGCAAATCAATACCAAAATGATTAATTATCTCGAAAACTATTAACTTTTTGTATAGACATGTATATTTGAATATTGTAGGTTTTGATTTAACGATCATTTTGATATATAGATTAATGTCATGGGTTCAAAGGTCAAGGTCACCGATGCGAAAGAATACTGAAATGGTTAATTATCTAAAAAACTATAAGCTTTTTGTATAGACATGTATATTACAGTATTGAAGGAATTGATTTAACGATCATTTTGATATATAGATAAAGGTCATGGGTTTAAAGGTCAAGGTCACAGATGCGAAAAAATACCGAAATGGTTAATTATCTAGAAAACTATTAACTTTTTGTATAAACATGTATATTACAATATTGTAGGAATTGATTTAACGATCATTTTGATATGTAGATTAAGGTCATGGGTTCAAAGGTCAAGGCCACAGATGCAAATCAATATATCAATGGTTAATTATCTCGAAAACCTTTAACTTTTTGTATAGACATGTATAATACAATGTTGTAGGAATTGATTTAAGGATCATTTTGATATATAGATTAAGGTCATGGGTTCAAAGGTCAAGGTCACAGATGCGAAAGAATACTGAAATGGTTAATTATCTCGAAAACTATTAACATTTTGTATAGGCATGTATATTCGAATATTGTAGGTAATGGCCTAACAATCATTTTGATATATAGATGAAGGTCATAGTTTCATACTTTTGTTTTTTTTAGCTGTTTATAAATAATGTATTGTAGCTAGAATATATATATATACAGTAAAACCTCTCTAAACCGGACAAGCTCCGGACCATAGATTTTGTCCGGTTTAGGGAGGTGTCCGGTTTAGAGAGGTTTTGAATTTTTAACCTTGCTTATATCCCCTTAACTAAATAAATCTAGAAAGATGTAATACATGTCAGAGAAGCCACAGTCAACAACTGTTAGGTACACATCTCATTATAGGATATGCTATATGTAAAAGCACTAATTGGTTTTAAATCGCCTTTAATTCACTTTTTAATGAGGATTCTAATTAGGGTACTCAAGGCAAACATACATGTACTACCTTTATTAATTCCTAACAGGACAACAATAGTGTTGACACTTTTCCAGTCCCTTTTATACATAAGGTGTCACTGGATAATAATTAACAAAACAACTGTAGCAACTATAGATAAAAAGATAAGATTGTACAGAAGTGCTTATCTTAATTTATTGTGTCAGTTAATAAATAAATTAATAAACAAATTTAGATTATAAAGTAATCACAAAAAGAAAGAATATAAATATATATATATATATATTTAGATGAAAAATATTTAATAAATAAATAAATAATTGAATTCAATACCAAATGTTTTAAATGAGAATAAAAAATAATTTAAAAAAACTTATGATTTTTAAGTGTTCATAATTGAATAAATTTTATAGCAATATATTTAAAAAAAGAAAAAAAAAACAAGTAATTAAAAAAATCAAAATGTTGTCCGGTTTAGAGAGGTTCAATTTTAAGGATATAAGCAACTTGGGACTAAAAAGTTTGTCCGGTGTCCGGAATAGAGAGTGTCCGGTTTAGAGAGGTTCTTGTTAATTGAAATAAAGAAGGATAAATTCGGGACCAAATATTTTGTCCGGAATAGAGAGTTGTCCGGTTTAGAGAGTGTCCGGTTTAGGGAGGTTTCACTGTATATATATATATATTATATATATATATATATATATATATATAATTAATATATATATATATTAATATATTATACATATATTATATGTAGCAATCTCGGGACAAGGTATGATTAATTTGCAAAAATCCTTGCATTTAATTCTGCCTTACTGCTGAAAATTAGGAGTTCTCTTTAATAAATGTAATTGACCATTAAACCTCTGCATGAAATATGTACTTAGTCTCAGGTGAGCATTAAGGCCCATGGGCCTCTTGTTGTAATTAGTATTTTATTTTTTGATTAGTTTGACAGTGCAGTGCCCAAGTTAGTCTGTAATATCATCCTTGAGTTAGACATTGAGTTTCACTTTGCTCTAATCTTTCTAGTTGTGAAATATATTGGTAATATTGTAAACATATTAAATTTCATGTGTATTTATTCTCACTGTAAAGGAAATTTAGACATATCTGCATAGTTAAATATTCACGTTTTTTGAAATATTCAATATAACACAATAAGCATTATATAATTTTCAGTTGGTATTAATTTACGCCAGAACAAACTACATTCAAACCTGTCTATAAAGGCCACCCAAGGGAACCAGTGAAAGTGGCCTTTATGGACAGGTGGCCTTTATATACAGATTCAAATAAGATGAAAAAAGAACAATTGGGATACAATTATACTGGCCTTTATAAGCAGGTGGCCCTTATATAGAGATGGCCTTTAAGGCAGGTTGGACTGTACTGTGAAATAAGCTAAAATTAGTACACAATGAAAATAAATACGTTTACAGTATATTGGAGTGAAATTGAGTAATGGAGTGTTACACCCCAGTCAAAAGAGTTTCATGAGGTGATTAGGGATGGTTGTAAAAAAGTTCCCTTCCATAGGCTGGCATCATGATAAATATTTACAAACACACAAATATACTGTTGGAAATTTAAGTGATATGGAACACCTGAAATCATGAATATGTATTAACTTATCTGAGTATAAATAGAGGAATCAGAGAAAGTTTTTTGTGTGTGTGGTTTAGGTCTCTGTAGATAAAGCTACTCCTTGGGCACCGGGAAATTCGGCCCCATTCCCAATGCAAAAGCATTGATATTTTCCCAAAATGGGCTGAAAAAATTCCTAATTAGAAAATTGTACCAGATACATAGCTGAAGTCTGGCCATTAATGTGGCTGCTTTTCTCAATCTTCAATCAACACAGTGCACTAAAAGCATTAGATTTAATCATTAATGGCATCAAAAATGATGTCAAAGTTTTCCCAAAATGAGCAAAAAGTTGATAGTTTTTCCCAATTTTTAGTTTAAGGCCTTTTACCAAAAGACCCTGATAAATCCCTGCATAATTGGATTAACATTAATTAAATTAATAATTAGAAACACTCTGAGAACACAACGTGGAATTAATTATTGTTTTGGTCTAATAGTATATGGTATGCAAACATTTGGAATGTTAAATAAATTTACATGACTGTATTATCAAACATGGGCTTATGCTCATTTAGGACCTGGGTGGTGTCACTCAAGCTTTGATGCGGAGTAGTGTCACATGGTGAAGGAAAGTGAAGTGCACCAAGAAAACCACCAAACATTAGCAAGAGAAATGACAAACCATCTCACACTAGGATCTGCCCGAGTGAACCTTGTTTTGCATTGGAAAATTTAAACTCCTGGCTTGAAGACAACAGTGGTGTCCCATGATGCACTTTGAGTTATTGAAGATTCACAGTACACAGATTCAATTTCACATTATATTATTTGCAAATTCATATTTATGGAAGGTCAGCAATATGTCTTGTTTTTGCTATATTTGTGTTAGAATTTGTAATGCTAAAATCAGTAAATGCTAAAATTGTAAACAATAAATTTGTAAATGTTAAAATTAATAGAGAAACAAAACCAACATTACCCTGAAAGTATGCTATAATTTCTGTTTCTATACAATTTCAGGTCCGCAGAATGGAAGAATGTCAGTAAAGGAGAACAAGAATCTCTGGGACTTACGTTTGACGATAATGGAGAGTTTTGGTACGTATTACTTAATGCTTCTATGTGCTCAGTCTCAGTCTGCTCAAAACACATACACTCATAAGTGGCAGACCCAGAAATTTCGTAAAAGGGGGTATAATTTTTGTTGATGCGAAAGAACACACCAAATGCACACTAGGATCTGTACATAATGGGATTCGGACCTAGGCAGTGAGAAGCACTGTGATTCATAAGCACACACTTTAGACAACTCAGTCACTTATATCGAGACAGTCAATTTTGAGATATTCGTAGAAACCTTTGACCTTTAGCAAGTTGACTGACAAATTGCTAGCACTATGATCTGTTGGACTGGAATTTGAACTGAAGTTGAAAGATATGCTGTTATATGTAAATGCGGACCTTAGACCACACGGGCCAGTAATGTCCTGTAAAACTAGAGAAGCTGTGTGATCAGATTGCGAAAATTTTTACGTAATTCCATTGTTACCTCCAAACACTAAAGAATTCTCTAAGATTTTTCTAAATTGCGTACCTTCTCAAACTTAGTTGAGATTTTTTGTGGAAGCCATATTTGAGTAAAACTCAACTAAGAAAAATCTCAAGCATTTGAGATTGAATTGATTTTGAGATATTACATAATTTGAGATGGTTTGTGCAAGCGTGGTCTTGAGCAGGGAACTTTTGTATAATTTGCAATATGTTTTATTTCACAGGATGTCGTTTGAAGACTTTTGTCAATATTTCACGTCAGTGGACATTTGTCACATGATCAACACATCATTTTTCTCGATAACGAAGACATGGCGAGAAGGCAAAGCAGTTGGAGAATGGACCAGTCAAAACAGAGCAGGCGGATGCGCTAACCACAACTCATTCTTAGATAACCCACAGGTACACATTTATCTCGGTTGATCTTTAATCGAGTTGAAACCTATTAATTTTTATGGTGCAGGCTTGCTGGCGGGCAAGCAGGCAGGCAAGCAGGAATTAGTTTTCCAGAATTCTTCCCAAACGCCTGCAGACATTGAAGTGATATTTGGTATATATGTTAGTCTACCATCATGAATTTCAGATCAAGTTTAAGTTTGTCCAAGTTCATTGATTTTTGATGAAATTATGGGCAGTGGACTAAAAATTTTAAAAATGTTCTTTGAAATAGCAGTTTTCTGTTGTTTTTTTTAAATGCTTGCTGATATTGAACTAAAATTTTGTATGTGAATCTTGTACATCATATAGAATATGAAATTGCAACTTGTACACCTTGGTGCCTATTGACGTTATTTTTATTATTATATTTTTTTTACTAAACTTGGCATACATGATTACCAGCTAGGATATGACATTGTGTGCACCAGAATAGAAGATACCAATTTCTCAGAGTTGTGTCCCTTTGAAAGAGTATTTTATTGTCAAAAATGTAAATGCATCTTGCTTTACCAAGTGGTGTTCTTGTTATACAACCCCCCCCCTGCAATCTAGTTTGAGGGGGGCACTTACTAGTATATAGGAATCACCATGTCTGTCTGTCTGTCTGTCTGTCTGTGTAATATTGTGTCTGGGCCATATCTCATCAATGTTTTGGACGACTGTCATAAAACTTAACAAGAATAATCTTCATGGTCCAAAAGTATGTCATGACCTTAAACCAAGGTCATATCAGAAAGGTCAAGGTCATGGGAAAACATTAAATGTTGGGGGCAGGGGGTATTTGGTTCTCAAGAGACAGTTCTAGTTGATTAAAGTTGTCTTTGTTTTTATTGGATTCCAGTACATTTTTGACATTACAAACGAAAAGGATGAGATTATGGTATCATTAGAACAGTGGGATAAAAGAATAGATAAAGACCAGGGGAAAGATAACGATACCATAGGGTTTACTGTTATGAAGGTAAATATAGATTATGGTATCATTAGAACAGTGGGATAAAAGAATAGATAAAGACCAGGGAAAGTTAACGATACCATAGGGTTTACTGTTATGAAGGTAAATATAGATTATGGTATCATTAGAACAGTGGGATAAAAGAATAGATAAAGACCAGGGGAAAGATAACGACACCATAGGGTTTACTGTTATGAAGGTAAATATAGATTATGGTATCATTAGAACAGTGGGATAAAAGAATAGATAAAGACCAGGGGAAAGTTAACGATACCATAGGGTTTACTGTTATGAAGGTAAATATAGATTATGGTATCATTAGAACAGTGGGATAAAAGAATAGATAAAACCAGGGAAAGATAACGATACCATAGGGTTTACTGTTATGAAGGTAAATATAGATTATGGTATCATTAGAACAGTGGGATAAAAGAATAGATAAAGACCAGGGAAAGTTAACGATACCATAGGGTTTACTGTTATGAAGGTAAATATAGATTATGGTATCATTAGAACAGTGGGATAAAAGAATAGATAAAGACCAGGGGAAAGATAACGACACCATAGGGTTTACTGTTATGAAGGTAAATATAGATTATGGTATCATTAGAACAGTGGGATAAAAGAATAGATAAAGACAAGGGGAAAGATAACGACACCATAGGGTTTACTGTTATGAAGGTAAATATAGATTATGGTATCATTAGAACAGTGGGATAAAAGAATAGATAAAGACCAGGGGAAAGATAACGATACCATAGGGTTTACTGTTATGAAGGTAAATATAGATTATGGTATCATTAGAACAGTGGGATAAAGAATAGATAAAGACCAGGGGAAAGTTAACGATACCATAGGGTTTACTGTTATGAAGGTAAATATAGATTATGGTATCATTAGAACAGTGGGATAAAAGAATAGATAAAGACCAGGGGAAAGTTAACGATACCATAGGGTTTACTGTTATGAAGGTAAATATAGATTATGTTATCATTAGAACAGTGGGATAAAAGAATAGATAAAGACCAGGGGAAAGTTAACGATACCATAGGGTTTACTGTTATGAAGGTAAATATAGATTATGGTATCATTAGAACAGTGGGATAAAAGAATAGATAAAGACCAGGGGAAAGTTAACGATACCATAGGGTTTACTGTTATGAAGGTAAATATAGATTATGGTATCATTAGAACAGTGGGATAAAAGAATAGATAAAGACCAGGGGAAAGTTAACGACACCATAGGGTTTACTGTTATGAAGGTAAATATAGATTATGGTATCATTAGAACAGTGGGATAAAAGAATAGATAAAGACCAGGGGAAAGTTAACGATACCATAGGGTTTACTGTTATGAAGGTAAATATAGATTATGGTATCATTAGAACAGTGGGATAAAAGAATAGATAAAGACCAGGGGAAAGTTAATGACACCATAGGGTTTACTGTTATGAAGGTAAATATAGATTATGGTATCATTAGAACAGTGGGATAAAAGAATAGATAAAGACCAGAGGAAAGTTAACGATACCATAGGGTTTACTGTTATGAAGGTAAATATAGATTATGGTATCATTAGAACAGTGGGATAAAAGAATAGATAAAGACCAGGGGAAAGTTAACGACACCATAGGGTTTACTGTTATGAAGGTAAATATATTATGGTATCATTAGAACAGTGGGATAAAAGAATAGATAAAGACCAGGGGAAAGTTAACGACACCATAGGGTTTACTGTTATGAAGGTAAATATAGATTATGGTATCATTAGAACAGTGGGATAAAGAATAGATAAAGACCAGGGAAAGTTAACGACACCATAGGGTTTACTGTTATGAAGGTAAATATAGATTATGGTATCATTAGAACAGTGGGATAAAAGAATAGATAAAGACCAGGGGAAAGATAATGATACCATAGGGTTTACTGTTATGAAGGTAAATATAGATTATGGTATCATTAGAACAGTGGGATAAAAGAATAGATAAAGACCAGGGGAAAGTTAACGACACCATAGGGTTTACTGTTATGAAGGTAAATATAGATGGTATCATTAGAACAGTGGGATAAAAGAATAGATAAAGACCAGGGGAAAGTTAACGATACCATAGGGTTTACTGTTATGAAGGTAAATATAGATTATGGTATCATTAGAACAGTGGGATAAAAGAATAGATAAAGACCAGGGAAAGTTAACGATACCACAGGGTTTACTGTTATGAAGGTAAATATAGATTATGGTATCATTAGAACAGTGGGATAAAAGAATAGATAAAGACCAGGGGAAAGTTAACGACACCATAGGGTTTACTGTTATGAAGGTAAATATAGATTATGGTATCATTAGAACAGTGGATAAAAGAATAGATAAAGACCAGGGGAAAGTTAATGACACCATAGGGTTTACTGTTATGAAGGTAAATATAGATTATGGTATCATTAGAACAGTGGGATAAAAGAATAGATAAAGACCAGGGGAAAGTTAACGATACCATAGGGTTTACTGTTATGAAGGTAAATATAGATTATGGTATCATTAGAACAGTGGGATAAAAGAATAGATAAAGACCAGGGGAAAGTTAACGACACCATAGGGTTTACTGTTATGAAGGTAAATATAGATTATGGTATCATTAGAACAGTGGGATAAAAGAATAGATAAAGACCAGGGAAAGTTAACGATACCATAGGGTTTACTGTTATGAAGGTAAATATAGATTATGGTATCATTAGAACAGTGAGATAAAAGAATAGATAAAGACCAGGGGAAAGTTAACGACACCATAGGGTTTACTGTTATGAAGGTAAATATAGATTATGGTATCATTAGAACAGTGGGATAAAAGAATAGATAAAGACCAGGGGAAAGTTAACGATACCATAGGGTTTACTGTTATGAAGGTAAATATAGAAACAATTCTGTGAAAAAAAAATTATCTATGTGCTTCTACTTCTGCTTAATACTGTTAATCAAGAAATTTAAGCGCAAATTCCCATGAATGACAAAACGAAAAAAAAAAAAATTAAAAAACAAAATAAAATAAAATAAATAATAAAAAAACACTTTTGGAAATATTTTTTTTTAATATACTTAATCATGGTTTCCCATGCATCAGGGAAAATCCAAGGAATATTTATTTTTGTCAAAGTCAGAGCAGAGAATTTTCAGGAAATTTTAAAATATGTCACAGAATTGAAAAAAATGCAGAAATGTCAGGGAATTTTGAATGAAATTAAGTGTGAGAACCACATGTTTTTTGCAACTCTACTGACCATCATACCACGGTGCTAAGATGACAAGTATGGAACCCAAATATCTTGATATGATTGTTTTCATGAAAAATTAATTAACTTTATTTAAGTGAAAATTTTGACTCGGGAGTATTACACCATTCCTCCACTCCAATCTGGTAACATCATTCTGTTAAACTACAAATGGTCAAAATAAACCAAGAATGATGATCTATGATCTTTATATCTGACTATACTGTAAAGCAACTGTCATTCACGTGCGATTAACTTTCATGTGTTTCGCGTGTACAAAATTATCACGGAAATTAATTGTTACAAATTTCTTTCCAAAAATGGTTTAGTCTATACCAAATATTCAACTAAAGTCAATATCGCGAAAGTTAATCATCGCAAAATGGTTTTGGTAAGAGAATCGCAGAAGTTAATATCCACGAATATAAGTGGGTTTACAGTTTAACGTTTTTGACACCCTTCAAAGCATTACCAGTTGGATCTTTTTAACTTCCATTTCGTTTTTGTGTGACTTGCGTACGTTGTCGCCAGGTTTCTTTACTGTAACTAGACGTCAGCGATGTACAAGTTACTTCCCTTTTGCCACTAAACATCGCCTGCGTTCATGTACCCCGGCAGATTTCCGAACATAGTTCTATGTACCCCGGCAAGTTAACCAATCGCTTTGCGAGAAAACTACCTTTGATAATGTAGATATCATGTAAAACTGTTTTTTTTTAATTTGTAGACTGATTTAAATAGACAGTATCGGATGCATGATAAGTTGGAGAGGTCATCAGGTCCATTTTCTAACAGTAGAAGTGTGTTTAACCGTGTCGAGCTCAAAGAGGGACGATATTGTGTCATTCCATCTACGTTTGATCCAGGAAAACTTGGAAAATTTATCCTTAGAATTTATTGCAGTAGTAGTCCATCATTAAAGTGAGTGTTTTTTTTAACTACTCAACTGGCTATAAACACCATTTATCCAAGTTGTCCATCCCCTGTTTGTCTATCCATGATGGTTTTTACCTACCAACTTGAAGATATTTTGACCACAGTAAATTTATACACTGTACAGGGGAATATTTTCGCGAGGTAAAAATTTCGCGATTTCTGAAACCTGACATTTAACATGGGTGTAATATTCCCATTACCGATATAAGTAGGTGTCTATTCTGTATATTATGATTATATAAACCTGTATAGTTGCCATTTTTGCGTGGGTAAAAATTTTGCGGTAATTTCTTTAGCGCGAAATAAGCAAAAATTTTACCCACATGAAAATTTCCCCCTTTACAGTACATGATTACCAAGTTATGGCATAATGTGCGCCTGAATTCGCAGACATGGTACTCATTCTCAGAGTTGTGTCCCTTTTGAAATTTCAATCATGTTGTTTTGTGAACTGGTCCATTCAAATTAAAGGTCAAACGGACAGATCAATGTTGTTTGAATTCATACATCAAATGCCAGATACTGATCTAGTGTTTTGTTTTATAGAGAGTTAATTGAAGATGAACCACCACCACCAAAATGTCTTTGTTTAAGTATTGGAAAACCAAAAATAGCAGCTACACAAGTGACGATAGTTAAGGCAGAAGGTTTACCAGCCCAGGACAGAGACGGTTGTAAGTGTGACCCTCCCCCTTTTACCACCACCCCAGGCCTACTTATCACCACATTAAGGTGCTCGCTCCGTAAGTGGGAGGTCGTGGGTTCGAACCCCGGCCGGGTCTGACCCAAGACTTGAAAGTGGGTAGTGACTGTTCTTTCGCCGAGCACTCGGCATTACCAAATGAAAGTCACAGTTCTTTCGGATGGGAACTTAAAATAAACAAGGTCCCGTGTCACCGTGGGCTTGGCACGCTAAAGAACCCTGCTGTATAATGCCACCAGCGCAACGCACAGGCAAAATTTCTGCACCTTTGCCTATAGCTGGTGATGTCTCGATATAAGTGAAATATTCTTGACTGGGACGTAAAACACCATTACTCACTCACTCACCACATTAAGGGTTTCACTAGCAATACTTGATGCATTTTATTTAAATGATTAGTATAAAAAAAGGAATGGAAAATTGAAATCATTCAAAATTCAATTAAGACAAAAAAGATTGACCAGGGTTGAATTACAGACAAAATTATATTTTGGAGACAATAAGGCACAAGGGATACTGCAAAATTCACTGACTCTCCAAATAATTACCAAAAGCCAAATTTTGCTGTATATCTATAACAAAAATTAAATTGGGAACATTGGTGAAGCCCATAGCTAACCCTGTTATCAAATATCGATACTCTACAGTAAAACCTCATTATAACACCTTGGTTACTTTGTAACATACTATTTTGAAATCCCCAATAAAATCCAATTCTTTATTATACCCCCCCCCCCCCCCCCCCCCCCCCGCTTAAAAAGTGGGGAGTATATAGTGATAGGGGTGTCTGTCTGTGTGTCCGTCCGTCCTTCCGTTACACCTAAGGGTCCTATCTCTTATCCGCAACTCCTCCTAAACCCTTCAATAGATTTTCATGAAACTTTCACACAATCTTTGTGATATAATGTAGATGTGCACCTCCTATTTAAAAATTTCATCCGATGAATTTTTTTTATGTGGGGGGAGCGGGGGATATTTTTTGTGAGCTTGTGGCTCACAGTTTTTCTAGTTTTTTTTCTTAACAAGCTTCCCTTGATTTATGGCCAAACTCCTTTATAATGCCAAACTTTGACTGGACAAATGGTAGAAATGCATCATGTTTTATTATACCAGGGCCTGGTTTCACAATCATTCCTTAGCTAAGATTTTCCTTAACTTAAATCTTGCAAAATTTCAAATCTTCATATTTTTGTTAATTTTCAAGATTTTCAGGAATTTAAGGTGTTATTTTTAAGATCACCTCAAGATTAAAACATTTGCCTTTAGTTTTGACAAAAATATTCATCAATAGTTCTAAAAAGAAAATACCAAAATTTGCTAAATTTAAGTTAAGGGAAATCTTAGCTAAGGAATGATTGTGAAACTGGGCCATGTACATTTAACTAATTTTATCACCTGAATTTTGGAGAAAGAAGGGGATATTAAATTCAAACTTCTGTCCATATTTCCATCCTTCCTTCTGTCTATCCAGACACTTGCTCACAGTTTTATTTATTTCTTGTACTTGTCTTTTTTCAGCGTCAGACCCTTTCTGTTTAGCAATTTGTGAAGGTCAAAAGGTCAAAACCAGATATTGTGAAGATTCTTTGAACCCGACCTGGGACAGTCGAATAACGTTTTATCATAAAGATCCAAATAAAGACATCATTATTGAGGTGAGTAGTACTGTTAACATATTTATATTCGCGGTGTACTGATTTTCCCTCATTTTGCGGTCTTTTGTTTTTGCGCAAAAATTAATAACAAGTAGAAATTATATTATGGCAAATTTGTTACAGTGCATATTTAAAAATTGCGAAAATTTAACTACATGAATATGTCTTAATTTCTCAAAAATAAATACAAGCAAAATTAAATAGGTTTACAGAAATGTTAATTTAGCAGTATACTAATTTTATTAATTTTACTTGGTGATACAGTATTGCTAATATAGATTCACAGCCAAATTAAAATTGATCCTACTACACAGGATCTTTGAAATTTTCGTTAATACAAATTCACTTGAATTTACTCTATCCAAATTATGATTTGTGGTAAAGTTTTTACACTTTAGAATAAATACATCTTTAGATGATTTAATAGTTCAAAATTTATAGTTATCAACACAAATTCAAGATATGGGTGATACAGTCAAACCCATCTAAACTGACCACATTCTGACTTCTGGTCAAAACACGACATTTGCCTTGACTTCAGTTTTCAAGTTAAATTAATTGAGCAAGCAAAATATTAATTACTGACAAGCTAAATGAAATTTGTACTATATTTAAAAAAGGTTGA
This sequence comes from Anadara kagoshimensis, assembly GCA_021292105.1. Lineage (NCBI taxonomy): Eukaryota > Metazoa > Mollusca > Bivalvia > Arcoida > Arcidae > Anadara > Anadara kagoshimensis. The sequence continues at coordinate 55,284,978 of CM037869.1, read as the reverse complement.
TTTCCTAATTATCAGAGATGAGTGGGTCTGATGAACTACAAATTAATTTGAATTGGCCTTAAAAAGTGATTGTTACAGTCATACCTGTCTACAAAGGCCATTTAAGGGAACCAGTAAAAGTGGCCTTTATGGGCTTGTGGCCATTATATACAGGTTTAAATAATATGATGAAAAACAATTGGTATACAAGTCTACTGGCCTTTATAAGCAGGTGGCAATTATATAGAGGTGGCCTTTAAAGCAGATTGGACTGTAGATTTAATTACTTTTTTTGCAGGTATGGAATTATAACGTCATAAAAGATGAGTTGATGGGAGTGGTTACCATACCAATGGTCCAGAGGAAAGGTTTTAACGACAGCTCAAAGATGACGCAATATTCTCTGTATGGGAAAGGGAAAGAAGCACAGGTGAAAAAACAAGGACACTTATGGGTCGGTGTTTATCACACAACAGAAATGACATCAGTTTAATCTACACCAAATTAATTATACAGGCAGACAGGTACATTGACTGAAAATTAATTTGGTATGGCCTTAAACAAGGACATTTATGGGTCTGTGTTTTCCATACAACTGAAATGACATCAGTTTAGGCTAAACCAAATTAATTTCAGAAGTGTACATGCAGCCCAAATGAACTGAAAATTAATTTGGCAGGCCCTAAATGAAATTTAGGCCGTTACGCAACCATTACCTATTAGAAAATATACAAAAATTTTCAATTATTAAAAATTAAAAGTTCCAGACCCTGTGGCAGTCTCACTCCTGCTTGTTTCATACTTCAACTTCAGACTGATTACCCCTGAGACCCCTGTAAACAAAAATGTTAAGGGTGTATAAACTATGTATTTTTCCATCTCCTTATTTTTAAGATAAAGATTTCCGATTGAAGAAACAATGTTGGAAATTTTTATCGTCACCTACACATGCAGACAGGACATCATCTTGAGGGAAAATCACACCTAAGTCTCAAAAGTTTAGAAATTTCCAATGCGTTTCAGATGATTAGAATAAATAGCTTTGTTTTCTAGTTTATACATTATGTATAAACCAAAATCTGGTACATTCTGTGTGATGGTTATATTTATTTTGATGTAAAATGTTAAATAACAAAATTAGATTTTTAAAGATGGCATCAATGTAGATGTAACTGATACTTGAAGCCAAAAAATGTCATCAAAATTGAAGAAAAAGAATCAGTCATGAGTTTATCCATATAGGATAGGGAAATCTGGGGGTTGAATATTTCTATTAGAGACTCAGCAAGCCCCATCTGCATTTAACATGTTTAAGGACATCAAGTTTACTCTTGGTGATGGTAATACATTTTTTATTTAGCTACAATAGTTCAGTTGAGACAGATATGTTTTGGTGTTTGGTTTTGACAAGTTGATCTGTACACAACTATTGTTGTGCCATTATGAGAGGAGTATTATATATGGGTCAAAATTGGCTCTTACTGTATAAACTCCTTTTGAAGGTTTTTTTTATATTTATTTGCAGGATTTATTTAATCTCTGTTTACAACTTCAAATGTATGAGATGTTGATATACTAGTCTATGTATCTATGTATATAGCTCTCTCTCTTAAATATTCTGTGATATTTTTTAAATCTGGCAGCAATTTTCAAATGTATATATAGAATTTTATACATGCATAGATTTTTAGAAAGTCATTTTCTGGTATTTTTATATATATATATATATATATGTGTGTGTGTGTGCATTTTACATCTATACTACTCTGTATTCAAACTCCACTTTTTAAACCCCCACACCCACACCCCCCATACATATATATATATATATATATACATATATATATATATATATATATATATATATAATATATATATATATATTATTATATATATATATAAAAGAGCTATTGTGATAAACTTTTACTGGCAGGTGTTCCTTACATACACAGTGGTGGCCTTTAAGGCAGGTTTGAGTGTATTTATAAAATACAGCCCCCGGTTTCACAATCATTCCTTAGCTAAGATTTCACTTAACTTAAATTTAGCCAATTTTGGTAATCTCTTTTTGGAACTACTGTTGGATATTGTTGTAAAAACTAAATGCAAATGTTTTAATCTACAAGTGATCTTGACAATGACACCTTCCTTTTTTTAATATCTTGAAAATTAACAAAATTATAAAGATTTGAAACTTTGCAAGATTTAAGTTAAGGAAAATCTTAGGTAAGGAATGATTATGAAACCGGAGCCAGGTCGAATTAGAGTTTTGAATATTTTTGTTTTGGTCCTGTGGTTTAACTCAAACCCCTCCCCTCCACATGGGTATTTGTACGTTAATGATCCACTTGTTTGTTTATGTTCTTTATATTTTGTTTTGAAATGTCATAATTACGCAAACTCTAATAATATTGTAATTCTTTAACTGATTTTATTGTTGACCTTTAACCTCTATGACAAAGTACCCTTAAAATGCTGGCTTTAGGATCAAAGTACCTTTCAGAATAGGGTTTAATCCCTAACAGAGTAAATCCTTCTATTGGAAACTTTGTCTGTATCCTTGATGAAGGGCAGTCCATTTCTCTGGGAACTCCAGTTTTCTCTGCTATCCATTAATTCATCTTCTCCATTTTTATGAAAAAATCTTAACCATGTTATTCCACTTTTAGTTATTCTAACCATAAACCATGTTTTTACAAACTTTCAGCATTTTTTAAAAAATGAAATAAATAAAATAAAGTTTGGATTTAATTAAAACACTTAAACACCTCTGAAACTGTGTAGATCAGATGGATATTTCAATTTTTCCTCATTTTTTCTAGAGTTGTCTCCCTTATGCTGTTTATATCATTTCATATGCAATGAACTTGATTCTGCTTTTAAAAAAAAAATTCCATGAGTTGACTCCCTTACCCTGCTTTTTAAAAGTTGCCTCCGTTATATTTTTTTGATTTCTTCATAGCTTTATTGCTGTATTGCAAACACTAGTACAGTGGGGAAAATTCTTTCCCTGACACTGGGAATCAAACCTGGTTTGCCCATTTGTAAAGTGAGTGATCTACTGTTTCGCCTAAAAGTTACCCTGTGGGTGAGACAATTGTAATGTCTCTTAACTGTACAAAATACAGTCGAACCTGTCTATGAAGGCCACCCAAGGTGACCAGTAAAAGTTGCCTTTATGGGCAGGTGGCCTTTATATACAGGGTCAAGTAATATAAAAAGAATAGTTGGGATGCAATTCTACTGGTCTTTAGAAGCAGGTGGTCCTTATATAGAGGTAACCTTTAAGGCAGGTTGGATTGTATATTTATACTATTCCATTAAAAAACTCATATAATTATTCAACTAACTTAGTTTTGATATGTAAGTATTCATTATAATTATTTATTTTTGAAGTTTTGTATACATGGTATAATTGTTACTTTATTATTTTTAAAACATATTATATATTTTAGAATAGATGTTAGATTTTATAGATAGTTTACTAGAGTCTGTCCATAAGGAGGTTTAATATCATTGCTGCTATCCAGTGTTATTTATTGTTATTTTTATTTTTATTTTTGGTCTTTTTCTTATTTTTTAAAGATTATTTGCTCAATTTTTTTCTGAAATTAAATATTGTCAAATATAAAGACATGAATACATGTTAACTTATGTTAAAACCATATAATGTATGAGGTATAATATAGTAATAATATAAAAGACGACTCACTACTTATAATATAGTGACCCACACAGGCCTTAACGCTCACCTGAGGATATGTATTATATTTCATGTAGAAATTCAATGGTCAATTACCCTTAATTTAAATGTTCAAAATCAAGGCTACAGAAAAGATCCCTAGTTCTTTTACTTTTGTGCTTTTTTAGCTCACCTGGCCAAAGGCCATGTGAGCTTATGGCATGGCGAGGCGTTCGTCCGTGTGTCCGTGCGTGCGTCAGTAAACTTTAATCTTCTCCTCCGAAACTACTGGACCAACTGAAACCAAATTTGCCATGGAAGGTCCTTGACAGAGTCTAACTATAGTTTGTTCTAATCATGGCGATCGAATATCCAAGATGGCCGCTGTTACTAAAAATAGACAAAACCTAAAAAAATCTTCTTCTGTTGAACCACTCATTGGAGGCAAAAACTGATGTGATATTTGGATTCTACATAGTCTTAACCTTTAAGTTTGTTCATTTCATGAAATTTGGTTTAAAAATAGGTTACGCGTTTTTGCGTTTAATTTTAAAAAAATCGTAAAATATTTTTAAATTGTTATAACTTGACTATATGACCAGATAATGACATGGGGTTTTCAGTTTTGACATATTCTTGTAATTACCTTCAAAATGGTGTCAAGGTCAATTATGAAGGTCATGACCTAATTTTTTACTTTTCTAATATTATTTATTATCTTGAAAACTATAAACTTTTTGTATAGGCATGTATATTGGAATATTGTTGGTATTGATGTAACGATCATTTTGATATATAGATTAAGGTCATTGGTTCTAAGGTCAAGGTCACAGATGCGAAAGAATACTGAAGTGGCTCATTATCTCGAAAACTATAAACTTTTTGTATAGGCATGTATATCAGAATAGTGTAGGTATTGATACAACGATCATTTTGATGTATAGAAAAAGGTCATGGGTCCAAAGGTCAAGGTCACAGTAGCAAAACAATACCAAAATCATTAATTATCTCGAAAACTATAAACTTTTTGTATAGGCATGTATATTGGAATGTTGTTGGTTTTGATGTAACGGTCATTTTGATATAGAGATTAAGGTCATTGGTTTAAAGGTCAAGGTCACAGTAGCAAATCAATACCAATATTAGAATGTTGTAGGTATGGATACAACAATAATTTTGATGTATAGAAAAAGGTCATGGGTCTAAAGGTCAAGGTCACAGTAGCAAATCAATACCAAAATGGTTCATTATCTTGAAAACTATAAACTTTTTGTATAGGCATGTATATTGGAATATTGTAGGTATTGATAAAACGATCATTTTGATATATAGAAAAAGGTCATGGGTCCAAAGGTCAAGGTCACAGTAGCAAATCAATACCAAAATGGTTCATTATCTTGAAAACTATAAACTTTTTGTATAGGCATGTATATTGGAATATTGTTAGTATTGATGTAAAGATCATTTTGATATATAGATTAAGGTCATTGATTCAAAGGTCAAGGTCACAGATGTGAAAGAATACTGAAATGGTTCATTATCTTGAAAACTATAAACTTTTTGTATAGGCATGTATATTAGAATGGTGTAGGTATTGATACAACGATCATTTTGATGTATAGAAAAAGGTCATGGGTCAAAAGGTCAAGGTCACGGTTGCAAAACAATACCAAAAAGGTTCATTATCTTGAAAACTATGAACTTTTTGTATAGGCATGTATATTAGAATATTGTTGGTATTGATGCAATGATCATTTTAATATATAGAGTATGGTCATTGGTGCGAAGGTCAAGGTCACAGATGCGAGTAGCAAGTTTCATAAATATCTAAATATCCACATCAGAGTTATTGCTCCTTAAATGTAGTATTTATTGTTTTTGTGCTGTAAACGGCCCAGGTGAGCGGTACAGGCCCTATTGGGCCTCTTGTTTATTATCCCCTACTTTCGAAGAAAGAGTTCCGTCCACCCTTCATTCCGTCCTTCCTTCTGTCGGTCTGCACTAATTCGCACTATTTCACGTGACTTAGTGCAAAGTATCAATATAGATAGAAGATGTGCATATCGTTAACCCGAGTTGGTTTGGTCATTTTCCTTGGGAGTTATGGATCTTTGAACATAAGTGCAAAGCACAGAAAAGATTGCCAATTCACTGAATTTGCTTGTTTCTAGTTTTTAGCTATTTGTAAATATATTATAGCTAGACTTAACATATTTTAAACATGGCATTCTTAGGACATGTAATAATAAAATAAGGGATTATTGCATATTGGCCAAAATGGCTGAAAAATTGGAAGTTCTTTGTAATTAATGAAATTGAACATTGAACTTTTGCATCAGATATTGGACATACTCTCAGGTGAGCGTTAAGGCCCATTTGCCTCTTGTTCATAATGTTAACTACCATCACCCTGTGACATACTCACAGGTGAGCGTTAAGGCCCATTGGTCTCCTGTTCGTAATGTTAACTACCATAAATCTGTGATGTAAAATATAATTCTAATCTATGTTGAAATCATAGGGGTGCCAAATTTAATCTGCCTTCAAGATATCTAAAAAAGATATAATAAATTGATTCGGCAGTGTTTCTTTTCATCACTTCTAAGCCTGTTTCTCCCAGATACAAACTTCATTGAAATTTGTGCATTTTGTATTATTTTTGGACTTGGCTAATTTTGTCATTTTTAACCGAATTTAAACCCACATGGTTTTTATGTGAGGGACACAGCAATGACATCCCATGTTGTTTCAAGATGTGTGTGTGTGTTTTTCATATCGCAAAAAAGAGTAGTTTATTACGAAAGCCTATTAAGCTCATGAATAAAAAAAATTAAAAGGCGTAATAACGCGAAATAAAGGCGTTATAACGCGAAAAAAGACGTTATAACGCCTTTAGAAAGGCGTAATAACGCGAATTGAAAGGCGTTATAATGCGAAATAAAGGCGTAATAACGCGAAATAAAGGCGTTATAACTCGAATTAAAAGGCCTTCTAACGCAAAATAAAGGCGTAATAACGCGAAATAAAGGCGTAATAACGCGAATTGAAAGGCCTTATAACGCGAAATAAAGGCGTAATAACGCGAATTGAAAGGCGTTATAACGCGAATTTTTTTTATTCATGAGCTTAATAGGCTTTCGTAGTTTATCTTCTAGTTTTAAGTTTTAATATTTTTATAACATTGCTCATTTGTTTTATTAAAAAATCTAATATTATTTTAAGAGTATTAAATAATTTCATGATCTGTGAGAGCTTGATTAAGACAACTTGGCCACAAACACTCCCCCCACCCCACCCCGACCAGCCCTATGGCTTGGGATTCTGGGACAATGTGACTTTTCCAGTTTTCCAAGTCCCCTTTCGCTCTGTAGGCTGAAGAAAAGTGATTATATTTTGATGCAAAATAAACGAATATAATTATATATCACTTTATCATTTTTCAGATAATTTCTTTACGATCTGATTGGATAATAAGGTCCTTGTAAATACCGATATTACAATTTTACAAGGGTGATAAATAATTTACTCGGGTAATAAATAAAAATTACACGGGTAGTAAGAAAGAGTGAATAGAGCGGTAATGGCCGCCACCATACAGTTCAATTGGGCAATAAACAGAGTAAAATTTACGCTTAGTTTGTAAGTATCAATCAAATTGACACATGATGTATATTTTATTGTGTATTATCTTAATATTCTAGTTAAATTTTGCGCTCTCAATTTCCGATATTATCAATAAATTAAACTCCACATCGCTTACTCCTGGTAACGATACACGGCGAAAGGGAAGTGTGGAGGGCCTCCAAGTGCTTTATATTAAATGCCGACACCGATGATGGTAGTTGCCATGTGTGGTGACACTTCAACCGAACCAAACTCATCTTGAAAAAGCTTGAAAATTGATGTTTAAAGATATTCCATGTCATATTCCTTCAAATTGAATATTGTTTCCACATCCCTAAGTTAAAATCGCCGATAACGGACATGTACATATGCATGCTGATCAATGTTGTATCACAGATGTAAACAAAATATTAAAAAACACTTTGGCAATTGTTTTCATATTATATTTTTAATCATGATTCATTCCATTGTGAAAAAAAACGAACTTTAAAAAATTAAATAACACAGTACAAATAATTGATGTGAGACGTTCTGACCCCTGAAACCAGCTGATGGGAGTAAAAGGTAGTTCACGGTCGGCGTTGCTATGGTTGCGTTATTTTATTGGAGTATAACATGAAAAACGAGCGCGTACATTTGCACTGTGTTTGTATCACAGCCTAATGTAACAGAAGTTAGAAATTAAATTATTCGTTGTTAATTTTTTGATTAAAATTGTTATTTTATGTTCATTGATAAAGAAAACATAAACTTTATTTTACAAATATACGGTTTTCGGGTTTCTTTTTATTGTAATCTTTTTTCATCTACAAAATTTTGAAAAAATAAGTCTGAATAAAATGATAAATTCGTTATCTGGTTTTTAGGCAGGTGATATGGAATTTTACAACCTTTCTGAATTTCTTATTTCCTTCGGCTGCGCCTCAGGAAATAAGAAATTCAGAAAGGTTGTAAAATTCCATATCACCTGCCTAAAAACCAGATAACTAATAATATACCCCCGCTTAAAAAGTGGGGGTATATAGTGATATGGGTGGCCGTCTCTGTGTCCGTTCTTCCGTTACACTTTAGGGTACCTATCTCTTATCCGCAACTCCTCATAAACCCTTTAATGGATTTTCATGAAACTTTCACACAGCCTTTGTGATATAATGTAAATGTGCACCTCCTGTTTAAAAAATTTTAATCCGATGGATTTTCGGGAGCGGGGGTATTTTTTGTGAGCTTGTGGCTCACAGTTTTTCTAGTTTATTCTAAGTTTCAGAGGAGTTTTACCGACACATCCCAGTCAAGATTATTTCACTTTTATTTTTAAACTTGGGTAAAACTGAGTTTAAGTTCAACTTGCAATTGTACAGATAACAATTTATCATTTTGTATTTTTTGAAACATCGCCCAATGCTCTAAAATCTGTCAAGTCCTATAGTCGTGCAGATTTGTTACAAAGGAAATATTTAACAAAATTTTGTTATATTGTAGTGACTGAAATGGTTAAACTATTAAGTAATGTCACAGCAGATTATGATTTTATCAAAAAAAAAAAAAAAAAAAAAAAAAAAAAAAAAAAAATCAAATAGGCAACCATGAATAAAAAAGGAAAACATTGGCATTTTCACTTTTTCTCATAGACGGAATCATTTCTATCGTCAATTGCTCTTTTTGTAGATAATGGGAGTTGTGTGATTTTATAAAAACAGAAAGAAATGTTTCAAAAACTTTAAAAAATGGTTTTTAAAACACAAAACAAGCTTATTTTGTGGAAAGTTCAATTATTTTAAACGCCAGAATACTGGTTTTGATATGGATGTCATTTTTGTAAAAATTTATTCAATTTTCGCCATATCTACATACATGAACTTGTGGCAATTGAGAATTTCTTGAATTCGAATTCTTGTAAGAGTTGTCTCCCTTTGAACGGGCATGCTGCCAAAGTGCACTCTGGTGTTTGGAAGATTTCATAGTAACTGACTAGTTGAATAACTCCAATCAGACTGAAGACGTAGGTTATTGAGTTTACTTTATAGACTCCACTCTGTAAGTTATTGAAGGTTCCATATATAGTGATTGACTAGATGAACATCTCTAATCAAATCGGGGATGATAAACTAGGCATATTTAGTTTGCATTTTCTGTTTTAGCAACGACATGATCGATTAAACTTCTAATTTTTGATTTAAAATTGATATTCTGTTGTCATGGTAACCAATATAGTACTGAATTTGTTGACCTTTGAAACAAAAAAAATCAAGTCCTATACTTTGTTACTCATAGGGGTTGGTATAAAAACGAAAATTACTATAATTTACATCGATTTCATCCAAAATCCCGAGTTTTAAGGGTTAATTAAGTGAGATTTAAGAGGTTAAATGTGCAAAGGGACTTTTATCATTTTAATTTATCTATACAAACATACCGGTCTATGTTTTCAATAACAAAAGCAAACGGTGAAATCTTTAAAAACTTGCAAATTTAGTTAAATACATGTACGTGAACTTCCACCAGGGAAGTGAGACCGGGTGCTCCGGAAGGATAAACACCTCCTGTCTTGCTAACAACATCTGCCACATGTGATATCAAAATTGGGAATGAAAGGAACGTGTTACTATGGGACGTGAAATATTTGCAGGACAATTACAGAGACATCATACATTTTCTTATTAACAATATTGTGATGACGGACGTGAAATATTTGCAGGACAATTACAGAGACATCATACATTTTCTTATTAACAATATTGTGATGACGGACGTGAAATATTTGCAGGACAATTACAGAGACATCATACATTTTCTTATTAACAATATTGTGATGACGGACGTGAAATATTTGCAGGACAATTACAGAGACATCATACATTTTCTTATTAACAATATTGTGATGACGGCCATGAAACTATTTGCAGGACAATTACAGAGACATCATACATTTTCTTATTAACAATATTGTGATGACGGCCATGAAACTATTTGCAGGACAATTACAGAGACATCATACATTTTCTTATTAACAATATTGTGATGACGGCCATGAAACTATTTGCAGGACAATTACAGAGACATCATACATTTTCTTATTAACAATATTGTGATGACGGCCATGGAACTTTTTGAAAGCCTTGATAAGCCTATTCTTGCAATGACACTGCATGTGTGAATGCATTCCTTTGCTTTTATGGTTAAAAACCGACTAGAAATGACACTAATACTGAATAATAATAATAATAATAATAATAATAATAATAATAATAATATTATTATTATTATACAACTTTGAGGCCTTGATAAGCCTAGGCTCGCAATGTCACTGTGTGATTGCATTCCGATGAATTCTTATACTTATTTTTTTTAATTTGTTTTTAAAATTCATTAGAAATGACACTAATACTGAATAATAATAATAATAATAATAATAATATTATTATTATTATTATAAAAAGTTACAAGAGAAATTACTCATTATATTTGTTTACGTTTTAGTAACTGCATACCCTGTAAAAGTAATCTTTTTACATGGTTGGGTATTCTAGCCTCGTTTTAAGATCACCTTTGATGTCAGTATTCCTGATACAGTACAGACCTGTCGAAAGTTTAACACTGAGCCAACTTAAAGGGAGTCGAAGCAAGGCTGCCGAATGGCCGAGATGTGAATAGATAGTCGGAATGAAAAGCTATCGAGAAATACATTGTCGATAGCGACTGTCGATATATACAACTAACGACAGGTCGCGATAAGCTGTTAATTCGACACTAATTCGTTAGCTTCGTGTTAAACTTTCGACAGGCCTGTATCGTGCAAGTAAGAAAAGATAATTGTTTAGTGGGTGTAATCTGTATCATGATATACTAACTTATACCCGAGCATCTCGATGACCTCTGACCCCAGGGTTGATATCGATACGCTGCCTGTCAGTATTATCCCCTATAACAATGCCACTTTAAATGCAGATGTGAGCCTGTGAACAGTAAAATACTGCAGCTAAACTATAAACACTGGTATAGAATGCAACTAGGATATTGTACGATGTTTCACACAGGTGTCCCGTCTAAGTGATTGTATTATAGTGTTTGCGTGACTTAGATTTTAAATATTTAATTGGTGACGAGTTTCCATTAAATATTTCTGAAAGGAAATACTGGTAAAATGTATACTGAAATTTTGTAATTAATTCCTCAGAGAGAAAGAATGAAAGATGTAAAATAAAGCAGAGAGAGAGAGAGGTTAAATTTAAATATTTAATTGGTGACGAGTTTCTTTTTTTGTCAGAAAGGAAAAGCTAGCAAAATTTTTACTGAAATTTTGTAAATAATTCCTGAGAGAGAAAGATTGAAAGAGATGTTTGAGAGTTTAAATTTTCAATTGGTGACAAGTTTCTATTTTTTTCTGAAAGGATGATATACACGTAGTAGTAAAATGTATACTGAAATTTTGTAAATAATTCCTGAGAGAGAGAGAATGATGTAAAATAAAGCAGAGAGAGAGAGAGAGAGAGAGAGAGAGAGAGAGAGAGAGAATTTAAATATTTTATTTGCGACGAGTTTCCAAAAATAATACAAATAAATTAATTAATTCCTGAGAGAGAAAGAATGAAAGATGTAAAATAAAGCAGAGAGAGAGAGAGGGTTAAATTTTTAATTGGTGACGAGTTTCTATTTTTGTCAGAAAGAAGAAGCTAGCAAAATTATGACTGAAATTTTGTAAATAATTCCTGAGAGAGAAAGATTGAAAGAGATGTTTGAGAGTTTAAATTTTCAATTGGTGACAAGTTTCTATTTTTTTCTGAAAGGATGATATACACGTAGTAGTAAAATGTATACTGAAATTTTGTAAATAATTCCTGAGAGAGAGAATGATGTAAAATAAAGCAGAGCGAGAGAGAGAGAGAGAGAGAGAGAGAGAGAGAGAGAGAGAGAATTTAAATATTTTATTGGCGACGAGTTTCCATTAAATATTTTTGAAAGGGAATACTAGTAAAATGTAAACTGAATTTTTGATATTCCTGAGAGAGAAAGAATGAAAGATGTAAAATAAAGCAGAGAGAGAGAGAGAGAGAGAGAGAGAAGAGAGAGAGAGAGAGAGAGAGATTTAAAATTTTAATTGATGACTAGTTCCTAAATATTTCTGAAAGGATATACTAGTAAAATGTTCATTGGAATTTTGTATTTAATTGAGAGAGAGAGAGAGAGAGAGAGAGAGGGAGAGAGAGAGAGATTAAACGTTTACACTTTAAAAATTGATAACGAGTTTCTAAGCATTTCTTAGCAAAATGTCTACCGAACTTTTGTAATTAATGAGAGAGAGAGAGAGAGAGAGGGGGGGGGGATTAATCTGGGGACAATTATTAGCTCTATCTCAATTAGTGGGAACACCACCAACATTGTGGTGCGGAACACTTGGCATTGTCACAACAAAAATCGATGTCCTCACATTGTAATTAATCGGGCTACTGTATCATAATGTACCCTCTTTACATCCAGAGAATTGAGTTAAGTAATAGTGTTTTACGTCCCAGTCAAGAATATTTCACTTAAATCGAGCGTCGCCAGATATAGGCGATGGTGCAGAAATTTTGCATGTGCGTTGCGCTGATGGTATTATACAGCAGGGTTCTTTATCGCGCCAAGCCCACCATGACACGGGACCTCGTTTATTTTAAGTTCCCATCCGAAAGAACCGTGACTTTTATTTCGTGATGCCGAATGCTTGGCGAAAGAACAGTCACTACCTACTTTCAAGCCTTGGGCCACCCCGTTGGCGTTCGAACCCACGGCCTCCCACTTACGAAGCGAACACTTTACCATCTGAGCTAGCGCAGTGGTGCTACACCCAGAGAGATAGGTTGTTCCAGAGAAAAATACAACCTTACGGCAGGTGAGCAGACCAACTTCCTTACAGTTTCCGGCGTGGAATTCGAACCCAGGCAGTGAGCGAACTTTTGTCAACATGTCTATGTTTTAGACCACTTGGCCACAAAGCCTACACGCGTATCTCAGATTTTCAGATGAACACTGGTTAAAAGTAGTATTTGGTTAGCCGTTATTACGTGTTGCTAAAATGTAATAAGCAATCACAAACCACTATGGTAGCTTAGTTGGTAGAGAGCTAGTTCCGTATGTGGGAGACACTGTGGGCTCTAACACCGACCGAGTCTGACCAAAACTTGAAAGTATGTAGTGACTGTTCTTTTGCCAGGCACTCGGCATTTAGCAGGGTCCCTCGTAAGAAACCTTAAAAGCCGATGTCCTGTGTCACGACAGGCGTGGCATGCTAAAAAATCCTCCTTGCACATTACCTGAACACACAGCAAAGATCTTTTGTTATGGTAAAAATTTCTACCGCTTCATCTATAGCTGGTAACGTCTCGATATAAATGAGATGTTCGACTGGGAAGTAAAATCAATCAATCAATATACCAGTCAATCAATCAACCAATCAATCAAACAGTCAGCCAGTCAGGCAACCAACCAATAAATCAATCAGTCAATCAATCAATCAATCAATCAATCAATCAATCAATCAATCAATCAATCAATCACACATTCCGAATTGTCATTAGTTAAAACTAAGCCGAGTTGTCTGCTGTAGTTACTAGTGAATTTTGTTATATCCACTGCAAAACTCGAGTCACTTTCGGCCCATATATAGTAATTCGATCTCTGTTATAAATACGCATAAAATTCATACATAGTACATGTATATTTATGGTTAAAAACAAAAATTAGTTTCGGTACATATTTTATGTTAAAAATATGTGTCAAATCATTGAAGATCATTTTAAAATTAAATAAAATGAAAAATTATCAAAATTATATGAACACATCGTCTCGTACCACGCAGTTTCCATTTTGTGTTTTATTTTCATTTCCAAAATTAAACTCAATTTAAAAGGCTGCGTCTGGCGCCTCATCTTGGCTGGATATCGCTTTAAAATAAACTTCCCTTTCATTAAGTCCACGCGTGAATTCGTCCATCGGAACTTGCCGACAATTTTGGGTATAAAAGTATGGGTGGTTAATGGACTCCCCTCCCCATGGGGGACCATAGGGAATATTAACCCTTACCCTGTAGCACTAGAATTTGTCACTCGTATTTTCACTGTTTTATTAGACTTCTGGGTCCTTTATTGTCGGTTTTGTACGTTTTCCGCCATAACTTGCTCAAAGAGACTTTTCTTTCCTGATTTATGGACCTCTTTATCAAACGAAGATAAATCGGTTCTGGTGGCCTATTGCGATAAACCTTTAAATCATTCTGATCGTCGTACGAAGTTTCTTTTTACGTGAGAGAAATTTCTTTTCTTCTTGTTATTTGCGAGGCCTTGGTGACAATCTTGTTATTTGCGAGGCCTTGGTGACAGTCTTGTTATTTGCGAGGCCTTGGTGACAATCTTGTTATTTGCGACGCCTTGGTGACAATCTTGTTATTTGCGAGGCCTTGGTGACAATCTTGTTATTTGCGAGGCCTTGGTGACAATCTTGTTATTTGCGAGGCCTTGGTGACAATCTTGTTATTTGCGAGGCCTTGGTGACAATCTTGTTATTTGCGAGGCCTTGGTGACAATAAACGCGATTTCATCTTCTTCTTATTGGCGAGATCTTTATTACAAGAAACGCGATTTTTTTCATCTCCTTGTTGGTAAGGCCTTTGTGACAAGAAAAGCGATTTCTCCTTTTTCTTCTTATTGACAAGGCCTTGGTAACAAGAAACGCGATTTCTCCTTTTTCTTCTAATTGACAAGGCCTTGGTAACAAGAAACGCGATTTCTCTATTTTCTTCTAATAGGCAACGCCTTGGTAACAAGAAACGCGATTTCTCCTTTTTCTTCTTATTGGCAAGGCCTTGGTAACAAGAAACGCGATTTCTCCTTTTTCTTCTTATTGACAAGGCCTTGGTAACAAGAAACGCGATTTCTCCTTTTTCTTCTTATTGACAAGGCCTTGGTAACAAGAAACGCGATTTCTCCTTTTTCTTCTTATTGACAAGGCCTTGGTAACAAGAAACGCGATTTCTCCTTTTTCTTCTTATTGGCAAGGCCTTGGTAACAAGAAACGCGATTTCTCCTTTTTCTTCTTATTGACAAGGCCTTGGTAACAAGAAACGCGATTTCTCCTTTTTCTTCTTATTGACAAGGCCTTGGTAACAAGAAACGCGATTTCTCCTTTTTCTTCTTATTGACAAGGCCTTGGTAACAAGAAAAGCGATTTTGACAAGGCCTTGGTAACAAGAAACGCGATTTCTCCTTTTTCTTCTTATTGGCAAGGCCTTGGTAACAAGAAACGCGATTTCTCCTTTTTCTTCTAATAGGCAACGCCTTGGTAACAAGAAACGCGATTTCTCCTTTTTCTTCTTATTGGCAAGGCCTTGGTAACAAAAACGCGATTTCTCCTTTTTCTTCTTATTGACAAGGCCTTGGTAACAAGAAACGAGATTTCTCCTTTTTCTTCTTATTGACAAGGCCTTGGTAACAAGAAACGCGATTTCTCCTTTTTCTTCTTATTGGCAAGGCCTTGGTAACAAGAAACGCGATTTCTCCTTTTTCTTCTTATTGGCAAGGCCTTGGTAACAAGAAACGCGATTTCTCCTTTTTCTTCTTATTGGCAAGGCCTTGGTAACAAGAAACGCGAGGTGAGGCCACAAAGGCCACTTTCGCTAAACATGAGAGAGAGAGAGAGAGAAACGTGTTTTCTCTTTTCTTCTCCGAGTCTTCTTATCAAAAAGGGTTCGGTGACCAAGTAGTCTACTAGTATCTAAGCATCGGCTTACGGATCACATCAGTTTTCACCGTCTAGTTACACCAGAAAGTTTGTCACTTTGAAAGACGCTTCAAAGACTATCAAAATGTTTTATCAAAAACTTTGGTCAAAGCTTTGCAGAACTTTACTTGAATAAAACTCTATCTATCTATCTTAAACTTTGATCAAAATTGGTATGATCGTCGCAATCGCAATTTCAGGTCGAACAGTTTTATCTGACATGGCTTTAGAAAGTCCACCAACGTTAGTTAATAATGGACAAACTTCACCATCGACAGCAATGTTCAGCAGATTATAGATAATCATTGTAATGTTATTTGTAAAGACCCCAGTTTCACAATTATTTCTGGCTCCGGTTTCACAATCATTGCTTAGCTAAGGTTTTCCTTAACTTAAATTTTGCAAAATTGCAAATCTTTATAATTTTGTTAATTTTCAAGATATTCAGAAATTTAAGATATCATCTTTAACATCATTTCTAGATTAAAACATCTGCATTAGTTTTGACAAAAAATATTAATCGGTAGTTCTAAAAAGAGATTACCAAAATTTGTTAAATTTAAGTTAAGGAAAATCTTAGCTCAGGTATGATTGTGAAACCGGGGCCTGTACTTAGATTTTCCTTAACTTAAGTCTGGCAAATTTTGACAATACTTCAAACAAAAACTTATCAAAATTGAGAATATGGATGAAATGAGGTTAGAGTGATTTTCAAAATGACATCTTAAATTTATTAACATCTTGAAAATAAACAAATTTTTCAGTTTTCATAACCGGTCAATTTAAGTTAAGGAAAATCTTAGTTAAGAAATGATTGTGAAACCGGGGCCAGGGCCCAGGATCACGAACAATACTTAGGATAGTTTTATACTTAAATTATACTTCAAGGAACAAAAATTAAATATTTTTTTAAAATTAAGTTTGGACTTAACATTTATAAGTACCTGTCCCCTATGATCGCGCGCGAACAATACTTAACTGTACAGTATCTCAACCGCCAGGCAATCAAACTTCGACC
>CM037869.1:55250424-55262924 GCA_021292105.1 Anadara kagoshimensis | reverse complement strand
TATCGGCGGCTCATTTCGGCCTCTAGTTATAGTACAGACCTGTCAAAAGTTTATCACTACGGTAACGAATTGGTGCCCTATCGGCGGCTCATTTCGCCTTCTAGTTATAGTACAGACCTGTCGAAAGTTTATCACTACGGTAACGAATTGGTGCCCTATCGGCGGCTCATTTCGGCCTTCTAGTTATAGTACAGGCCTGTCAAAAGTTTATCACTACGGTAACGAATGGGTGCCCTATCGGCGGCTCATTTCGGCCTTCTAGTTATAGTACAGGCCTGTCAAAAGTTTATCACTACGGTAACGAATGGGTGCCCTATCGGCGGGCCTCTAGTTATAGTACAGACCTGTCAAAAGTTATCACTACGGTAACGAATGGGTGCCCTATCGGCGGGCCTCTAGTTATAGTACAGGCCTGTCAAAAGTTTATCACTACGGTAACGAATGGATGCCCTATCGGCGGCCTCTAGTTATAGTACAGGCCTGTCAAAAGTTTATCACTACGGTAACGAATTGGTGCCCTATCGGCGGGCCTCTAGTTATAGTACAGACCTGTCAAAAGTTTATCACTACGGTAACGAATGGGTGCCCTATCGGCGGGCCTCTAGTTATAGTACAGGCCTGTCAAAAGTTTATCACTACGGTAACGAATTGGTGCCCTATCGGCGGGCCTCTAGTTATAGTACAGGCCTGTCAAAAGTTTATCACTACGGTAACGAATTGGTGCCCTAGTTATAGTACAGACCTGTCAAAAGTTTATCACAACGGTAACGAATGGGTGCCCTATCGGCGGGCCTCTAGTTATAGTACAGACCTGTCAAAAGTTTATCACTACGGTAACGAATTGGTGCCCTATCGGCGGCTCATTTCGGCCTGTAGTTATAGTACAGGTCTGTCGAAAGTTTATCACTACGGTAACGAATTGGTGCCCTATCGGCGGCTCATTTCGGCCTCTAGTTATAGTACAGACCTGTCGAAAGTTTATCACTACGGTAACGAATTGGTGCCCTATCGGCGGCTCATTTCGGCCTCTAGTTATAGTACAGACCTGTCAAAAGTTTATCACTACGGTAACGAATTGGTGCCCTATCGGCGGCTCATTTCGGCCTCTAGTTATAGTACAGACCTGTCGAAAGTTTATCACTACGGTAACGAATTGGTGCCCTATCGGCGGCTCATTTCGGCCTCTAGTTATAGTACAGGTCTGTCGAAAGTTTATCACTACGGTAACGAATTGGTGCCCTATCGGCGGCTCATTTCGGCCTCTAGTTATAGTACAGACCTGTCGAAAGTTTATCACTACGGTAACGAATTGGTGCCCTATCGGCGGCTCATTTCGGCCTCTAGTTATAGTACAGACCTGTCAAAAGTTTATCACTACGGTAACGAATTGGTGCCCTATCGGCGGCTCATTTCGCCTTCTAGTTATAGTACAGACCTGTCGAAAGTTTATCACTACGGTAACGAATTGGTGCCCTATCGGCGGCTCATTTCGGCCTCTAGTTATAGTACAGACCTGTCAAAAGTTTATCACTACGGTAACGAATTGGTGCCCTATCGGCGGCTCATTTCGGCCTCTAGTTATAGTACAGACCTGTCGAAAGTTTATCACTACGGTAACGAATTGGTGCCCTATCGGCGGCTCATTTCGGCCTCTAGTTATAGTACAGACCTGTCAAAAGTTTATCACTACGGTAACGAATTGGTGCCCTATCGGCGGCTCATTTCGCCTTCTAGTTATAGTACAGACCTGTCGAAAGTTTATCACTACGGTAACGAATTGGTGCCCTATCGGCGGCTCATTTCGGCCTTCTAGTTATAGTACAGGCCTGTCAAAAGTTTATCACTACGGTAACGAATGGGTGCCCTATCGGCGGGCCTCTAGTTATAGTACAGGCCTGTCAAAAGTTTATCACTACGGTAACGAATTGGTGCCCTATCGGCGGGCCTCTAGTTATAGTACAGGCCTGTCAAAAGTTTATCACTACGGTAACGAATTGGTGCCCTATCGGCGGGCCTCTAGTTCTAGTACAGACCTGTCAACAGTTTATCACTACGGTAACGAATGGGTGCCCTATCGGCGGGCCTCTAGTTATAGTACAGGCCTGTCAAAAGTTTATCACTACGGTAACAAATTGGTGCCCTATCGGCGGACCTCTAGTTATAGTACAGACCTGTCAAAAGTTTATCACTACGGTAACGAATTGGTGCCCTATCGGCGGCTCATTTCGCCCTCTAGTTATAGTACAGACCTGTCAAAAGTTTATCACTACGGTAACGAATTGGTGCCCTATCGGCGGCTCATTTCGGCCTCTAGTTATAGTACAGGCCTGTCAAAAGTTTATCACTACGGTAACGAATTGGTGCCCTATCGGCGGGCCTCTAGTTATAGTACAGACCTGTCAAAAGTTTATCACTACGGTAACGAATTGGTGCCCTATCGGCGACTCGTTATAGTACAGACCTGTCAAAAGTTTATCACTACGGTAGCGAATTGGTGCCCTATCGGCGGGCCTGTAGTTATAGTACAGACCTGTCAAAAGTTTATCACTACGGTAACGAATTGGTGCCCTATCGGCGACTCGTTATAGTACAGACCTGTCAAAAGTTTATCACTACGGTAACGAATTGGTGCCCTATCGGCGGGCCTCTAGTTATAGTACGGGCCTGTCAAAAGTTTATCACTACGGTAACGAATTGGTGCCCTATCGGCGGCTCATTTCGGCCTCTAGTTATAGTACAGACCTGTCAAAAGTTTATCACTACGGTAACGAATGGGTGCCCTATCGGCGGGCCTCTAGTTATAGTACAGGCCTGTCAAAAGTTTATCACTACGGTAACGAATTGGTGCCCTATCGGCGGGCCTCTAGTTATAGTACAGACCTGTCAAAAGTTTATCACTACGGTAACGAATTGGTGCCCTATCGGCGGGCCTCTAGTTATAGTACGGGCCTGTCAAAAGTTTATCACTACGGTAACGAATTGGTGCCCTATCGGCGGGCCTCTAGTTATAGTACAGACCTGTCAAAAGTTTATCACTACGGTAACGAATTGGTGCCCTATCGGCGGCTCATTTCGGCCTCTAGTTATAGTACGGGCCTGTCAAAAGTTTATCACTACGGTAACGAATTGGTGCCCTATCGGCGGCTCATTTCGGCCTCTAGTTATAGTACAGACCTGTCAAAAGTTTATCACTACGGTAACGAATTGGTGCCCTATCGGCGGGCCTCTAGTTATAGTACAGACCTGTCAAAAGTTTATCACTACGGTAACGAATTGGTGCCCTATCGGCGGGCCTCTAGTTATAGTACGGGCCTGTCAAAAGTTTATCACTACGGTAACGAATGGGTGCCCTATCGGCGGACCTCTAGTTATAGTACGGGCCTGTCAAAAGTTTATCACTACGGTAACGAATGGGTGCCCTATCGGCGGGCCTCTAGTTATAGTACGGGCCTGTCAAAAGTTTATCACTACGGTAACGAATGGGTGCCCTATCGGCGGGCCTCTAGTTATAGTACGGGCCTGTCAAAAGTTTATCACTACGGTAACGAATGGGTGCCCTATCGGCGGGCCTCTAGTTATAGTACAGACCTGTCAAAAGTTTATCACTACGGTAACGAATTGGTGCCCTATCGGCGGGCCTCTAGTTATAGTACAGACCTGTCAAAAGTTTATCACTACGGTAACGAATTGGTGCCCTATCGGCGGGCCTCTAGTTATAGTACAGACCTGTCAAAAGTTTATCACTACGGTAACGAATTGGTGCCCTATCGGCGGCTCATTTCGGCCTCTAGTTATAGTACAGACCTGTCAAAAGTTTATCACTACGGTAACGAATTGGTGCCCTATCGGCGGGCCTCTAGTTATAGTACAGACCTGTCAAAAGTTTATCACTACGGTAACGAATTGGTGCCCTATCGGCGGGCCTCTAGTTATAGTACAGACCTGTCAAAAGTTTATCACTACGGTAACGAATTGGTGCCCTATCGGCGGGCCTCTAGTTATAGTACAGACCTGTCAAAAGTTTATCACTACGGTAACGAATTGGTGCCCTATCGGCGGCTCATTTCGGCCTCTAGTTATAGTACAGACCTGTCAAAAGTTTATCACTACGGTAACGAATTGGTGCCCTATCGGCGGCTCATTTCGGCCTCTAGTTATAGTACAGACCTGTCAAAAGTTTATCACTACGGTAACGAATTGGTGCCCTATCGGCGGGCCTCTAGTTATAGTACAGACCTGTCAAAAGTTTATCACTACGGTAACGAATTGGTGCCCTATCGGCGGGTCTCTAGTTATAGTACGGGCCTGTCAAAAGTGTATCACTACGGTAACGAATTGGTGCCCTATCGGCGGGCCTCTAGTTATAGTACAGACCTGTCAAAAGTTTATCACTACGGTAACGAATTGGTGCCCTATCGGCGGGCCTCTAGTTATAGTACAGACCTGTCAAAAGTTTATCACTACGGTAACGAATGGGTGCCCTATCGGCGGGCCTCTAGTTATAGTACAGACCTGTCAAAAGTTTATCACTACGGTAACGAATTGGTGCCCTATCGGCGACTCATTTCGGCCTGTAGTTATAGTACAGACCTGTCAAAAGTTTATCACTACGGTAACGAATTGGTGCCCTATCGGCGACTCATTTCGGCCTGTAGTTATAGTACAGACCTGTCGAAAGTTTATCACTACGGTAACGAATTGGTGCCCTATCGGCGACTCATTTCGGCCTGTAATTATAGTACAGGCCTGTCGAAAGTTTATCACTAAGGTAACAAGATTCAAGATTCTTCATTACACGTTGTACCACAGATGTGGTATTAGAGGTTAAACTGTACAACATACAGGAGACGAGTGGTCGAGCGTCCGAAAAGCGACCGGAAGATGGACAGCAGCTGCCGCAAAGGTGTCGAGTTATAGATTACTATAGGCCGAGATATAACTGCCGAGGTGTCGAAACGACGTGCCGGTTCGGCGCTAATTTGGCACTAAAGTGTTGAATTTTCGACAGGCCTGTACTGTGTTAACGAATTGGTATCGTTTCGACAGCTCATCTCGATCCCTAGTTACAGTACACACCTGTCGGGATACAGTCAAACCTGCCTTAAAGGCCATCTCTATATAAGGGTCACCTGCTTATAAAGGTCAGTAGAATTGTATCCCGATTGTTCTTTTTCATATTGTTTGAACCTGTATATAAAGGTCACCTGACCATAAATGCCATGTTTACTGGTTCCCTTGGGTGACCTTTATAGACAGGTTTGACTGTAATAACTATTACCTAGCGAATTAGTGCCGCATCGGCATCTTATCTCGGCCCTTGTTAGCTATATATATATATATATATCTACACTTTTTTGATAGTTGCTATCCATCTCTCAGAAGCAGACCATATCTCTACCACTCGCAAATCGACCTTCGACTTTTTTTTTCGTTAGCTCAGTGTTAAACTTTCGACAGGTCTGTACTGTATATCTCACCATCCTTTCGACGGTTGCTATCCATCTCTCAGAAGCAATCTGTATCTCGGTCACTTGCAGGTCGACCTCAACTCCGTTCGTTAGCTCAGTGTTAAACTTTCGACAGATCTCTACTGTACAGTGTTGTGTTTCCAATTCAAAAATTTCAGTTTACGAGTACAAATTCTAAGTTTTTTTTCCATTTAAGTCATTTTTGAAAACAGTTTAATTCATAAAAGGAATTAAAATTTGTAACTTGTAATCCATTTTGCAACAGACAGCACTTTACAATATTTGTCAGTTTTTACAATCATCTTCCATTTAATGGGAAAGCCCCCCCCCCCCCCCCCCCCCCCCCCCCGAAATAAAAAAAAATGAAATAAAAAATCAATTCCAAGAAAAAATGTACTTTAAGAGAGTACAATCTTACATTTTACGTTCTAAACAATTTACCTAATATTGCTTTTGAATTGTAATGCTCTTCCAATTGTACATGTATATTACATATTTGACCTAAACGTTATGCCATCCTTTACTTATGTTGCTTTTTCCTTCTTCTTTTCATATTATATATGTTCTCTTCTTTTTTCATCAATTCTGTCAAATA
Source organism: Anadara kagoshimensis (assembly GCA_021292105.1). NCBI lineage: Eukaryota > Metazoa > Mollusca > Bivalvia > Arcoida > Arcidae > Anadara > Anadara kagoshimensis. Next base: position 55,256,861 of record CM037869.1, on the reverse strand, counting down.
GTATTACTTTTGTTCCACATGTTATTAATTGTATATGCATTTGTGGGAGACTGATTAATATAAGAATTTAATTCTTGTTTCAGAATCCCAACTTATATTTTGTAATCTTTAATTTTGTGAAATTACATTCATTTGATAAATATTGTTAAAACTAACATGCAATTTTGAAAACAATTGTTTTCAATTACATACTGGCATATGTAACAGAAGGTATATTCTCACCGAGACTCCAAAAATAATTGCCGTCAAATTTTATGATTCAATTTAAAAACGCCTGTGCGTAAATTAACAATTTTATTACCCATATTTTAAAATTTTAATATGATATTTTTCAACCGTTTTTAACTCGCATTTTCACCTCAGATAATATTTATTGTCAATTATGCACTGATAAGATCTATACACTCCAAGGAGCAGATAAAGTACCGACCTGTCGAAAATTTAACACAGCTCATGACAAGGTAACAGAGGATGAATGTCATTTTGTTCTGTTTTGTCCTGCTTTTTATTGAAAAAAATACATTATTTTCAAATTATTTTTGAAGAAATCATGAAATAAAATAGCAGCGATATGTACATAAAATTAAAACTAAATATTAAATTATAAAACAATATTATAGGTCGGTCAAAATACGAAATGCTGATTTTTTCTTTTCATAATTTCGACACATGAATAATACCCCGGAATGACGTCATATTCTCCTATCAATCACAGAACCCCGCCAGGTGTCGCGATTTATCGGAAGGTTGATGCAAATAAACTCATAATTATCTCGGCCTTTCGCCAGCTACATCTCGACAACTTTTTGGCGGCTGCTATTTATCTCTTTTGACCACTGCCTATCCATATCTCGACGATCGAGCTTCGACTTTTTTCGTCAGCTCGATGTTAAACTATTGACAGGACTGTAGTGGATATCATAAATATTAAGGGGCGGTACCCTCTTTTAACGCGCCACTATTTACCTAATGATTGTTATTTTCTTTTCTTTGGCCACATGTTACCTAAATGTAGAAAACAAAAATCCGTTGTGCCAATTTAAATTTCAATCCTTGATTTTTTATGTGCATGAATGACAAATTTTTTTCATCGGTTTCTCTGTATCCAAAATTATCCTGGTGACGTTTCGATATAAATAAAATATTCTTGACTGGGACGTTATACACCATAACTCAACTCTCAACTCCAAAATTATCCTGGCGACGTCTCGATATAAGTGAAATATTCATGACTGGGACGTTAAACACCATTACTCAACTCCAAAATTATCCTGGATGATTTGACGTCTCAACGTTCCTTGTTCCTTACATTCCCAATTTTTATTTCATACGCCACAGATAAATCTAGTCCGACACCCAGTCACTGAAACTCTGGTTTTCATGTAAGGTCCCACGTCTGACCGTCTCGATATAAGTGAAATTCTCCTTACAAGCCTCAAACACTATTGCTCCATTTCATAGCTGTTGTATATAAATATTATGCACTCATACAAATTTATAAATACATATTATATACGCAGTGTGTATGTACAACCCTCAGTATCAGGTCGAGTCCTTTTTTTCGTAGTCGTATCACTACGAGTCGCGCTTGCGCGACGAGTAGCGATACAGCTACGAAAAAAGGACGAGACCTGATACGAAGGGTTGTACATACACACTGTGTATATGATTTTTATCTAACATTTCCTATTAGATAATTAAAATAATAAAAACCCATTACTTTATGTGAAAAAATACATTTTACCACAGAAAACCACTGAACTATGTTATGACATGTTTTGTAGTAATGACGTCATTGTTTACATTTGACAAATCGGAGATTCCACAATGACGTCACAATGAGACGTGCACGTGTACTTTACCGCCAATGTTGTATCACCACAGTGTGGTGATACAAGATTCTGTATCACGCGTGTTCGATAAAACTTGTATTTCATCAAATACAGACAGAAAAACTAGTCTAATGTTAGATAATATATTTTATCATGAATTGATCTTGATTTTCATAACTTGTTTGTGGTTTTGTCATAAAAGCTTAAGGTTGATGAAAAGTAAGATATATTTTTATAACTCTATACAATCTTGGTGTTAAAATAATCTTGTAGAAATCTTGATTTTAATATATTTTTTATATTTTAATGTGATTTTATTATATATTGTATTTTTCCATCACCCGTTTTCATTGATATTTTGCCATAGCGTTTCTTTAATTTCCTATTTTGCCATCGTCGTACTTTAGTTTTGATATTTGCAACCGTTGCACTTTGCTATTTTTGCCAACGCCGCACTTTAGGTTTGCTAGCTTGCCAACACTGTTTTGTTTTGCTAGTTTGCCAACATTGTACTTTTGTTATGCTAGTTTGCCAACATTGTACTTTGATATTTTGCCAACGCCGTACTTTCGGTTTGCTAGTTTACCAACGCCGTACCTCAGTTTTGCTATTTTGTCAACGCCTTACTTAAGGTTTGCTATTTTGCCAACTTTGTACTTAAGATTTGCTAGTTTGCCAACGCTGTACTTTAGGTTTGCTTTTGCCAACGCCCTTACTTAAGGTTTGCTAGTTTGCCAACACTGTACTTAAGATTTGCTAGTTTGCCAACGCCGTACTTAAGATTTGCTAGTTTGCCAACGCCTTACTTAAGATTTGCTAGTTTGCCAACACTGTACTTTTGTTATGCTAGTTTGCCAACGCCTTACTTAAGGTTTGCTATTTTGCCAAAACTGTAGTTTTGTTATGCTAGTTTGCCAACGCCTTACTTACGGTTGCTATTTTGCCAAAACTGTAGTTTTGTTATGCTAGTTTGCCAACGCCTTACTTAAGGTTTGCTATTTTGCCAAAACTGTAGTTTTGTTATGCTAGTTTGCCAACGCCTTACTTACGGTTTTCTAGTTTGCCAACGCCTTACTTAAGGTTTACTAGTTTGCCAATGCTGTACATTTGATTTGCTAGTTTGCCAACGCCATACTTAAGGTTTTCTAGTTTGCCAACGCTTTACTTAAGATTTGCTAGTTTGCCAACACTGTACTTTTGTTATGCTAGTTTGCCAACGCCGTACTTAAGGTTTGCTAGTTTGCCAACGCCTTACATAAGGTTTGCTAGTTTGCGAACGCTGTACATTTCTTTTGCTATTTCCCGACGCCGTTTTAGGTTTGCTAGCTTGCCAACCCTGTACTTTTGTTTTGCTAGTTTGCCAATATTACACTTTGGTACCAACGCTATATTTTTGGTTGGTTAGTTTGCCAACGCCGTACTTTTGTTTGCTTGTTTGCCAACGCCTTACTTTTTAAAGGTTGCTAGTTTGCCAACGCCATACTTTTGTTTTGCTAGTTTGCCAACGCCGTACTTTTGTTTGCTAGATTTGACAATGATGCACATTTCTTTTGCTATTTTGCCAACGCCTTATTTAAAGTTAGCTAGTTTGTAAACGCTGTACATTTATTTTGCGATTTTGCCAACGTCTTAAGGTTTGCTAGCTTGCCAACACCTTACTTAGGGTTTGCTATTTTGCCAACGCTGTACTTTTGTTTTGCTATTTTGCCAAACCCTTACGTTAGGTTTGCTTTTGTTTTGTTAGTTTGCCAACGTTGCACTTTGCTAGTTTGTTAATTCCGTACCTAAGTTTTGATATTTTGCCACATTGACATTAATTTTTCCCTTTTGCAAACCATCTTCCGTCATTATTCGACAATTCACGGCAAAACTCGTTCTTGTAAGAAGACGTCTGCCGAGTTGTCACGTGACAAGTCTGCAAGCGTTGACTGACTGACACGGCTTGTGCAAATATTTTTAAAGAATCCCGTTTTATTACAAATTAAACCTCTCCAATAACAGACTGCGGTTTTGTGGCGAGGGAGGAAATCGAAAAAGAAATGGTTGTAATCACAGCTGTCGCAATAATAAAACACAATTTGATATACTGATCCAAAAACATCACCCGTATGACAAGCTGTTTTGAGAACCCCACAGAGTCAGGAAATTAGAAAAAAGAAACTACAAAAATAATTAATGAAATAACGCTGTTTCATCTTTTCTCTCATTCCATAAACTTAAATATATATTGAGAAATCGTATTTAGAAATCACTAATAAAAAACGGTGTGATATTGTTTAAAAGTGAAATTGCCCACGAAACCGCCATATTCAGGAAGAAACGTGTGTAATTATAAAAATGGAAAACGATACAGTTAGGAAACCGGGAGTCTTTTTGTGTTATAATTATTTTTATTGCACTACTTTCTTTCACGCAAATTTGTTTTCACTTGGACAGATGCACAAAAACATAAAGTTGTCAAACTGTCAAGCACTTGATACAGAAATAATAAGATGTTTGAAATGCTATCCAGGACGTGTTACAAGCGGTGTTAAACATACAACACCTCGGTTTGACTTCGATGGCCTCTAGTCGTCAATAACGTGATAACTAGATATTCTTATAATTTCCACTATAATTGTAGAGTTTTGATGTATGGGAAAAAAACAACCACACACACACACACACACACACACACACACACACACACACACTATCATCTAAAAATCGTTGTTGCTATGCCATAAGAACATTTTGCAATGGGCTTTGCAGGTGTGTCCGTTATTTATTTATTATTTTAAAATATGTATATATTATTGCTATGTTTTTTATATTTGCTATACTTATTTATTGACTAATTACTGTTGTTGTTTATGGTTTTTTGTGAGTTCGCCCTTTGTGTTGTGGCGTGTTTTGGCTGCTATGTTGGTTGCTATGGTTATTGTCCGTTAAACCTTTGTGTTGTTGCAATAACTGTTGTCCGTTCAACCGGTGGTTGTGCCTTGGCATGATTTTGGTTGCTATGGCCGTTGTCCGTTAACACTTTGTGTTGTTGCTATAACTGTTGTCTTTTCACCCGTTCAATTTCTCTGATAATGCTACGGTTGTTTCCCGTTCACCCTGTTGTTGTGGCGTGCGTTTTGGTTGATATGGCTGTTGTCGTGTACACATGTTCTCAGTTACAAATAAGTATTTCTAAATTCCAATTTTGACATTGAAGATTAAAGAATTATTCGTTCATTTTCATAAGCTTTAATTTGGTGGACTAAATGCCATCTGGTACCAGCAGTTCAAAATAGTCACAGCATAATCACCATTCGTATAAGCTGTAATACTACAACTTCGCGTGAGTGTAACCAGTCTCTAAGGACCATTTTATAGGTACCAGAGGACCAATTCTTCAGTTTACCGTCGTAAAATCCGAACCAAATACTAGAATTTCATTCTTATTTTGATTACAAATAGTATGTAGCAAATTGGTCAATTAAAAATGTCCCTGGTGGTAGTAAATGGACATTGTTCTCTGACCAACTAGGTAATTTATTCCCACTTCAGATCTTGTGACCGTATTTGGACATTGTTCTAAGCCGAACACGGTTATCCATGCTCTGCTTTATTCATAAACTTTTGACATTATTTGGACATTCTCCGTCGATCAAGGTTTTTGTGTCTCCAGATGCTTTTGAATGTACATATCATGAACGCAAATTGTAAAAAACCAAGGTTTAGGTCTAAATTTCCTGCAAGTTAAAATTTAAATTTCTCAAAAAACAAGGTATACTCCCTCACGCGAAGTATTTCTTTAGCTTAATTTGTTAAAATATATTTTGGTCCTTTGGGTAGTTTTTCAACATTTTCAAAATAATTTTGATTTCATAATTTTGGTCCAAGCACAACTGATAAGGAATTGTATTCCGAAACGGCCGTCTAGTGCTGTAAAATTAAAACTGGTATAATATTAGTATGTAATTTAGGTCTGTGTATGGCCCAATACGCGTACATAATTAACTATAGATGTCAGTTTTCTAAGTTTTCACTTTGTTGCTTTTTTGTTTGTTTAGTTGTTTTTTTTGTTGTTGTTGTTGTTGTGGTTTGAAAATGGGCTCTGGAATATATGTTTTGATTTGATAATTAATAGACTGTTTAAACAACAAATCAAAAAATTATACAACAAGCATCTATTACTAGTATATAATGATCATGAATCACCGAGAGTGCCAGTTCATTCATGCAAAAATAACAGAAAAGATCTGACCAATCAAAATACTTGAAACAAAGGAGAATTGAATTATCAATGATTTTCTGAATTAATTTGAACCCAAACACCAGATTTGACAATTTTGTTTTCAAAATACCGATCCATGTTCAAATCATAAATTAAAAATGCATAAAACAATGGAATTCGTCAGCGTACCACGTGATCAATACCCCTAAACATTGATGCTGAATGTTTTTGAAAACGTTTACGTCGCCATTTCACAGAGTACTAACGTCATTTTACGAGAAAATATGAACTTACCCCGGTTTCACAATCATTCCTTAGCTAAGATTTTCCTTAACTTAAATTAAGCAAATTTTGATAATCTCTTTTTTGAAACTACTGGTGAATATTTTGTCAAAACTAAA
>CM037869.1:54987924-55245424 GCA_021292105.1 Anadara kagoshimensis | reverse complement strand
TTTCACAATCATTCCTTAGCTAAAATTTTCCTTAACTTATATTAAATCTTGCAAAATTTCAAATCTTTATAATTTTGTTAATTTTGAAGATATTTGGGAATTTAAGGTGTCAATTTAAGATAATTTCCAGATTGAAACATTTGCATTTAGTTTTGACAAATATATTCATCAGTTGTTCATAAAAGAGATAACCAAAATTTGCTAAATTTAAGTTAAAGAAAATCTTAGCTAAGGAATGATTGTGAAACTGGAGCCAGGTCCACACGCATACATCACTTTTATATTTTACAAACTACGACCAAGGCCAGGGTTACACAGTCATTTCTTAACTAAGATTTTCCTTGACATAAACACGACATAAATGAATTTGAATAATTCTGTTAATTTCAAGACATTCGTGAATTTTAGGTGTTGTGGGACCCCTATATGTAGTAACTACCACAAATGTAGTAACGGTCACAAATGTAATAAAATTGTGTAAATTTATAATGTCTATATCAAAATATTTTTAAATCTTTTTATTTGTGGCACCATAAAATATTAACAAAATTTGGCAGATTTTAATTAAGGAAAATTTTAGTTGAAGACATGATTGTGAAAATGGAGCCAGTTGCTCAAAGCTCCGTTAGCTCAACAAAATGATAAATTGTAACATTTTGCGTCGATAATTCAGAAAAAATCGAAAAAAAAACTAATTTGTAATTTATGAATTTTTTAAATGTATCTATTTGAATTTTGTGTTTTTATTTTTTTAAAATTCGATTCAAAGCCATAGAACTGTCCATGTATTTTTTGATTTGTGTTATCACTGGAGCAAAAACTATACATAAAATGTATCACTTTAAAGCTGTTCTGTTTTTTTTATTTTTTATTTTTTTTAAATATTTAAATTTAATTAAAATTAAAATATGCAAATAGCTCGGAAATTGATCGTGTAATTAAATGGCTATTGTATAAAAATACCCTTGTTAAATGATACAGTTGGAGCTAGCAAAGTGGGATGAATAACTTCTCACACTTTTAATGTAATAATTTTTTAATCTTTTTTAAAAAAATAACTTGTAAGAATATTTTAGGAGTATAAAAAACACAGAATTCGGTCTAAACATTATTAAATCTTTTGTACCCACTTCCCAGTTAATACTTCAAGTTGAAATCTTACTCCAATTCAAAGCTAACCTCATTGACGCGTTGACGTATCACGGTTTTAATGTTTTGATAAGGGGTGGTATTTTAAATGAATACGAAATGGCGATGTGACCTTTTTTATTTAAAAAATATTCGAACACGACAACATTGATTAATGAAGGTAGGTGCAGACCTGTCGAAAGTTTAACATTCAGCTAACGAGTAAGATCCGAATCGCCAGAACATCTCGGTCCCTTGTTAGTTCCGAATCGCCAGAACATATCGGTCCCTTGTTAATTCCGAATCGCCAGAACATATCGGTCCCTTGTTAGTTCCGAATCGCCAGAACATCTCGGTCCCTCGTTAGTTCCGAATCTTTCGAATCGCCAGAACATATCGGTCCCTCGTTAGTTCCGAATCGCCAGAACATCTCGGTCCCTCGTTAGTTCCGAATCGCCAGAACATCTCGGTCCCTCGTTAATTCCGAATCGCCAGAACATCTCGGTCCCTCGTTAATTCCGAATCGCCAGAACATCTCGGTCCCTTGTTAGTTCCGATTCGCCAGAACATATCGGTCCCTCGTTAGTTCCGAATCGCCAGAACATCTCGGTCCCTCGTTAGTTCCGAATCTTTCGAATCGCCAGAACATCTCGGTCCCTCGTTAGTTCCGAATCGCCAGAACATCTCGGTCCCTCGTTAGTTCCGAATCGCCAGAACATCTCGGTCCCTTGTTAGTTCCGAATCGCCAGAACATCTCGGTCCCTCGTTAGTTCCGAATCGCCAGAACATCTCGGTCCCTCGTTAGTTCCGAATCGCCAGAACATCTCGGTCCCTCGTTAGTTCCGAATCACCAGAAAATATCGGTCCCTTGTCAGTTCCGAATCGCCAGAACATCTCTGTCCCTTGTTAGTTCCGAATCGCCAGAACATATCGGTCCCTCGTTAGTTCCGAATCGCCAGAACATCTCGGTCCCTTGTTAGTTCCGAATCGCCAGAACATATCGGTCCCTCGTTAGTTCCGAATCGCCAGAACATCTCGGTCCCTCGTTAATTCCGAATCTTTCGAATCGCCAGAACATATCGGTCCCTCGTTAGTTCCGAATTTTCCAAATCGCCAGAACATCTCGGTCCCTCGTTAGTTCCGAATCGCCAGAACATATCGGTCCCTCGTTAGTTCCGAATCGCCAGAACATCTCGGTCCCTTGTTAGTTCCGAATCGCCAGAACATCTCGGTCCCTCGTTAATTCCGAATCTTTCGAATCGCCAGAACATATCGGTCCCTCGTTAGTTCCAAATCTTCCGAATCGCCAGAACATATCGGTCCCTCGTTAGTTCCGAATCTTCCAAATCGCCAGAACATATCGGTCCCTCGTTAGTTCCGAATCTTCGGAATCGCCAGAACATCTCGGTCCCTCGTTAATTCTGAATCTTTCGAATCGCCAGAACATATCGGTCCCTCGTTAGTTCCGAATTTTCCAAATCGCCAGAACATCTCGGTCCCTCGTTAGTTCCGAATCGCCAGAACATATCGGTCCCTCGTTAGTCCGAATCGCCAGAACATCTCGGTCCCTTGTTAGTTCCGAATCGCCAGAACATCTCGGTCCCTCGTTAATTCCGAATCTTCCGAATCGCCAGAACATATCGGTCCCTCGTTAGTTCCGAATCTTCCGAATCGCCAGAACATATCGGTCCCTCGTTTTTACAGCTTTTCGGCAGTCTCTTTATCTCCCACCAAGTTTCTGGTCACTAGCTATCTACTACATTTTGAACCACTGCGATAGCTCAGTTGGTAGAGTGCTCGCTCCGTAAGTGAGAGGTCGTGGGTTCGATCCCCGGCCGGGTCTGACCAAAGACTTGAAAGTGGGTAGTGACTTTTCGGTTCTTTCGGATGGGAACTTATAATAAACGAGATCCCGTTTAACGATGGGCCTGGCACGCTAAAGAACCCTGTTTTATAATGCCATCAGCGCAACGCACAGGCAATTTCTGCACTTTCGCCTATAGCTCGCGACGTCTCGATATAGGTAAAATATTCTTGACTGGGACGTTAAACACCATTACTCAACTCAACTCAACTCTTATCTACATCTTGCATTGGCTACTCGACATCCGAGCTTCCACTGTTTTAAATTTTCGTTTTGTCAGTGTTAAACTTTGGACATGTCTGTGTCGTACTTCAAAAGAATATTATGTATTCTTCTTGATCCCCCTTTATTGTTGTTTAATACCTAGCCCCAGGAAGATGGATTGGGTTTCGACTACAAAAAATAAATAAAACCCGATTCAGTAAAAAAAAACTTCTTGTTTTGGTATACTTACCCGCGCTTATAAAATCGAAGTGGGGGGAAGTTATTGTATTTTAAGATCAAAGTCAAGATTTTCATACTTATATCGAGACGGATAGATAATATAGATAGATAGATAGAGAAAACATACACAAAGTACTAAAAAGACAAAAAGCTGAATAAAAAGTATAACAATATTTTCGAGTTCTTTGTTTCAAAAGTACATCCGTAAATTTACGTCAAAATAATTGGTGATCACGTGTAATTTTTGTGGGATCACCGCTAAGGGATCAATACCGATATTTATGCCTTTAGATGTGAATAGCGTAAACTGATATCTGCTTATTAATAAAAACTTTACACGTTTCTCAAGTTTTATTGCTTTGTAGAATTTGCATATAATGCAATTGGTTAACCATAAGTCGCGTTAATAAAACGCGATGTAGCCGCTCGTCCATAAATTAAATAAATACTCCGTCATTACCGGTAATTACCTCGCGTCTCGTAACAATTTCAGACGATCGTGAATAGTATTGGCGAGTATAGTCAAACGATATTGACCTGTCTGCTTGACCTTTAAATTTATTTATCATGGACCAATGTATTTATGTTCAGGGGACTCCGGTGTTTATATTCCGTCTACTTTATGGGAAACTCATGCATTAACTGCGAATTCTTATACTACTATATATAGGGTGGGTAATCGCATATGAATATTCCTGATGAAAGGTCAAGCGAACAGGTCAATATTGTTTACCTATACACATCAATTTCTTTCCCAATGTAACGAACGTATCATTAATTTTCCCCATTATATCAGAGGTTTTATAACAGCGTTTTGTTTTATATCCCACAATGCAGTGCTTCATAGACAGGAACCAAAACAACATTTACGCATGCTTCATTTAACTGATCGTTTGGGGTTTTAATATTATTATCATATATAAATTTGATTCGTTTTAAGATGGAAAATTATGAGAATCTTTTTAATTCACAAATTTTGAGTTTAATCCCTTTGCCCTAGCTCTTGTCAATTGCAATGGTCATATTTTAACCATTTCACCCTTTAATTGACAGAGAAATTTTGCAAAAAATAAAGCATAAACTGTTCCCTATTATAAAGGGTTAGTTAAATGGGGGCGGCATCGGTGGCCTAACGCTCGGTGGTCCTAACGGATCATATCGCCTCCTAAAGCCGTCATATTTTATATTAGATAAGTTTTTGTTTATTTCGTTTGTGATGAATGTCTACAACAGAATGTCCATATTCTAGAAGTTTTCAGGTTAATTTCGTTTGTGTTGAATGTCCATATTTTAGAAGTTTTCAGGTTAATTTCGTTTGTGATGAATGTCTACAACATTATATCCATATTCTAGACGTTTTCAGGTTAATTTTGTGTGTGATAAATGTCTACAACATTATATCCATATTCTAGAAGTTTTCAGGTTAATTTCGTTTGTGATAAATGGCTACAAGAGTATATCCATATTCTAGACGTTTTCAGGTTAATTTCGTTTGTGATGAATGGCTACAAGAGTATATCCATATTCTAGAAGTTTTCAGGTTAATTTCGTTTGTGATAAATGGCTACAAGAGTATATCCATATTCTAGACGTTTTCAGGTTAATTTCGTTTGTGATAAATGGCTACAAGAGTATATCCATATTCTAAAAGTTTTCAGGTTAATTTTGTTTGTGATGAATGGCTACAACAGTATGTCCATATTCTAGACGTTTTCAGGTTAATTTCGTGTGTGATGAATGGCTACAACAATATATCCATATTCTAGAAGTTTTCAGGGTGACCGACTAGATGAACATCTCCAATCAAACTGAAGATGGTATGCGATTTAATTTCCATTACTAGCTATGGTTCTAGCCAATCAAAACTAGTTCTTTCTTATTTTACGTAATTGGGGCGATTTATTTGGACATGGATTGGTATGTTTGTTTTTACTTTGCTTTGGGATGAACCCACACAGCTTAAATTAATCTTTACCATAGTCAAAGCATGTTTTACCAGAAATGCATATATTACAATGTATATGAAAGGAGACAACGTTTTTAATCAGTCATTATTTTTTTGCTTTGGGATTGTTAATTTGGACATGGATTGGGATGTTTTTTTTGGTTTTTTTTTTGATGGCTCATGGTTTAACATAACTGTATTTTTTCACTTGGGATTTTGAAGACTTAGAAAAATTATATAATCACAAAATAAACTTTTTTTATTGAAATATTTAAATACACGTTTTAATTTTAAAGGTGAGATTTACACCGTAATAAATCACAGAGGTCGGACATCATAAAAGTGATCGATGATCCGGACACAAAATCATTTAGTTATTAAAAAAGTGTAAAACTACGGGGAGTTCAAGTTTTATGGAATAATAAACCTGTGAATATACTGACCATTCAAATTGAAGATTTTAAGTTTAGTGGTCAATAACTGACCATTCAAACTGAGGATTTTAAATTTTGTGGTCAATAAACTAGTCATAAACTGAAGATTTTAAATTTAGTGGTCAATAAAGGTGTAAATAAACTGACCATTCAAACAGGTATGATAATTATTAGTTTGGGTCATTTTGTTTATAAAGGGACTGTTTACTATCAGGTCCGAATTAAAGATCCTTTAATTAACACTTTCACCGTAAGACTCATTAGAAGTTATTTATGTTACCTATCGTCATAAACTTTGTAATTTTTATAGAGCTACTTGTGAAGTCATTTAACTCTGCGGTACTTCAATGGATTTTTAGTAAATCTCTTCATATATGGCCGAAAATAATGCGTGTGTTCTGGTAAAAATAAAGTGGAGTCAAGTAATGTGGTTTAACAGTAACTTTTTTTCAATATATGACCGAAAATAATGCGTGTGTTTTGATATAAATAGCTAGCCTGAATGAGGTTGAAGTTGGTTTAATTTTATATACACCCAAAATATTTTAGAACACACATCATAAAAACACAATAATGATAATGATTGTCATGATGATTACGACGGCGATGACGAAGATAATAATAATTCAGATTATTCGGTTTGCTTTGCACGGCAATGGAAGTTATAGTACTATAAATGCCATGCCATGCCTAAACATTTACATTTCACATTTTTTGAAAATCTTATTTTTGTTTTTGAATGAAATAAATCTAAAGCACTATCACTTACGACAAGCAATTCTCATTACTGGAACAACCAATCAATGACGTCACGGGTTTAGAAGTGACGTCACATTAGCAAATGTAATTATAGTCCTATAACTTCATTTGGTCTCAAACAGAGTTTAATACAATCAAACATTATAAATATAAATATAATAACAATAATAATAATAATAAAAAACGAAATTAGAATGAAGTAATAACTGTTATGACACTAATATTTTATTCAGTACTGAATCATTTAACAAATAGAATATATATATATATATATATATATATATATATATATATATATATATATATATATATATATATATATATATATATATATATAAAACTAGAATAAAAATACATCTTGCAATTTGTCATGGTGAATTATTATAACTCTAGAAATAGTTTTATTTAGATATTAACATCTCATTTACTTATGTATCATTTTACAAATGAAATATACTACGGTGGCTGAATGAGGCCATGCAGAAAAAAATTCCAGGTGTGCACGTGGAAATTTTTTTCTGCATGACCTCATTCAGCCAGATAAAGATGTTAAAAATAATCTGAATCCAAACTCCAAAAAATGCACCTTCTTGCCATCACACTGGATTTTCATAACTCGAGAAATGTGATCACATTTGACATTTTACGAGCCTCCACCATACGAGTGAAGCGTCGGAGAGGATCAAGTCAAGTTAAACGTTTTATAGTTACAGCGATGTATTGTTGGCGAGGTCTGTCATTAAATGATGAAGAAGATACCGTTGTAACAACCCACTTTGAAAAAATTACGCACTTTGAAAAAATTTTTCAAATCGCGTTAAATTCGGGACAAGCTCAACGCACTTTGAAAAATTTTTTCAAAGTGCGTTAAAAAATGGTTCAGCTCAACGCACTTTGAAAAAAATATTTTTTTATTTCAAACTGCGTTAAAAAACACCTGTGACAACCCACTTTGAAAAAATTACGCACTTTGAAAAATTTTCTTCTCAACCATAAAACATCTTTGATTTCAACAATTTTCTTGTGGGACCCCTATATGTAGTAACTACCACAAATGTGGTAACTTTAACAAATCTGAAATGTAATGAAAAAGTGTCACATTTGTAGTATCGAACCACAAATGTAGTAAGTTTGGTCACAAATGTAGTAAATGTTTTTCACAAATGTAGTAAAATTTTACCACAAATGCAACAACTAAAAAAAATGATAAATTGTATTTTTTTCACAATTGGTAATATCTCGGCTATTCATGGTTCATGTATATGTGAACAGTCATTTTCAGCTGTGACAAGGCTACTACAAGGGAGTTCCGAGATGAATTTCACGTCTCCAAGATATTTATTAGTCGCCGCTTCGAAGATATAATTTTTGGATTTGTTATTAGTCACCCCCGCCCCATCTTCGATGGGTTGAATTTTATTTATTTGTTATGGCATGTTTAATTGTTTAATGATGTACTTTCTGTCACGGAAGATAATTTCCGTGTGTGAGAGATCACTGGTTCGAACCCCGGCAGGATCTGACCAAGACTTCTTGAAAATGATATTGTGAAATGAAAGCCATTGGGGTAATTTGGATAAGACCTTACAACCGATGCCCCATGTCGACGCAGATGTTACACGATAAAGTACACTCCTTAACCCTAAATTTCAAATTCCAAACAGGAAACATCTCTAATCTATATAATGTTTAAATTTATGAAATGTAATGTGTAATATAATGCATTACTTTAGTAAAGTAATTGTAATATAATGCATTACTTTCCAAAATGCAAGTAATTGTAATTGTAATATAATGCTAGTTTTGCCAAAGTAATTGTAATGTAATGCATTACATGTACATTGCAATGTAATTCGCCCAATGTCTCACAGCCCGCCATAAACCGGTTAACCACCCCACCCCTTTATATCGAATGTAGGTCCAAGTCGTACCATGATGGCAACGGGCCTTACATTTTTATTGTATTGTCTATTGTTGTTGGTGGGGTTATTTTTCGGGGGGGGGGGGGAGGGGGAAGCTTTTGGTTACTGGCATTTGTCCAGTACCACAATTTTTAGACATCTTTAACACCAATTGAATATTTGTGTTTCCTCTCTTGAACATACAACTACATGTACTACCATACTACGCATTTGAGCAGGAGATACTACTCCCGGAGCACCTGATCTCACCTCCATGTCTGTCTGGAGATCCGCGCTTCTTTTCTTACACATATTTGCAAGCTATTTAGTTTCGCGAGAAAGAAATACACATTGGTATGTTTGTGTGGATTTATGTGTTCAATGGCCAAACTTATAATATATATTCCATTTCAAATTTGAACTAAATCGGACAACAAATAAGACTAAAACCGCCGATTGTGCGTTTATAGTAACGGCGGGTATCTTTGATATGGCGCGGGAACGCCAACAAAACAAATCTTTACAAACCATGGGCCTTTCACACCAAATTTGGTTCAAATTGGCCCAGTGGTTTCATTGTAAATATACATGATTTACGGTCAGGATATATATGGTATAGGTGCTACATATCGCAAATATAGGTGTTTTCCCAAAATGTCCCCCCCCCTGTAACCCCCTCCTCCTCACCCCGACACCCTAGGCTTTTTGAAACTGGTTTTCACATTCTGCGACATACAAACGCTAACCCTGCTATTAGTTAATATGTTGGTTAAAACTTGTGTTGGCTGTTGTAGATCATTCAATCACAAATGAAAATATGCGTTGAACGAAGTGAATAAATTTAAATGTACCTCATTAACGCAGTTTGTTTTTTTTACCAATTCGCTTTGAACTTGTCCCGCATTCAACACGGTTTGAAAAACAATTCAAAGTGCGTAATTTTTTCAAAGTGGGTCGAATTTTATATGTACCTCATTAACGCACTTTGAAGTATTTTTCAAAGTGCGTTGAGCTGAACCATTTTTAACGCACTTTGAAAAAATTTTTCAAAGTGCGTTGAGCTTGTCCCGAATTTGACGCGATTTGAAAAATTTTTTCAAAGTGCGTAATTTTTTCAAAGTGGGTTGCTACATACCGTCATACTAACTTTGTAATAAACTCACAATTCGGATTTATTGTACCTCCCTCGTGGAGAGTATCGTATGACAGCCAACTACAGGCCGGTCGAAATGTTAAAGATTAAGCTAACGAATTAGTCGGCACCTCATCTAGTCAGCCAATTACAGGACGGTCGAAAAGTTAAAACTAAGTTAATGAATTAGTCGCAACCTCATCGTGGCATCTTGTTATCTTCCCCCTTGCGGAGAGTATCGTTTGACAGCCAACTACAGGCCGGTCGAAAAGTTAAACACTAAGCTAACGAATTAGTCGGCACCTCATCTAGTCAGCCAACTACAGGCCGGTCGAAAAGTTAAACACTAAGCTACCGAATTAGTCGGCACCTCATCTAGTCAGCCAATTACAGGCCGGTCGAAAAGTTAAACACTTAGTTAACGAATTAGTTGAAGTTAAAGAATTGGAACCGAAGAACTTCGAGTAACATGATGCAATACAAGTTAAAGATAAAAAACAGACAAACTTGCAATTTCGATAGGGCTTCGAACGTCGATGGTCATCTCACCGCCTCAGTGCCAGAATACCACTCAAGAGAGATACTAGTGTGAAAGCTTTGTCAGTTCGAGGGTCTGCAGTTATATCAGGCCACTCCGTTTCCTCAACCACCTAAAATTACCGCCTCCGATAAAAGTGAAAAATTTTGACTGTGGTGTAAAATATCATAATAAAAATTGAAATATCAAAATATAAATAAATAAATAAATAAATAAATAAATAAATAAATAAATACAAATGAAAAATGTTTCTTTCTTCAGTACAATAAGTTTCTGATACTTTAAAAATTAGATTGAAAAGTAATTTTAGTTTCTAAGAGTTCGATACTAAAAAAAGACTATATCAATAAATAAATACGTAATAAATAAAAAATATAAACAAATGCATAAATAAATGCATAAATAAATAAATAAATAAATAAATAAATAAATAAATAAAATGACTTGTGCTGGAACAGAATGACGAGAGTATTAATGGATAAATAAACAAACAAAATGAGTACAAGTTAAAAGTAACTAAAATTATTTGTAAAATAAATAAATAAATAAATAAATAAATAAATAAATAAGTACAGATTCTTTAAAATAATTTGATTCAAATACTTACAATGATAAATAAATAAATAAATAAATAAATAAATAAATAAATAAATAAATAAATAAATAAATAAATAAGTACAGATTCTTTAAAATAATTTGATTCAAATACTTACAATGATAAATAAATAAATAAATAAATAAATAAATAAATAAATAAGTACAGATTCTTTAAAGTAATTTGATTCAAATACTTACAATAATAAATAAATAAATAAATAAATAAATAAATAAATCTAACTCAATGATGTTAATAAATGCATTTATTAATCTGACTAAATACTTTAATGTAAATTATTTGATAAATAAATAAGTAAAAATGAATTTAGTAATCAAACTAATGGATGTTCACAAGTTCATAAACAAATCAACCCATCAATCTAATTCAACCAATTGATAAATAATAAATAAATATTAGATAAAATGATTTTTTAATCGAACTAAATGGTGTTAACAACTTGATAAACTACCAATCCATCAATCTACCTCAACAATGCAATGTAAATAAATAAATAAATAAATAAATAAATAAATAAACAGTGGTGTTGGTTAAACAAAATGACAGTCTAATCAGTGCTAGAAACTGTTGTGTCATGCATCCAAAAACCATTCTATTATCACATTAGATACAACTATTAACCACAAACATGATGACGTGCAGTACAGACCTGTCGAAAGTTTAACACTCAGCTAACAAAAAGGCGTCAAAGCTCGGATGTCGAGTGACAGAGATCTGGATTGGTAGCGACCGAAAATCTGCCGAGAGATAGATAGCAGTTATCGAGATATGTACCTAACGAGGGACCGAGATGAGATGTCGATCGATCGACATTCATTCGTTAGCTTAGTGTTAAACTTTAGACAGGTCTGTACTTTATCTGGATATTGTCTATCTCTTTGTGGGACACAATTGATCTAAGTAGGGACGAGTGTAACGTGTAAACCCGATTTCTATTGGATAGATTTCATCAATTATATGCACGACCTGCGTACAATACAAGTTGACTAGAAGTATATTATATGACTCAGTTGCGTGTTCTAGCGCTATCAGAATTTGACGTGAAGCTCTCTTTTTGACATAAAGTACTGAATTAATGCCTATAAAAACCAATTAAAAGCATCACTTCTGATCCGCACTGGATAGTGTGTTAACTTATGATAGGAATTTAACATGGTAGTATATATGTATACTCTCCTCCCTACAATTGGTGCAAAGGGGGTCCTAAGAGGCAGTAATTGCATCCTTAAAATCTGAATTAAGGCGGTTGGTAGTGGATTTTTTTTTCAGGGATAGAGAAGGAAGGAATCTGATGACCACCAAATAATTGACAAGCAACCTGAAAAAATGTGGCACACTGGGAGTTCGAGCACCGACCGGGTCTGACCAAGACTTGTAAATAGGTAGTAACTTTTCTTTCACTAAAAACTCGGCATTTAGCAATGGAAGTCATGGCACGGGGTCCTTTGACAGAGACATTCAAGACCGATACCCCCGTGTAATGACAGGCTTGGCAATTGGCTTGTTAAAGAACCCTTCCTGCACATTGGCATAAGCGCACTGCAAAGCTTAAAATTTCTGCCACTTTAAATACAGCTGGTGTTGTCTTGACTAGGACGTAAAACCCTATTCATTCATTCATTCATTCATTCATTCATTCATTCATCCATCCATCCATCCATCAACCCATCCATCCATCCATCCGTCAATCAATCAATCTCACACTAGCATTTGTTACGAGAGGGGTTCGAACCCAGCCGGTTAGAGACATAGTGATCCGAGAGCGTGTACTTTAGATCACTCGCCACCGAAGCCGCCGTACCCCTCTAGAGCCAGTTAATGTGCCATTATCCATTAAAACCCAGGTGCACACATCAGATCCCGGTTTATACAATTATATATGGTTATAAAATGTTATCAAATTTTATTGTAGAAATATAAGACTTTACACGGATATCGAAAGTCAGGTACATCACTAAACACCTGTGTATGTATGTGACCAGCCGTAACACCGAGTACTCCGATAACCGGCAATGACAACGATGTTTACATTTACATACAATGAACTACTAAACCTGTTTCCATATCTAAAATAATATCTGGATTCCCAAAATTTTGGTCCTTGTTTTATAGTACTAGACGGTCGTTTTGGTATAAAATTTCCCATCATAAAGAGTGCTTGGACCAAAAATTGTGGAAACTCGGCAATGACAATGACAACGGTGTTTATTTATACATACTACTTACTTACTTAGTCCTCTCTGTGCGTATGTGCACATAAGTCCACCACCAGCTCTCTCCACAACTGTCTGTCCTTTGTCTTTTTCCGCTTCCTTTCACCCCATCTCAATCTCTTTCAGCTCTTTCTCTACAGTCCGCCTCCATGTTTCCTTCGGTCTTCTCCGCTTCCTCTTCCCATCTGGTGTCCATTTTAGTGAGACTCTGGTGGTACTGTTGTTATCTTGTCTCATCACATGTCCAATCCACCGCCACCTTCGTTGTTTTATTTCTGTTCTGATATCCTTCTGGGCACAGATTTCATGTAGTCTCTTGTTACTTATTTTTCTTGGCCAGTAGATCTTACATATCTTTCTGAGGCAGGTGTTATGAAATGCGGCCAATTTCTGAAAATCAGTCTGGGTAACATACTACTTAACCTACTTAATTACTTATCTCAAAACTATCTGGGTTCCAAAACTACTGATGTTGGTTTACAGCACTAGACGGTCGTTTCGATATAAAATTCACTATCATAAAGAGTGCTCGGACCAAATTTTGTAGAAAACAGACAATGACAAGGGTGGTTACTCTGTTTTAATATCTTTAATATCAGTTTTTGAGGAGTTTTATTTTCTTATTGTGTTTCTATGGATATGGGATATAACTCTTGTAAAAGGTTGATTTTAGCCCCATTATCATACATATTTTTACATTTAAACAAATTTTAAAACAAAGACACTAAAATTAATCAATCTTAATTGTATTCAAATATAAATTTTACATTTTTATCTAATTTTGGGTAAAATGATCAGCCCATTTTAATTTAGTTGCAATTCATTATTGGTCTGTCCCAATCTAATATATCTTGTAAAGAAGAATTAATGACAGAATACCCAGATTAATGCTGTAATAGAATAAAAAATTATGTTTTAACCAAAAACAAACATACTAATCCATGTCCGAATCACAATCAAGAAGCGAAGTAAAAAGGTTGGAACTGACAAGTCAGGTTAGAAACGTGAACTTCCACCAGTGAAGTGAGACCGGGTGCTCCAGAAGGGTGGGCACCTCCTAATTAGCTAGCTACACCCGCCACGTGTGAAAGGAACATGGAACTATGGGACGTCAAACATACCCAGGGCAATCATGGACACATCAAACAGAGACATCAAACTTATGAAACACTACTGCGCCAAGACGGTCATTAATCTTTTTGATGGCCTTGGTAAGCCTAGGCTTACAATATTCCTGAGTCAACAATTACATGAAGCTTACATGAAGCTTAGAGATGTCCATTCGTATTGTGTGAATTACCCCTGCTGTAGTTAAGTGTGCTTTTCAGCTCCTTTACGTTTGGCTTAAAGATAGCTTAACGGCCATTGGTTCAGCAGCTTAAAAGTAGCTAAGGAATGTCAATTCGCGTTGTTATAATTTCGACCGGTGTGCTATTAAGTAAATTTTTCCTTAAACAGCTTACGGGTAGATAAGTGATGATTTTTCGGCTTGTGTTAATATTAACTGCTATGATTAAAGACGATCTTTATGAAGCTTTCAGGAAACTTCGAGATACCATTTCGTCTTGCATTAATTTTCACTGCTGTAGGTAGGCGTATTGTCATTAAAACGCATTCTAACATATGTTTTATTGGAAATCTTTTTTTTTTGTCATATATATCATATTTTAATATCTGTATAAGTAATTTTTAGTCGATTAAGACATGAATTTAATCAGATCAAATTCATATGATCATAAAAAAACAAAGTGAAAAACTTAAGTTTTTTGTTTCAACTCCATACATTCATATTACACGTGTATAGTATTTTATTACTAATTGGCCCCATCTTGATTTTATTGTTATAAAAAGTGTTTTCAAATCAGAATTTTTGTACTGTTATATTATATGCATAATCGGGTTTTCTGATTGGTCTAATTATTTCACATTTACACCACACTACCTGGCAAGAAAAAACCCTAAAAAATAGAAAGCGAAACCTCGTAATTTGTAAGATACATTTACATTGTATATCTCCGCGATTACTTGCAATATTACTTTTTATTACATTTTCTCATGTTTTGAGAGTTGTCGTGGCAAAGAAAAAATCCCAAGATATAAAAAGCGCCTCTAAGCTTCTTATTAATATATGTAACTGATATGACCAACTAAAACTGGATGCACATACATATCAATTAAAAAATATTTAATTTTTCTTTCTGCGACAGGTGGTTTATTAGATAAACATATTGACTAGATGAAAAACTGAATTTAATACCCTGTTATAATTATTTTTTCTCTGTCTTTCAAATTAACCAAGTTAAAATTGCGGCTGGTGACCATTGCAGTTTTTGTTTAAAATGATACCCTACAATGTATAAGTTTTCTAAATTGAGTATAATTATTGAAATTCGAATTTTTATCTAGATTATTAAAATCATCTTAGCACATTTGATACCTACAAAAGACATATCTAATAGTTATAATAGTGATGCAGTCTCTTTGCTTGAAAGTGGAAAATATTTTTTTATTTTAATAAAATATGAACTATTAAGAAAAATTGGCTTTTTTAATTCCACATCATACATGTTTGATTTATTCAAATTGAATCAAAAAAGGCAATTTTAATATTTAAAAAAATCAAACACACCAGTCAAAATCACAATCAAACAGATGAAAAACTTTAAAAATTGGCAAATTTTGTTAAACATGCGATCTTCCACCTATTTAGCTAACTATTGAACTTTGGGCGGTAGCTAGTCATATCCGCCACATGTGTAAAAAATATTATGTACATTGTCATTTTAAATTTTTCTTAGTACACGTTTTAATCTAATTTTTGGACATTAAAATATCAAATTAACCAAGTTAAAATTGCGGCTGATGACCATTGCAATTTTTGTTTAAAATGATACCCTACAATGTATATTTTTTTTTAATTGAGTATAATTATTGAAAATTCCATTTTTTAAAAAATCATTTTTGCACATTTGATACATACAAAAGACATGTCTAATAGTTATAATAGTGATGCAGGCTCTTTGCTTAAAAGTGGAAAAATATTTTTAAAATTTTTATTAAATCATGAACTATTGTAGAAAATTGGCTTTTTTATCCACATCATACATGTTTTATTTATATAAATTTGTCGACATAAATCATAAAAATCAAAGGAGGCAATGTAATATTTTTTAAAAATCAAACACACCAGCTTAAATCATATTCCAACAAAGGAAATACTTTGAAAATTGACATGCGAGCTTCCACCAGGAAAGTGAGGCTTTGTGCTCCGGAAGGGTAATCACCTGTTTATCTTACTACGTCTACTGCGTATGTAATGCGTACAATGAACTAATAAGGGTAAATTTGCCCTTTTAATCCTTCATTAAGCAGTGTTTATTTTAATTTTTGCACATCAATTTTTACCTTTAAAAAGGAGCGATGTTTATCTTAAATACATCGTTCCATGTTCCAATGACAAATTATGTCATAATTACATATTATACCAGTTTTAATTTAACAGCACTAGACGACCGTTTCGAAATACAATTCCTCATCAGTAGTGCTTGGACCAAAATTTTGAAACTAAAATTATTTCGAAGATGTTAAAAGGCTACCCAACTAGAACTACCACCAAAGAAAAGAGGCCAGGTGCTCCATAAGAATACTTTTTTCTTGTTTAGCTAGCCATACCCACCACGTGTACTGTATTAATAAAAATTATGTAAGTTGTCTATTTAATTTTTCCAAATAACACGTTTTTATCTCAAATTAAAACATCAAAGTTAAAATTGCGGCTGGTGGCTATTCTTTTTTGTCTAAAACCATACTCTACAGAGTATAATTTTCTAGATTGAGTATTATTGTTCAAATACCAATTTTCCTCTAGATTTTGAAAATCATCTTTGCACATCAGATACCTACAAAGGTCATGTCTAGTAGTGATGAAAGGCTCTTTGCTTGAAAGTAAAAAATAATTTTATTATTTATTCCATATATTATTGAATAATTATGTAAGTTGGACTTTTTTCATTCTTCATCATGCAATTTTTTTCATTTTAATTTTTGGACATCATTTTTACCATTGAGATAAAAAGTGGGAAAATGTATCTTAAATAAAATTAAACATGTTAGACCATGTTCAAATCACAATTCAAAAACTGAAAGTTAACAATTTGAAACTGGCAAATTTAGTTGAGCGTAAACATTCAGCAAGAACTTAAGTCTGGGTGCTCTGGAAGGGTAAGTATCTATTGCTTAGCTGACCATGCCTACCTCATGTGTAATATATATTATGAACTTATAATGCGAGTTGTCATTTTTAATCCTCAATGACACACCTTTTTTTTGTTTAAATATTTGAACATAAACTTTTTTCAGCATTAAAATCAAAGGAACCGATATTTTTTTTATTTATATTAAATAAAAACAAAAATAAATCATACCAGTCCATCAAATCACAATTTTAAAAAGTGAGACTAGGTGCTCCAGAAAGGTAAGCACCTCTTGTTTACCTTACTATCTCCTCCACGTATATATTACTTAGTATGAACTAATACTGCAAGTTTGATCCTTCATAAAGCAGTTTTTATTTTTATTTTTGCACATCAATATTTTTGCCATTTAAACAAAAAAAGTCGATATTTATGTAAAATACAAAAAAAAAAAAAAAAAAAAAAAAAAAAAAAATACCAGTTCATGTTAAATTCAAAACCCCAAAACACAAATCTGGCTAATTTAGTAACATACTTGAACTTCTCTCAGGGAATTGAGACTGGGTGCTCTGTAAAAGTAAGTTTTCCTGTTTAGCGTCATACTTTGTCCAAATCAAAATACCAAAGCAAAGTAAAAACAAATACTTCCAAAAGTTTAACTGCTTCTCCTGCTTATGGTGTATTTGTCTTTCAATTAATACGCTATGGTGGAGCTTGTGCCCACTACGGGGATTTTGTACAACGAAGTAGGCTGCTTGCAAATAAATTGTTGACTTAGGCATATTGCAAGCCTAGGCTTATCAAGGCTCTAAAAAGTTTTATGGCCGTCATTACAGTATTGTTGATAAGTTTGATGGCTCTGTGTCCAGGATTGCCCTGGATATATTTGATGTCTCATAGTTCCATGTTCCTTTCACACAATTTTGATTACACACGTGGCGGGTGTAGCTAGCTAAACAGGAGGTGCTTACCCTTCCGGAGCACCCGGCCTTACTTACCTGGTGGAAGTTCACGTTTCTAACCTAACTTGTCAGTTCCAAAGTTTTTCCTTGCTTCTGGATTTTGATTCGGACATGGATTAGTATGTTTGTTTTTGATTATCAATGACAGTAACATGGAATGATAAGAAGTGATATATCCATGATAAATTTAGATGCAGACTCATACTTATCAATCCAAAACAAACATACTTATCCATGTCTGAATAACAAACAACAAAAGTAAAAGTAAAAACTTTGAAACTGACAAGTTAGGTTAGACACGTGAACCAGAGGAAGTGAAACCAGGTGATCCGAAAGAGTAAGCACCTCCTGTTAAGCTAGCTACACCCGCCACGTTGTTTGAAATATAATTATTGTCATGGCAGCCATTAAACATTTTGAGAGTTTTGATAAGCCTAGGTATGCGAAATCACAGAGTCAACAAATTGTAAGCCGCTTTCTTTGTTGTATTAATTGAAAAAAAATCATGAGAAGTCTGCGACACACAAACCCACAAACTTGCATGTCATTAATTTTTTGTTTCGAGAAATGGAAATTTCTAATATGCGTTGTTGATAAAAAACAAGCAGAGGTATTTCTAATTATTCTTAGAAAAATTACATTAAGTGGAAAAGATATCTTTAACGTTTTACCAATAAGTTGAAACTGATGCAGCCACACAACGCAGAAATTTAAAGATTTTGGTCTAACCACAAAGGATTGCAGTCTTAAGTTCAATTTAATGACAACCCGTTACAATTAGCTTTCAATTTTAGCTACTAAATTTGATATTTTCATTTTAATAGCAGGTGGCATACTTCATTAAGATATTAACATGGTATAAAGACAATATTCAATACCTCTGTTATAATAAAATTTGTGTTTTTATTTTTTATATTTTCTTAGAGAAATTGCGGATTGTAACAATGATATGCACTGTTATCTTTTAATAAGCAACTCTATATTGTATGATGTAATACTGCAGCAATCAAATGTCTGATAGTTCAGTATTCTCTAAAATAATCAAAGGCAATATTTCTTTGTTCCTTGGAAATTTAATGAAATTGCAATTTGGAGATTGCGATTGTTCATCTATTGTCTAAGTCTCTCTGATACGCAACCGCCTCCGTGGTTAAGTGTTAGAGCGCCCGCCTCGAGAGCGAAGGGTTGTTAGTTTGAACCCATGCCGGGTCATACATAAGATTTTCTTTGAGCTATTTCTCCCTTGCCTGGCGCTTGGACAAAGTATCGATTGGTTCACAATAAGCCGACAAGTATACACTATGCTAAAACATCCTTTTAACAATCAGGTCTTGGTTGCTCGAAGCTTGATTAGTTTAATAAGTGATTAGCTGAAAATTAAAATATAAATAAAAATCAAAATGTCACTATGGAATTAGTATTTTTATTTCAATATGGTTTAGTTTGATGGAATTTTTATTCATTTTCGACATTTCAACTTTAAGGTTCACAGTATATCTGAAAGTTCAAATTTTAACTAATCAATTGATTAAACTGATCAAGGTTCGAGCAACTGATCCCAGACATTTTGTCGCCTGAAATTGCACATATTTTCTTGTAAGCAGGCCTCAATTCACTGATGGGAATTCACGTGTTTAATTACTTTTATCATTTTTCAGAGTTTTTACTTGCGATTTCAACATGGACTTGTGTGATTTTTAAAAATATTTCATCTACTTTTTTTAACTTACCAAGGGGCCCCATTGACCTTTTTGTTTCCTGGTATCTTTGGGATATTTCTGTGAATCCTTTTTTTTTTTGCTTATTGGGTAGTTGTTTTCTTGATTTTTTGGCGGGTTATTGATTTGTTTTTCTATAGTTTCCCTGAAGATCATTGAATATATTGCGTTTTTAGACCATTGTTTTGCTGTACATCCCATGAGTTTTTGGGCAATTGCTCAATGTAAAAGCCTTTCTATTATAGTGAATGAAACATCAATAGCGAATATAGAAAATTTGTCTCATTCACATTTTTGTCGATTGATTTTTAATTATTCAGATAAAAGATGAAATATTAGGCTCAATCAATTAAAATATGTTTATAAATCTATATATTTTAATGCATGGCCTGTTATTAAGAGGCCAGATATATAACTAATTTTATGGTACCGGTGGATCATAAATACAGTGCATTATGTCAATAATTAAATTTAAGTGAACTTTACAAATGATAGAAATAAAACCGTCATTGATACATAATTATGTAATAGTTTTAGTGAAACTTAATTGCATAACACCTGCATTGTAGATAAATAGTGCCTTGCTGGTTAATAGGTCTATTGGGTGGCCAGCTAGTTTTGTTTCAGTATCATATTTATTTTTAGTTATACACTTTCATTGAATTTTTAATTTTGAGACAATTCGTCCCTTTATGGAGGTGGAATCCTACCTGGGGTCGTTAACTCGCATCACGAATTGTATGTTTATTTTAACAAGCACGCTATGTGCTCTAATATGCTCAAGGGTCCTGGTTAATAGATATGTTGGTTGGCTGTTCGTTAATGATTATATTTCATAGGCACGTGTCCGTTATTGGACAAATCAACCGTGGTAATTTTTCCGCATAAAATACTGTTCGACATGAAACTGAATAATAGATTTCGTTTAACATGTTTACTTTTTTGTTTTTATATATATTTTTTAATATTCATTTTTATTGAATTTTTCACCTTTTTTACTTTGTTTTGGGATTGTGATTTGAATAGGGACTGGTATTTCATTGCTCAACAATGGGCTGCTGGTATATCTGTTGATGAACCAATCATCCCAGATAATACCGTTAACAAACAAACCAATACGTGTATATTACATATTATACCAGTTTTAATTTTACAACGCTAGACGGTCGTTTTGGAATACAATTCCTCATCAGTAGTGCTTGGACCAAAATTATGAAACCAAAATTGTTTTAAAGACGTTGAAAAGATTACCAAAATACCAAAATATATTTAACCAACTTTAGCTGTGGAAACACTTTGCATGAGGGAGTACAGTTTTAGTTTTTGAGGATTTTTTTAACTAGCAGCCAATTTAGACACTAGTATATTTCTGACAGTAATACACCATTATTTCCTACTGAGTATTGTCAGAAAAACATTTTTCATAAAATTATCTGCATCATAAGCTTTAAAATTTCTCAAAAAACTAAGTTATGATTTATCGTTCAAAGTAACACCTTCTATGGTTTTGATAAAATACATTAGGTTCTTCTTCTTTTCTCGGCATTCAGTATCTGAATATAAAACAATTCCAGTTTTGGTCCGAGAAACATAATTTGAGAGAACTGTTATTCCGAAACAGTCCTTTACTGCTGTAAAATTTAAAAAAAAGTCAAAAAGTTTTATGGTTGTCATCAAAGTATTGTTGATATGTTTGGTGTCTCTTTGTCCAGGATTACCCTGGATATATTTGACGCTCCAAAGTGTTATGCACCTTTCACACAATTTTGATTACACACGTGACGAGTGTAGCTAGCTAAACAGGAGGTGCTTACTCTTTCGAGCGCCCATCCTCACTTTCCCGGTGGAAGTTCATGTGTCTAACCAGTTCCAAAGATTTACTCTACTTTTGGATTGTGATTATGACATGGATATTTTTGATTAAGTCATAATTACCCTTCAGAAGCACCCGGGTAACGCGAAACGGTAAACACCTAGAATCAAAAACTAACTAATCTATGTCCAAATCACCATCCAGAAACAAAGTAAAAACTTTGCAACTGACAAGAAATAATATATATTTCATTTATTATTTTCAAGAGAGAGAGAGAGAGAGAGAGAGAGAGAGAGAGAGAGAGAGAGATGATTTGTTAAACATGCATAAATAAGTGATATTCAGGGTTTTAAATTATTTTTATAATGATAATCGTCGTCAAAATAAACTATTCAGACGCATGTTTTTCAAGTGAACGTCCTCATTAAATGAATGTAACTATTTTCTGCCCTGATGGAACAGTCAATAAATATTTAAAAAAATTATATAATCTTTCTATTTTTAAATTACCAAATTATGGCGATGTTTTCCATCTACTAAGTTGTGTCTGTCGGTCAATTACTCAATTGTGGCGACGTTTTTTTCTGGATATGATAGTGTACTTCCATGGATCTGAAACTCTCATATTTAATGATATCTAATTTGAATATCAGCCATAGGTCTGGAAATATCATGAAACAATGAGATCGAATACCATTTATTTTTATGCGTGTTTAATCACTATCCACCATCTTTTAAAAAAAGGAAAATTTTCACGTTTTTTAAACATTAAAATAATAGAAGTTTTTGAACGAAAACTAAATTGTTACAAGCTTGCAGTATCTCAGATTAAGGTAATTATCTGAATTTATATATTTTATATGCTGTTTGTGGATCAGGAGCCATATTGGCCTGATGACTAGCTTGAATTTGTGGAAACGACTTGCTTTTGTATCACTATAGTTTTGAAGGATTTGAGAGTCCAATTTCTGAATTATTGAATTCTTTGTCCATAAGAACTGACTATAATAGATAATAATTTAAGGCAAACATCGAGTTACTGTTGATACATGGTAACGTTTTTTCAATTTGGAAAACTATGCATTGAACGTATTCTATACCACTATACCACTTATTTTGTGCGTATTGATCTACTAACTTCTACTTTTCAAATTAAAAAAGTCTGAATTTGTTGCCAATTAAAATTCGAAATTCCTGAAAAACTAAGGTATACTCCCTTATGCAAAGCATTTCCTTAGCTAAATTTAATACCTTTCTGGTTTCTTGTCAACATCTGGAAACTAGTTTTGGTTTCATAGTTTTAGTCTAAGCATTACTGATGGAGAGTTGTATTCCGAAACGGTCGTCTAGTGATGTATTAAAACTGACATAATATGTTATTAGGAACTTTTAAAAAAATCAGAAATTAAAAAAAAATGTTGCTTGCAATGTTCATCCTCAACCTTAATTGACGGATCGCTGGCCACGCCCTCAATGTTCCAACAAAGGCCGACATCGCGGTACCAAAGCAGCGTCAGGGAAACTAATGACGTACTTGTATCAGTGACGTCATTAAACGGCACAATTCAGGCCTAGTTTTCATTCTCTTTGCGTGTAATTCAAGCATGCCAGACTTTGTCGGAACATTGTGGGCGTGGTCAGCGATACGTCAATTGCAAAGATGGATAATAGAACATTATCTTAAATGTTTCATATACAACGGCAATATTGGATCGAATTTACAAAAACAATTTTTCTTGTTTCGCTACCGTTTTTGGGGGGATTTTAGGGATCAATTCGACTAATAATTGCATTGTTATCAAGGGAAAATTTTCTGTATCAGATAGTAATTTACTTAAACATAATGACTGTTAATGTATATTATACCGGTGCTAATTTAACAGACCACCGTTTCGGAAGACAATTCCTCATCAGTGCTTGGGACAAAATTGTGAAACAATATTTTTTTAAAGGTAGAAAAAATATAAAAGGTTCCGTTACATATTATACTAGTTTTTATTTTTACTGCGCTAAACACGCTAACTCATCAGTAATTTTTGGAACAAAAAATTGTAAAATATGTAAAAAACAAAAAAAATTAAATAAAAATAAAAAAATAAATAAAAAATAAAAAAAATAACCAAATTTAGCTAAGGAAATACATCACCTCACACTTCCACCTTTCTACTCACGATTGGGCGAAAAATAATTTAAAACACGTAACCATAATATTAATTTAAATGGTATGCTAAAATATGCATACCCATTATCAGTATGGATTTAAAAGCCTGGCAGAAACTATCTAAATTCACAGTATTATTGTAAATCTTGTTAATTCAAAAACGAATTCCATGACAGGATCACGGTTAATTTAACAGATTTGAGTTGAATGTTTCAATAATCTTAAAGGTGTACGTATAATAATGCTTATATAATGAATACTTTACACACATTAAATAATTTACTTATATCGTAAACAAAACTGGCTCTGTAATTTAAACCAGCCTTACACAACGTATTACAATAAACAAAAGGTAAGAGTTTTTTGCGATTCAAATATTATTACACATTAAGTAAAATAAGACCATATGAGAAACAACTAGAACTGAACAGGTGGGCCCATCAGAACGGGGTATACGTTGTTTCGTGCAACTTAAACATATAATCAACTTTATATCAGTAACCCAATATTTGATATTAAAACCTCACAAAACGGGCACCTGTGATGTTAGGGTTTTTAAAGGTGACGGAGTTTTACCCGCCTGTAATTTTCGCCATAAAATTTACCATACCTGTTTCGTTTTAAAAAGCATTTAAACAGAAAGAATGATCAGAATTTGTCTAGTGTTAAGTTTACAACAAATTAAAATTTTGAAACACGTATTAAAATTTTCATCCCTGTGACCATTTATTTTCATTTCAATAAAAAAAACCTAAAAATTATTTTTGAATGAAATGTTCTTTTCCGAGTATGTACTGTACCCTAAGACAGAGTCTATCAGTGTACGATGCTGTATACTTAATTATTAGTAGTCATTAATATTTCATAAAATAACTGAAAAATGCCTTAACAAGACAAAAAAAATATACATATCCACATACTTCATATATTGATTAGAAACAAAATAGTCTGAAAACGACTGATAAAAGTAATGCGATACAATTTTGACACATACACACACGCACACACATACACACACGCACTGTTAAGTTAAAACAAATTAACAAATCAAAATATTTTCAAAGACATATTATAGTATTTCTCCCTGTGACGATTTATTTTCAACACAATATTAACTTTAAAATTTTGACGTTTGAACAAGTAACGAATAACAGATAATGATAAAAGTAATGCGATACAATTTTAACACACACACACACACACACACACACACCGCGTAATTGATGTTAAGTTAAAACAAATTTACAAATCTAAATATTTTTAAACGCGTTTTAAAATAGTCATCCCTGTGACCATTTATTTTCAATACAATATAAAAATCTCAAATTTTTAATTTTAATTATTAACGAATTTAATTATTAACGAATAAAGGACAACTCATTAGTTTTATATAGAATTGTTCATTTTGCCAACATGTTTCATTTTATAGTCAGGAGAAATAGTTATATTAAAATTTGAACAGGTAGAGAAATTAAAAAAAATAATAATAACTAGCAAGTTGTCTTTTTTACTTTATAATATATACACTGTCATCATAAAAAAATAATTATACAAATTTATATTTCATATAGGTATATATTATAATATATAAGTAAAGAGTAACAGCTCACTACTAGTATATATATATATATATATATCCTTATATGATGGCAAATTAACAAGTCTAAATATTTTTAAAGTATTTAAAATATTCATCCCTGTGACCATTTATTTTCAATACAATATAAAAATCTAGAATTTTTAATATTAAATATTAACGAATAAAAGACATTAGACTTCTTCATTTCGCCAACATGTTTTATTTTTATCGCCAGGTGAAATAGTTATATTAAAATTTAAACAGGTAGAGAAATTGAAAAAAAAATTAACAAGCAAGTTGTCTTTTTTACTTTTTAATAGATACACTGCCATCCATTAATAAATAATTATACATATTTATATTTCATATAGGTATATATTATAATAATCATCATCATTTCAATCATATTATAGTAATATTGTAGTTTTTTGGCAGTATTTGAACATATCTTAATTTCATGATCTAAATGTATGGAACAGCCGCCTTTTTTAAATATATAATTTCCTTGGATTGTTTTTTCAATCTTGGGGAAAATGATGAAATTCAAAACAAAACCATTATTTTGGCTGAAAACCGGTAAATTTTAAACTAAATGATGTTTTCAAAACACGTTAATTATTTATATATACTCCCCTGAAATTGTATATGCAAAAACAATTCAACTATTTAAAATTAATTTAAAAATAAACATGCACAGTATTATCTACACAAAACATTATATGAATTAGTTACAATTTCAAGGCATGTTTGGACAATGTTAAAAACATAATATCATAGTTGAATAATACTTAAAGCCGATTTTATATCACTTGTTTATTTTAACAATCTGTAGTCTCCTAGAGTTACTTTGATGGTTTAAACATTTTTTTTTCGATTTAATGAGATTTTATTTAGTACTTGACCAGGCTTTTAGTACAATACCCCTACATCCCACCTGGCCCAGGGTAACGGGGTTGGTTTAAACATTTCTAATATAGTCATATGATTGGCAATATTGATATTAGCTGAATACAGGCTCGATATAATACATCAAAAACAAACATACCATTCTATGTTCAAATCACAATCCAAAAAGTCAACCATACACATACCGTTCAATGTTCAAATCACTATCCAAAAAGTCAACTATAAACATATGGTTCCATGTTGAAATCAAAAGCCAAAAAATGAACCACAAACATACCGTTCCATGTTCAAATCACAAGCCAAAAAGTCAACCCTAAACATACCGATCCATGTTCAAATCACAAGCCAAAAAGTCAACCATAAACATACCGTTCCATGTTCAAATCACAATGCCAAAAGTCAACCACAAACATACCGTTCCATGTTCAAATCACAAGCCAAAAAGTCAACCATAAACATACCGTTCCATGTTCAAATCACAATGCCAAAAGTCAACCACAAACATACCGTTCCATGTTCAAATCACAAGCCAAAAAGTCAACCATAAACATACCGTTCCATGTTCAAATCACAATGCCAAAAGTCAACCACAAACATACCGTTCCATGTTCAAATCACAAGCCAAAAAGTCAACCATAAACATACCGACCCATGTTCAAATCACAATCCAAAAAGTCAACCATAAACACACCGTTCAAAGTTCAAATCACAAGCCAAAAAGTCAACCCTAAACATACCGATCCATGTTCAAATCACAATCCAAAAAAGTTAATAATAAACATAGCTGACATGACCAAATCACATTCCAAACAGCAAAATAATAATGCCATCTATCCTAGTAAGGTTAAAATAAAAGATACAACTGATTTTTTAAATACATTCTGCTTCATATTTAGACATTTACTTCAATTATGACGCCCACGAAGGGATACATTTGAAGCTGTTTGACTAACGTGATGAATTTAATTTTCTATTTCAACTTTCCTTTCCTATGCAGCAATATACCTGCTTCTTCTGTTAATGGTGTATTTGTTTCCCAATTAATACGCTATGGTAGAGTTTGTTTTCACAACAGGAACTTTATACAACGCTGCAAGCTGACAACAAATAAATTGTTGACCCAGAAATTTTGCAAACCTGGGCTTATCAGTGCCCTTTAAAAAGTTTTATGTCATCATCACAATATTTTTGATAAGTATGATGTCTCTTTGTCCAGGATTACTCTGGATATAATTGACCTCCCATAGTCTATGTGCCTTTCACTCGTTTTTGGTTACAAGAGTTTTGGGTGTAACTGCCCGAAAAAAGGGCCTAACCCTTTCGGAGCACTCGGTCTCACTTCCTTGAAAGAATTTAAGTGTGTTTAATCTAATATGTTTAACACTTTTTCAAAGTTTTTACTTTTCTTTGGGATTGTGCTTTGAACGTTGTTTTAACTTTTTAACAACACTTTACACTTTAGATTCCAATAAGCATAATATATATATATACTGATTGGCCAAAATATTTAGTAGATAGAAAGATAGAAAATAATATATTATAATTTAAATTTCATTTTAACTATAAACCAAAAACAAACATACCAATCTATGTCCAAATCACAATTCAGAAGCAAAACAAAAACTTTCGAACTGACAAGTTAGGTTAGACACATCAAATTCCACCAGAAGAAGTGAGGCCGGGTGATCCGGAAGGGGTAAACACCTTCTATTTAGCTAGCTTCACCCGCCACGTGTGTAATCAAAATTGAAAATGAAAAAAAAACATGGAACTATGCGTTTACCCCTACAGAGATCCTGGGTTCACTTGTTGCTGTAAGTTCGTGTATTGGATTAATTTATAAGTTTTCCATGATTTTGGGGTTGTAATTCGAACATGGACTGAATTTTTGTGTTTAATAACAAGTATAATTAAAACAAGGGCATTAGAATTATATTTAAAAAAATTATGAATAAGGGTTTGAGTATGATGATCATGATTAAAATTTAGATTCTTGTAATATGGAAATTATTAAAATTTTATTTTAATTTTACGTCATTAAAAATAGTTCTTATTTAATTGATGAGCGACGGGTCAGTTATTACACTAGCCGCAAAGTTATACATGTATACAGTTTTAAAATTAAGCTGTAGACAAACATTTAAAACTTAAAAAGTTTATCCACAGCTGTAGTTGTATTCTATGCAAATCAAAAACAAACATACTAATCCATGTCCGAATCACAATCCAGAAACAAAGTAAAAACTTTGGAACTGACAAATTAGGTTAGACACGTGAACTTCCTCCAGGGAAGTGAGGTCGGGTGCTCCGGAAGGGTAAGAACCTCCTGTTTAGCTAGCTACACCTGTCACGTCTGTAATAAAAATTGAATGAAAGGAACATGCAATAATGACACGTAAACTACTAGCAGGAAAGCGAGACCGGGTTCTCCGGAAGAGTAAGTGCCTCCTATATAGCTAGCTTCAACTGTCACATGCTAAAGCAAAACCCAAAATAAAAGAAACACCAAACATTTTACAAACAGCCTGACATGTACATGTTTTAAATTTAGTAGGCTGCTTGCAAATTAATTGATGACTCAGGGATATTGCAAGCCTAAGCTTATCAAGGCCTTCAAAAAGTTTTATGGCCGTCATCACAGTATTGTTGATAAGTTTCATGTCTCTGTGTCCAGGATTGCCCTGGATATATTTGACGTCTCATAGTTCCATGTTCCTTTCACACAATTTTGATTACACACGTGGCGGGTGTAGCTAGCTAAACAGGAGGTGCTTACTCTTCCGGAACACCCGGCTTCACTTTCCCGGTGGCAGTTTACGTGTCTAACCTAACTTGTCAGTTCCAAAGTCTTTACTTTGCTTCTGGATTTTGATTCGGACATGGATTAGTATGTTTGTTTTTGATCATATATTTATTTCTTTTTTAAAAAACTGTAAAAATATTTATTTTCGCGGTGTACTATTTTCACTTATTTCGCGGTCCGTTGTTTTGCGTAAAAATTATATTATGCCAATTGTCTTGTAGTGTAAATTTAAAAAAACGCAAAAATTTAACTACGTGGATAGGTCTAAATTTCATATACCTCGAAAATAAATACACGCGAAAATTAATACGTTTATAGTATTGAAAGAACAAAATGGTGGAAAATAAACAAGACCGATGTGCTGAAGAAATAATTATAATTATTCCTTATATGGGTAATTAACAATTACATGTTATATTGAAATATAAGGTTCTCTAGTCGATATTCGTTTTATTTTATCTTTCTGGTGAGTTAACAAGTTTTATATAAAAGATTTCAGATGGTTTTTATTTTCTGGGCAAGTAATACATATTATATAGGACTAGGCCGTTTCGGAATACAGTTCCTCGTTAAATGGTTCATATTTAAGTAATGTCATTGTTATTTTATTCAACAAAATGTATCATTGTAATTAAATACAATAAATAAAAGGTATTTCCTTATATGGTCATGTTATGATAGAGAAGGTGC
Organism: Anadara kagoshimensis; assembly: GCA_021292105.1. Classification (NCBI taxonomy): domain Eukaryota; kingdom Metazoa; phylum Mollusca; class Bivalvia; order Arcoida; family Arcidae; genus Anadara; species Anadara kagoshimensis. The sequence goes on along the minus strand of CM037869.1, from coordinate 55,215,625 downwards.
TCTGCCAAATACATGTATTTGCTTTTGAAATAAATGTCCGCGATCCTATGTCAGATGGTTTTAATTTTCTGGACATCTTTTATTATCTATACAAAAACTAAACGTTTATATAAAAATGGAAGGTCAAAAATTTTAAAACTGACAATTAAGTTAAACACGTGAACTTCCATCAGGAAAACGATGGCGGGTGCGCAACGCCTGTCAAGGAAACTACATCCAGCACAAGTAAAATAAAAATTTAGATTAAAAGGAACATGGAACTATGGGACATCAAATATATTCAGGGTAATTTTGGATACAGATATTTAAAACGTATCAACGAGATTGTGATGGCGACTATAAAATGTCTTAGGGCATTGAGAAGTTTGGGGCTTGTTTTACGAAGCCTAGACCTGCCATATCAATGAGTCTACTTTGATAGAAGCCCGCTTTGCTGTATAAAGTTCGCGTAGTTGATTCAATACTAGTTTTAGGTCAAGAGACAATATCAAAGGATATTTAAAAATGAGAAAATGCAATATAAAATTCAAATGATTTTAACTCCTTTCCATTATGGTGAAATCGAAATTTTCGTCGTTTATTCTCATTTTCAGTGTTTCCAAAACCCACGGATTTATATGTGAATTAAATTACCTTCAACGAAAAACACAAATTACAAATTTACCACTCACAAAGACGTAGTTTTTCAAGAACCACAAAATAAATGATTTCGCCTTACATGAACATAATTTTACTACCAAGAGTAACCTTTGCTTTTCAAAGGTCAATGACGTTGCCATAAAACTCATATTTTCGTATTATTGTCAGAAATATACTTTAATTGTCTAAATTTCCTGCAAGTTAAAATTTGAAATTTCTCAAACACTAAGGTATACTCCCTCATGCAAAGTATTTCCTTAGCTTAATTTGGTAAAATATATTTTGGTCTTTTGAGTAGATCTTCAACATCTTCAAAATAATTTTGGTTTCATAATTTTGATCCGAGCACTACTAATGAGAAATTGTATTCCGAAACGGCCGTCTAGTGCTGTAAAATTAAAACTGGCATAATATGTAATTTTTAACAAATGGATAAGACGTCAGTCTACAAATCCAGGGTCTCCCACCGCTGTGAGTTCGAGTCCAGCTCAGACAACATGTTGGAAAGTGAATTTTCCTTACTGTTGTCCTTTTCTTTTACTGGTTCATTGGTGTCGGTATAATGTGAATGGGGGAGCGGTACGCTTGTCTGCGGCGTACTGACTTTGTGAGCTAGCATCTTCAAGTCGCCCTGAGTGCGCGCTAGTACAAGGCAGACCATAAAACACACTCGCGCTTCACATACATACACGAACTTGTTTATAGATTAATTCAGAGAGAATAATAAAATAGATCTCGTCGCGAATAGCTAAAAAATTGCTGAGATGACGTTAAGCAACATTCAACCAACCAATCATATTTTAACACCATAGTCATAAGCTATATACCTTAAATGATCTTTATAAAACTTATTTTCGCTTGGTCTATAATATTTACCCAACATTAGACTAGTTTTTTTTATCTGATTTGACGAAATACAAGTTTTATCGAACACGTATGATACAGAATCTTGTATCACCACACTGTGGTGATACAACATTGGTGCACTTTCTCATTTTTACGTCATCAGGGAGTCTTGGATTTGTCGGTCATAACATAGTTCAGTGGTTTTCTGTGGTAAAATGTATTTTTTCACATAAAGTATTGTTTTTTTTTTCCATTATTTTAAATAACCTAATTGGAAATGTTAGATAAAAATATTATATACACAGTGTGTATGTACAACGTTAACCCTTCGTATCAGGTCTCGTCCTTTTTTCGTAGCTGTATCACTACTCGTCGCGCAAGCGCGACGAGTAGTGATACGACTATTCGTCGCGCAAGCGCGACTTGCGCGACTCGTAGTGATACGGCTACGAAAAAAGGACTCGACCTGATACTGAGTGTTGTACATACACACTACACTGTGTATATAATCTGTATGTATTTCTAAAAATAAAAACACCTTATCAAAAATTGTTGTTTCGTAAGTTTAGTCTATATATTACTGGTGGGGAGTTCCAGGGACGCGTCTGTTTGCGCCAAATTTATTACGATGGCGATGTACAGGAGGGTTAAAGTCGAAATTATTGTTCATATCTCCATCGCACTCAAAATAGTGGGGCAGTTGGGTGCCGTATTGGTGAAAAAGGACTAAAAGTTTTTGTCAAGTTGGTGGCGGAAATGATATATTGGGGCAAATAGTTTTGGGCGCAGAAGGTAGCTTAAATGATGCGAACGAATTTCGTCCGACTTGCATTCAGAAATGGAATTAGCAGGTGTGACTGTTTTGTTTGTTTGGTTGTTTTTTTTTTTTTTTTTTTTTTTTTTTTGGGGGGGGGGGGGGGGGGGTCGTGATGTTCCAGGTTATTCCAGCTCAGATCATTAAGCATTGACGTTATACGCTGTGATTTTTTTCTGGATTCATTAGCACCAAAACCTTCTTTCATTTGCTTGCTCCACAGCCAATTCCTCAAACCTTTAAGGAAGTTTGATAGTCTTGGCTTGTTTTTACTTCGCACAAAGAAGTGTTCTTATTTCCAATGGAAAACCATTCTGTTCCTTTCCGTTTCGCATCCAATCATCGGAACTCTTTTGTTGTTGAACATTATTTTCGTTGTCAATAGCGAAAGTCAACAAAACATGGAGGCCGTATGATTACGAAATGAAAATCGGGAAAATTTCAGCGAGCTGCAAAAGCGAAGGATGGAAGAAGGAGAGGGAACGGAATAACAGCACTGTCCCATGGATGGTAAGAATTTGACACTTGATATGCAATTTTAAATACGTGAAAATCAACTCGGCCATACCTTTTTAAATAAAATGTTTAAAATCCATTTCCCGGGCACCTGTGCACTGTCATGAACGCAAACAACGACGATTTTGGATTCTCATCAAGGTAACCAAGGGTACCACCTAGAGGTGCATCTTCGCCATACCGTCAGTCGGCTATCTATCTGTCACAACTCCCTTATCAGAGTTGAGTTATGGTGTTTAACGTCCCAGTAAAGAATATTTCACTAATATGGAGACGTCGCTAGCTATAGACGAAGGTGCAGACATTTTTTTCTGTTTGTTGCGTTGATGCATGATAAAGCAGTGTTCTTTATCGTGTCACGCTTACCATGACATCGGACCTCCTTTTATTTTAAGTTCCTATCCGAAAGAACCGTGACTTTCATTTCGTAATGCCGAATGCTTGGTGAAAGAATAGTCACGACTCACTTTCAAGTCTTGGGGTTCGATTCCACGACCTTCAACTTACGGAGCGGGCACTCTACCAACTGAACTACTGCAGTGGTTACTACTGGCGCAACATTTCTGAATTCAATGCACTAAAAGGTGTAACTTCAATAATTCAAAAAATATGTTAAAAATATTTCAAGAGTATCGAGCGCCTTCAGACATTTTATTTGTTTTGGTTAACTAACTGTTTAAATGTTGATATGGCAGCAAAAAAGGTAGTCCAAATAATTGACGTATCGCCGGCCACGCCCACAATGTTCCGTCAAATGACCGGATGCTTGATTTACGCCCAAAAAGAATGAAAACTCGGCCCGAATGGCGCCATTTAATGACATCACTGAAACTAGAACGTCATTAGTTGCCCTGACGCTGCTTTGGTACCGTGATGGCGGCCAGTGTCGGAACAATGTGGGCGTGGCCGGCGAAGAGTCAATTATGATTGTGGATCAGAGTGCCTCTCGACGCCTAGGCTCGGATCCCACTCGAGACAGGTCCTTGTGTGAGAAAGTTTCGCTTATCGAAAGTTGGTGGTTTCTCTGGGCACTTAGGTTTCCTACAGTAATGCAAAACTGACCATCTCGATATAGATAAAAGAATATTGACTGGATAATAATACACTATTTGTTCCAGAACTGACCGTCTCGATATAAGTGAAAGAATCTTGACTTGAGCATATAAAACAGTTCTCTACACCACTGCGATCTAAACACTAGCAATAGTAATTGTGACAGGAATAATCCTTTTAGGGGACAAATGAATTTGATCACTAGATGGCAACGTTTTATTTCTGGACCCGGTTGTTCAAAGGTCCGTTAGTTTAAACAATTGGTTAATCTTTTTTTTATTTTCCGCTTCTGAAAATTATTTCATAATTTAATGCAAACAATTGTTATCCGTTTCCCTCCGTCATCACAGAACTTGCCGTCTCGATATAAATGAAAGAATCTTGACTTGAACATTAAAATCACTTCTCCTCTCCATTCCAAATGCTATAATTGTGACAGCAATAATCCTTTTAAGGAACAAATGAATTTGAACCTTAAATGGTAATGGCTTATCAACTTTAATTTGTCCGTTTTTTCAAAGCCCTGTCAGCTCAAACAGTTGGTTCGCTAAAAACAATTTTCTGTTTCTAAAATTTGTGTTCGTAAGATAATGCAAAAAAATTGTTTTCCGTTTCCCTCCGTCATCATAGAAATTGCAGCCTCGAATCTTGACTTGGGTGTAAAATACCATCACTTCACTACGCTCCATATAATTGTGACAGCAATAATGCTTTTAGGGGACAAATGAATTTGAATCTTAAATAGTAATGGCTTATCAACTTTGTCCGTTTTTTCAAAGCCCTGTTAGCTCAAACATTTGGTTCGCTAAAAACAATTATCCGTTTCCCTCCGTCATCATAGAACTTACAGCCTCGAATCTTGACTTGGGCGTAAAATACCATCACTTTACTACGCTCCAAATAATTGTGACAGCAATAATGCTTTTAGGGGACAAATAAATTTGAACCTTAAATCGTAATAGCTTATCAACTTTGTCCGGTTATTCAAAGCACCGTCAGCTTGAAGCTGTTGGTTAACCAAACGTATTATTTTTCGTTTTTCGATTTCTGTTCATAAATTAATGCAAACAGTTTTTATCATCAAATAGAAGCATAGCAGTTAAAGTCAAAGCTATATTTTTTATATCGATTTTTTTTTTAAATTTTAGCATCATTTTGAGCTTTCACTAACCATTTAATTTAAGTAATGTAGCGTTAAAGTAAAAACTGTTTTATTTTTATATCAAATATTTTAAATTTTTCACTTACATTTTGAGCTTTCATTTATATTTACCAGTTGGTTAAACTAGCAGGTCCCGGTTTCACAATCATTTCTTAGCTAAGATTTTCCTTAGCTTAAATCTGGCAAAATTTCAAATCTTAATAATTTTAATTATTTTTAAGATATTCGGAAATTTAAGGTGTCAACTTTAAGATAATTTCTAGATTAAAGCACCTGCATTAGTTTTGACAAAAATATTTATCTGTAGTTCCACAAAGAGGATACCAAAATTTGCTAGTTTTAAATTAAGGAAAATCTTAGCTAAGGAATGATTGTGAAACCGGGGCCAGAGCGTTAAAATCAAACTATTATTTTCATATCATTTTTAAAATTTATCTTTACTTACATTTAAGATTTAGTTTTAACCATTTGGTTAAGCTAACAGAGCTTGGAACACCCTGGTCCAGATTAAAATAATAGCAAAACTAACAACAATATTTATAGAAGAATGATATGTATTCAAGAATCACTGAACATGTAAATTAACAAAGCTTAAATTAACATTTTCTGTCTCGGACTGACTTCAATACAGCCCAACCTGCCTTAAAGGCCACCTCTATATAAGGGCAACTTATAAAGTCCATTAAAATTTTAGCCCAATTGTTCATATATTTGAACCTGTATAAAATGACCACCTGTCCATAAAGGTAACTTTTACTGGTTCCATTGGGTGGTCTTTATAGACAGGTTTGACTGTATATATGTTGTGTTTAGTAAGAAAACATTGCATTAGACAAAAACTGCGATGTCCAGTACGGACCTGTCAAAAGTTTAACTCAAATCTCACGAGTTAGTGCCGAATCGGCAGCCTATTCCGACCCCTTGTTAGCTAACTCTCGGTAGCTATTCATCATCTGCTAAATATCTATCACTTGGCATTTTTTCGGCTATAAGCTATCCATATATCTACCACTCGTCAGCAGGGCTTCGAATCTTGTCCTACAGCTCATCGTTAAACTTTCGACATGTCTGTACTGTACATTTCAATAATAATAATAATAATAATAATAATAATAAAGTGAGACGACATTAAAATTCAGTCTTGATTGGTCGTGTGTTTGTTCTTAAATCAACGATCAAGTTCAGCTTTCGTCATTTTAATCCAACAGCGGACGTGGCCTTGCAATATTCTGACTCTGAGATAACATTGGATTTTAAGAAAACAGCAAAAAATGAGCACTCTATATGCTATAATAAACAACGAATATTGTAAATATCACTATTTATGTTTACTTTTCTTTAAAATAAACAGCGACATCATAAATCACCTATATTTCGCGAGTTTTTTTTATTTTCGAGATATCGCGATTCGTTTATTTTGAGGGAATTTCCCCTTAAACGTACATGCTCGTAGCACGCGATGTATAATAGTGAATGTAAAAAAGATAAAACAAAATTCTTTCATTAAATAATAAATAACAGTGTTTATAATTATGATATTACGAAAATTCTTATAGTGGAACAGTCTTGGGTAGAAATTCGCGAAAAAAGAGTGTTGCGAAACTCAGGTGATTGACAACTAATGAAAGCTATATTTACCAACAACAAGAATTATGATTTTGCGAAATACCCATTATCGCAAAAGAGTCTTGGGCAAAAATTAGCTTTATTATATCAGGGTATTACGAAAACCCCTTAACGCGAAAAAAGAGGTCGTGAAACAGACGATTTACAACCAATAAAAGCTATATTATATTTATTACGGTATTGCCAAAACACCAATAGACAAAAATTCGCGAAAAATGGTATCACGAAACTGGGATGATTAACAACTAATGAAAGCTATATTATATCAGCATCAAGGGTTATCGCGAAAAAGTCTTGGGCAGAAATTCGCGAAAAAAATGGTATTGCGAAACAGGTGATTGACAACCAATGAAAGCTGTATTATATCAGCATCAAGGGTTATCGCGAAAAAGTCTTGGGCAGAAATTCGCGAAAAAATGGTATTGCGAAACTAAGGTGATTGACAAAGTTTTAATAAAAGCTATATATCATATCAGGATATTGCGGAAACCCCTTAACGCGAAAAAGTCTTAGGAAAAAATTCGCGAAAAAGGGTGTCGCAAAACTGAGGTGATTTACAACAAATGAGAGTGTATAAATATTTATTCTGAGTGAACATTTATTTCTTCATCGTCAGAACAGACAGAGAGTTCCTCGTTACTTTCTTCCTCCTCATCATTTCGATTTATATAATTATCACAGAGCATGTCCTTTGTAGATTTACAACTATCTTCCGCTGTAGATGGACTACCACACTTGTCAGTGATGTCATCAATTCTTGCGTGCACTTTCCGATGACGTTCAAGGTTGCTTTTATGACTTGTAGCATAGTCACATACAGAACATACGAAGTCTTTCTGGCCATTATGGACGGATAGGTGGCGTTTCAGTAACGCCTTCCGGCAAAACCGACGCCCACAATAAAAACACGTATAGCCATGATAGTGAAACACCATTGCGTGTTCCCGAAGAGAGGCTTTCGTGCTAAAGAATATACCACAGCATTCTAACAGTTTTGAACATGTCTGATGCATCGTCAACATGTGTCTTTTTAAATTATTACGCCTGTCGGTTGTATATCGACATTGCGGGCATGGAAACACTTTCCTGCCGAGTCCGCCATATTGGTTAGAAAACGGTTCCACGTGTCCTGTTGGTAACGAGGTTGGACAGACTTTTGTAAATGTCTCTGAATTTTGAATATCCTGTCGGTTCTCCGATCCAGATTGTTTTAATTGCAACGGGGAACCAGTACCAAGATTTGGACAAAATAACTTGGAAGGGTAAATCCCTAAATTTGCGCAACTATGCTGTTGTTGTCGCTGAATAAAGTCATGTATAGTTATATACGGCAATGTAGGAGCTAGTGTTCTACTAAACTGAGGTCGTTCTTCGTCGTTTAGTTTCCATGGTGATATGCCAAACAATTCTGGACCGGAAGTTATACCACATTTTGGGACTTCTATACAAGGACGTTGTCCATATACTGGTATTGGTCTACAAAATACAAAAAATGTAAAATGTATTAGAAGTATTTAGGTTGTTAAGTGCTACAGCTACGGTACATACCTGTCGATATCCATCAAACGTACTAATCCATGTCCGAACCACAATCTAGAAGCAAAGCAAAAAAAGTTCGGGTGCTCCGGAAGGATAAGCACCTCCTGTCTAGCTAGCTACACCCGCCACATGTGAAATCAAAATTGTGTGAAAGGAACATGGAACTATGTGACGTCAAATATACCCAGGGCAATCCTGGACACAGAGACATCAAACTTATCAACAATACTGTGATGACGGCCATGAAAGTGTTTGAGGGCCTTGATAAGTCTGGGTTTAACGCTAAGCAAGCAAGAAGGACCCGTAGCTATATACAGATTCAAATACATGTAATAAAGAACAATCGGGATACAATTCTACTGGTCTTTATAAGCAGGTGACCCTTATATAGAGATGGCCTTTAAGGCAGGTTGGACTGTTAAACATGTAATAGTACATGAATTACATATTTGCTCATACAGTCCAACTTGCCTTAAAGTCCACCTCTATATAAGGGCCACCTGCTTATAAAGGCCAGTAGAATTGTATCCCGATTGTTCTTTATTACTATTATTTGAACCTGTATATAAGGACCACATGTGCATAAAGCCCACTGTTACTGGTTTCCTTGGATGGCCTTTATAGACAGGATTGACTGTATGTTAATATTACATGATATAATGGAGAGCATTGTTTACATTATATTTACTCGATGGTATTTTATATATATTTGCAATATTCCAATAAAAAATATTGTAAATTTCGACAATTCAATATTGTATATTATGGCGTCTTATCGACTTTTTTCTTCCATCTTTCATTTATAATACTTTATATACAACATCTAAGGTTATCTGACAGCGATGCGGAATTGCGAGCGATGGGATCATAATTCGTCTAACATTATAATTCTCAATAGATCAGTAATCCCATTTACTTATCGATTCTGTGCATAATTACAAAGTTTTAAACGCATTTTCCCCGTGATCTTGAACAAATAAATCATTAATTTGACCGAGTAGATCTTTGTATGTCCGATTTATTTAATAACACGGTATAGAGTCATAAAATAATTGTGTTTAGTGTCCAATAAAGATGATCCCTATTATTCTTTTTATTACTATAAGGAGCTGTAAAACCTTTGAAGAAGCATCAAGACCCTATTAGTATAATATCGAAAACAATGTACCGAAACTGATTGGGAAAATTATAGTACAGACCTGTCGAAAGTTTAACACTGAACCAACGAAGAGGAGTCACAGCTCGACTAACGAGTGACTGAGGTATGGATAGCTAGTGACCGAACAGCTGTCGAGAGATAGATGACAGCTGCTATCGACATATAGCTGTCGAAATGAGTTGTCGATTCGGCACTAATTCGTCGCCGTAGTGTTGAACTTTCGACGGGTCTGTACCAGTAGTTGATCATAATTTGATACTAAACGTGTAATGCTCTTGTTAAATTTTGAATTTGACTCTTGCAAGCCAATTTCATATTTGTTTGACGCTTAAGATGTAATGCGCAAATTTGGCTCTTGCAAGCGAATCTCCTATTTTAGCTGCAATGCACAAGTCCGACTCTTGGAAACGAATATATTTTTTGTTACTCTGTATTACTCAAATTTGACCCTTGCAAACGAATCTTGTGTATATGTTTTTTATTCTTTTGAGATTTGTAATGCCCAAATATTGCTTTTAAGGGTCATCTAAGTAGGAAAATTCAAGTGAAACCCATTTCACGTTTTTCAACCAAATTGTTTCCACTTGAATTTTCCTACTTAGATGACCCTTAAGACTATGACAGCTGTAATGCATTGCGTCCGAATCCAATATACTTAATTTGTCCTTTTTAAACAAACTTATAGTCGTACCATACTGAACTTGTACCAATCAAGTTTGATTCGGTTTTTTGAATATGTGTACCATCTTCGAAAAATTATTCCTTAATTTTAATTCATCGAATTTTTTAAATGAACAAAATTTTGGTACTTTGTTCTTTATATTATTGATTTTTACAAAATTGAACAGACAAATTTTAAAAGATTATTTTTTTTTAATTTTAGAATTTAAAAAAAAATCCAAAAATTCAAAAATCAAAACGAAAACTGTTAAGACACCTGTTTACCGAAAAATTAAATCAGTCACTAAAAATTAAATCAGTCCACAAAAATTAAAGCAGTCCCCAAAAATTAAATCAGTCCCCAAACACTCCCCAAAAATTAAATCCATCCACAAAAATTAAAGCAGTTCAAATTAATAAAATGTGTTCTACAAAATCAAAGTAATGTGAATTTTGACATGTTTTATAAATTTAAACTGATTTCAATTTCCGTCTGTGTGTTAATGTTCATTTATAAGCACGAGAAATGTGGGTATGGACAAGGATCAGTTTTATGACGTGGTTTATTGTGACAAGAATTGAGTGAATTTGTCACTATAGGAGGTTAGCTTCTATAATAAACTGCGTTATAGAAAACTTTGAACAATTTAATTTTTATTTATAGATAAGGATTTTAATTTTTAGAGTTTTGTTGGTTTTTTTTTTAATTATTTTGATAATTTTTTAAACTATTAATGTTTAAAAATATTTATGACCAAAATTTATTGGTTATGTCACTTTACAGAGTTAGAATCTTTGATAATCAACATTATTCAAAACTTTAAATAATTGGTGATTTTTTGTTTCAGAATTCAAGAATACAGTACAGACCTGTCGAAAGTTTAACACTTTGCTAACAAAACGCAGTCAAACAACTGCTGTAGAGTACGAAAGCTTGTTCGTGCCACTTTGTAATCTATTTTTTTCTCAAATCGTATGTACGATTTTTAAATTCGTATGTACGATTTTTTAATTCGTATGTATTAACCTAAGATTTGAGAAAAAAATTAGATTACAAAGTGGCACGAACAAGCTTTCGTATTAGAGCGGGGCGCTGGACATTTGAGCGAAAATTTAAAAACTCCTAGTGGACATTTGAGTGATGACTTCAGTTGACATTTGAGCGACGACTTTAGTGGACATTTGAGCGACAGATTTATTTACGATGGACATTTGAGCGACAGTTTTAATCTACTGACCCGTGCATACTTACCCGGTCAGTATAACAAACTGGATAAAAAATTGGTTAAAACAAACAAAAGTCGGAACAGCCAGTTTCCTACTTTAGACTTCGGATTCTTATATTCGTTACTTAGTTCGATTTCTGAATGTTCCGCCACCGCGCTTGATCGAGCAAGATGAATCTGCAATACTTTATGGTGACATCAGGAAAGAATTATGATATTTTTATAAGAGAAAGTGTTGTTCAAATGTCTACCATATATATACATGTATGAAATTGCGGTCAAATGGGTTACAATTCTGTGGCTTAAATGTCCATTACTTTGTCGCTCGAACGTCCGTATTTTTTCGCTGTCTTGTTTTATCCTTTCGCTCAAATGTCCAACGTCTGTGGGAGTGAGTGAGTAATGGTGTTTAACGTCCCAATCAAGAATATTTCACTTATATCGAGACGTCGCCAGCTATAGGCGAAGGTGCAGAAATTTTGCCTGTGCGTTGCGCTGATGGCATTATACAGCAGGGTTCTTTAGCGCGCCAAGCCCACTGTGACACGGGACCTCGTTTATTTTAAGTTCCCATACGAGAGAACCGTGACTTTCATTTCGTAATGCCGAGTGCTTGGCGAAATAACAGTCACTACCCACTTTCAAGTCTTGGGTCAGATCCGGTCGGGGTTCGAACACACGACCTCCCACTTACGGAGCGAGCACTCTACAAACTGAGCTACCGCAGTGGTGTTTCCAACGATTGTAGAACGAGTGGCCCAATTTTAGATAGCTAGTGGCCAACAGAGCTGCCAAGAATTAGACGGCAGCTGATGATTAGCTGTCAAGATATACTAGTAGGCCGATTGTTGTTGAATGTTTGCTTAACGTCGCAGCAACAATTTTTCAGCTATTCGCGACGAGAACTATTTTATTAAATTTTATCTCGCATGTGGAGTGTCAATGTGTTTCATGGCCGCAGACAAGCGTACCACTCTCCCAGTCACATTATACTGACACCAGGTGAAGCAGTAAAGGCCAACGGCAAGGAAAATTCACTTTCTCACATGTGGCCTGAGCGGGACTCGAACTCGGAGCGGTGAGAAACCCTGGACGTCTTATCCATTGGGCCACCGTGGCCTCTGTAGTAGGCCGAGATGAGCTTTCTATTTGACGCTACAATCAAATCTGTCTATAAAGGTCGCCCATAGGAACAAGTAAAAGTGGTCTTTATGGGCAGGTGGTCTTTATATGCAGGTGCAAATAATATGAAAAAAGAACAATTGGGATACAATTCTACTGGCCTTTATAAGCAGGTGATCCTTATATAGAGATGGTCTTCAAGGCAGGTTGGACTAAAATACAATACTTAAATATCAACTTTATTTTGTGTTTTCTGTTTATAACATGTATCTATTGATATCTATCATACTGAGTAATTACCTCCGTTGTACAGAGTGTAATATAGAATCTTGAATCTTGAATTTTGGACTAATTTGTTAGCTTAGTGTTAATCCTTCGACTGTTCTGTGTATTGTATTTGTAATTCATTAATTAAATGTTAACGTTGCTTACACTAAAAAAATAATAAATTTTGGGTTTTATTATAATTAATAAAATAATTTTAACTTTCTTTTAGTTTTTTGATAAATTTTAAATTAAGAGTTTCAAGTTAAATTTTTTAAGAATAATATCCATCCGAATTTTCGTAAAATTTATTGTTGTCGCCATTTATTTATTTACTTACTATTTATTTATTTATTTTATTTTTATTTTTATTTGATTTTGCCTGAAAACACTAGATAAATGGATTCTGAAAATTATCGTCAATTATTTATTTATTAAATTTATTATTTATTTATTTATTTATTTTGTTTTTAGTATTATTTGCTTTTGCCTAAAAACACTAGATAATGCATTCTGAAAATTATCGTCAATTGTTTATTTATTTATCTATTTATTCATTTATTTATTTTGCTTGAAGACACTACATAAATACATTCTGCAGTTTCATATACATGTACTAGTAAATCAATCTGCATTTTTCTTAAATTTCACGAATGTGTTAAGAAAATAAAACCCCTCCATAAGTCAAGTTATTTGTAGAATTTTAGAATTTTGCCGTGACAAAACCCTGCGCATGACAGAAATCTTAACATTTTAAAGTGGTTTGTGATAGACCCCCAACAGTGATGGTCATTTTTCAACAATGATGGTATCAGAGTTTTATTATCCGAGATTAAGTTTCATTTTACCACTAAATTAGTAAGTTTTAAAATATTTTGTCTTTTGAAATTGACTTTTAACCACAAAAATCTGTTAAACTATAAACTATTTGGATGTTAAGGATGGGATTTAGACTGACTCTCTCTCTCTCTCTCTCTCTCTCTCTCTCTCTCTCTCTCTCTCATAAATATATTTTACCTTATGGATTTGATAAACAATCTGGTTGCGAAAGATGGGACTGTGTGTGTGTGTGTGTGAGAGAGAGAGAGAGAGAGAGAGAGAGACAGAGAGAGTAATTTTAACAAGCGCTTAGGTATATAATGATAAACGAATTTTATTGATAATTCGACAATTTACAGTTTTCAATTTCTTTATCTCATATGAAATGTTTTATTTATTTATTTATTTATTTATTTATTTTTTATTTATTTATTTATTTATTATTTATTAGTCTTGTTAGTTTCAAGTACATGCTATTTATCTGCATATTTTAATTTCAAGTAAGGAAAATCAATAATTAATTAGTAGAAAAAACCACGATTTTCACTTCTAAAGTACCTCGTCGGTGTGGACAAGGTGGCCGAAAGCACAGGCTTACAGACCAGAGCATCTCTCACCACATCAGTCTCCAGTTAAACTCTCTCGCCGGGACAGACCCTACTGTGATAAAAGTTATCTGTTCGTTTGCCAAAGGTAGGTGGCTACCTCCGGTCACTCCGATTTCTTCCACCATTCTAAACTGACCGTATCGATATAAGTAAAAGATTGTTACTGAGTCGAAAAATTCCATTATTCCACATCAATCCTAGGTTGAGAAAAGTTGTGTGTTTGCTTGCCAAAAGTAGGTGGCTACCTCCGGTCACTCCGATTTCTTCCAACATTCCAAACTGACCGTATCGATATAAGTAAAAGATTGTTACTGAGTCGAAAAATTCTATTATTCCACTTCAATCCTAAGTTGACAAAAGTTGTCTCTTCGCTTGCCAAAGGTAATTGGTTTCCTCCGCCGGTCACTCCGATTTCTTCAACCATTTCAAACTGTCTCGATATAAATAAATATAAGAATTTTGACTGGGCCGTAAACCACTCCCAGTTTAAGAAAAATTGTCAGTTTACTTGCCAAAACAAGCTGAGTGATTTTCACCTGGTACTCCGGGTTTTCTCTACCATTCTAAACTGACCGTCTCCATATAAGTAAAAGAATTTTACGGGGTCGTAAATCACCACTCGACTCCTAGGTGGAGAAAAGTTGTCAGTTCGTTTGCCAAAGGTAGGTAGTTTCCCCTGGGTACTCCGATTCTTCAAGCATTCTAAACTGAAAATCTCGATATAAGTAAAAGAATCTTGACTGGGGTGTAAAACTTCAGTTGTTGCTCACTACTGTGAAATCAATAATTTTCGCGGTGTCCAAATTTTCGTTCTTTTCGCAGTTACCCAGGCCCTCGAATTCACTTGTTAACGAAACAATGAATATTATAAACTTACTGTTAATGAAAACCCCGAATTTCTAATACCACAAAATAGGGATATTTCTTAAAACGACGAAAATTGGACACCACGTCGCACGAAAATTAAGGATTTCACAGCAGTAATTCATGGCCATACATAACCTCGAATTTACAATCGCACAAAATGATATATATTTCTTAAAACCATGAAAATTGGACATCACGTCGCACGAAAATAAACGATTTCACACCATCAATTCATGGGCATACATTTTCAATGTCGAAATTCCAAATTCACAATCGCACAAAATTGTAAACAGTTCTTAAAATCACGGAAATTGGACACCGCGTCGCACGAAAATAAAAAATTTCACGTCATCAATTCATGGGCATATATTTTCAATCATCGAAACCCTGAATTTTCAATCACACAAAATAGGGCTGTTTCTTAAAACCACGAAAATTTGACAACACAAAAATTAACGTTTTCACAGCATCACATGTTCAATATAAAAACCTCAAATTCACAATCGCACAAAATGATATATGTCTTAAAACCATGAAAATTGGACACCGCGAAAATATACGTCATCAATTTATTACCATACATGTTCAATGCGGAAACCTCGAATTTACAATCACACAAAATGGTATATATGTCTTAAAACGACGAAAATCTGACACCGCGAAAATAACTAATTTCACATTATCAATTCATGGCCATAAATGTTCATCGTCTACACCAGGCACATAATGATAAATATATTTCTTAAAACCACGATAACAATTCAATTTCACGTCATCAATTCATGGTCATAGCTTGTTCAATGCCGAAACCCCGAATTTCCAACCGCACAAAATGGTATATATTTCTAAAAACCACTAAAATTGGACATCATATCGCACAAAAATAACTAATTTCACAGCAGTAATTCATGGCCATACATGTTAAATGTCGAAACCCCGAATTTATAATCCCACAAAATAGGGCTGTTTCTTAAAACCACGAAAATTTGACACCGCGAAAATATACGTTTTCACAGCATCACATGTTCAATATAAAAACCTCAAATTCACAATCGCAAAAAATGATATATGTCTTAAAACCACGAAAATTTGACACCGCGAAAATATACGTTTTCACAGCATCACATGTTCAATATAAAAACCTCAAATTCACAATCGCAAAAAATGATATATGTCTTAAAACCACGAAAATTTGACACCGCGAAAATATACGTCATCAATTTATTACCATACATGTTCAATGTCGAAATCTCGAATTTACAATCACACATAATGGTATATATTTCTTAAAACCACGAAAAAATACACGATATCACAGTATCAATCCATGGCCATACATGTTCAAATTTAAAATTTTGTAAATATCATTTGAATATTTTATTAGGTAAACTATGCATATCGAATTTAGTTTTAGCTGAAAATTGAACTGTAAATCGAGATACAAAATTACAGTACACAATACTAGCTACATGACAAAAATCCGAGCGCATCCCTTTAACTTGTCTCATAATTTGCGGTAAATGCTATCAATTTCAATTTTTCAGTTCATATTAAATAATTAAAACCTTGTTATGTAATGATATTTTATGTGTTACGTTATTTGAGTTTTATTTTTTCAATGAAAGATTCATATTCTATTTATTTTTTTAATTTTAAATTTCACCCTTTAATATTTTTAAGGATATTGTCAATTGCCTTCTGTCATTTTTTTTTAAGTTTTATAATAAATTCATTTTAAAAACGTATATGTGACAATATTGTCGTGTACTGTGCATGTGGTTTGATTTTAATTTTCTTAAATACATGTACTATACGTGTCTTCGTAAGATGTAAAATCAGAGTTGCGGAACATCATTTCACAAACAATATAACCAGAGCTAGAACTCTCTCTCTCTCTCTCTCTCTCTCTCTCTCTCCATTCATAACCATATGAACCATGAACATAAAATGCCTTATAGTGTCCTCATGTTGTGTAAGCGAAATGATTAGTTATTCTCTCTCTCTCTCTCTCTCTCTCTCTCTCTCTCTCTCTCATACGTGTTGCTAACGTTTGGTAATTACATGTACATGTATATATTTTATATTCTCTCTCTCTCTCTCTGTTGCTAACGTTTGGTAATTGTACATGCGCATGTGTATAATTTATAATAAAAAAATAATATTACAGTGCACCTACTAAAATTTTACCAAAACATTTCAGGAGAGAATCCGAAACAAGTAACAGTTCAGTTGATTTTTTATACATAGATGTCTGCTTTTTTGTTGTTTTATTATACCCCCCCCCCTAAATATATAGTAATCACTGTGCCTTTCTGTCTGTCCGTCTGCCTGTCCTTCCGTGTAAAATCGTGTCCAGGTCATATCTCATAATTTGGACGCCTGTCATCTCCATGGCCCAAAAGTGTGTCATGACCTTGGTTCAGGGTCATATCGGAAAGGTCAAGGTCGTGGGTAAATTATTAAGCCCTTGTAGATGTTGGGGCGGGCGTTATTTTGCTATCAAGAGACAGTTCTAGTTTATTATTATTATACCCCCCTCCGCTTAAAAAGTGGGGGTATATAGTGATAGGGGTGTCCGTCTGTGTGTCCATCCGTCCTTCCGTTACACCTTAGGGTACCTATCTCTTATCTGCAACTCCTCCTAAACCCTTCAATGGATTTTCATGAAACTTTCACACAATCTTTGTGATATAATGTAGATGTGCACCTTCTATTTAAAAATGTGATCCGATGGATTTTTGGGAGCTGGGGGTATTTTTTGTGAGCTTCTAGTTTATTATTATTGTCAATATTTTGATAAAAAAAAATCATAATTATAATATGGCACTCAAACTATTGTTAAATATTTCAGAAACGAAATTCAAATAGATACATGTATATCCTTTTCTTCTTCGTTTTGAAAGCTAATGTTGACAAACTTTATATATCAACAACAAGATCTTTTCAGCGGGTTACCCGATGTTAATTCTTTGTTATTTAACTGCCTAAGCGGAAAGAATTTTGCCCTTTAAAAAAATTGAATTAAGATGAACTCGGTATATCATTCAGAATCATGAAAGGTTACGCGTTTTATGGTCGACAATTTGTGACTTCTATAGTTACAGATTTCGGATTTTAATCAAGGGTTAACATCAAAACGCGTGAAAATGTTTTTTGTCAAAAACTTGTAGGCTGATGCTTCATTACTGATTTTAACATGATGATGATGATGATGATGATGATGATGATGATGATGATGATGATGATGATGATAATAATAATAATAATATAATATGATGATGATGATGATGATTATGATGATGATGATGATGATGATAATAATAATAATAATAATAATAATAATAATAATAATAATAATAATAATATGATGATGATGATGATGTTGATGATGATGATGATGATGATGATGATGATGATGATGATGATGATGATGATTTTTGAAATACAACACATTATATATTATTACAAACAGTTTACAATTAATATACACATAACACCAATGCTCATAAAATATTTTCATGTCCAGACAAAATTGACTTATGAGACACTGACATCAATGAAACTATTTAAAAATCTAAACTAGTTATAAAAAATAATCATGAAATGCAATATGTCACGATAAAATATATTTTGAATACAGAATGTGTTGTCACCAATTAATAAAATTATCTTATAAAAAATCTTGAAAATATTTTGTTTTGAAAATTTAGTATAATAGTATATGTTCGCTTAAAAATATTTAAATTTAAATTTGATATTTATTTATTTATTTATTTATTTATTTATTTATTTATTTATTTATTTATTTAAAGTCTGTTCATTTATTCATTCATTCATTCAATCATTCCACAGTCATGATTAATTCAATTTCCTATATTATTTTTTAAAAACCATATTCAGAAAAGTCTATAAATTCAGGTTTTTTTTATTAATTTTAATTCTAGATATATAGTTCAGGGTTCTTAGAAACACATGACAGTTTATGGATCGGACGGTCAGCCCAAAGGCAGTGTGGTGTATGGACCGAAGCCTAGCTGAGATTATATTTTATACGAGTATACGGTCCGGAGCGTGTTAGAATGTTTTTTAGCAGTGTCGCATACCATTTTTAAAATCATCATTCGGTACACCCAAATAATGCTTTTTATTAAAATAATGCATTCAATATCAGCATATGACAGGTTTACATGATTCTCTCATATCCCATCTTGATTGTTTCTCAGCCATGTATCACATCACGGTTATTTTAATATTAATGTTGCCAACAGTTTATGTCACATTTTATTCATTGCAAAAAGCATCTCATAGTACTTACAACAACAGACTTGAATTGAATTGACAATTCTGTTTAGGTAAGACTTTCTTTTATAACCCCCCCCCCCCCACACACACACACACACACACACACGAACACACACACACAACACACCTTTCAAATTCTATGTAATTTTTTTGAAAAATCATTTCTCACAGAAATGTTCAAAGTTGCTCAATTACGTCATTTTTCAGTCGAGAAATTAAAAATTTAGTGGAGGGTTACAAATGGCAGTCTCACCCTTTTTTACTGGTAAGCCAAATTTTGATGTATGATCAGCGGTTCCTTGTGCTACTTTTTAATTTTTATAAAATAGTGCATTCAAAAGTAAAACATGACAGCAGTATCTAAATTGTAAACATTGTATTCTGCAAGTATGGAACCAATAAGTGTAGACTTAAGGAATAAAGAATTAGAAAAAAACCTAGCCTTTCCAGGCCCCGGTTTCACAATCATTCCTTAGCTAAAAAATTTTCTTAACTAAAATTTAGCAAAATTTTGTAATCTCTTTTTCACACTACTGATAAATAATTTTGTCAAAACAAAATGCAAATGTTTTAATCTAGAAGTGATCTTAAAAATGACACCTTAAATTCCTCAATATCTTGAAAATTAACAAAATTATAAAGATTTAAAAATTTGCAAGATTTAAGTTAAGGAAAATCTTAGCTAAGGAATCATTGTGAAACCGGGGCCAGTTATATGCATAATCATCTTTACTGAAGGTTTTCAAGAAAATTAATCTATATTTAAACCAGTTTTGTAAATTATGCATATATTGCACGATCTTAAATGACTGGGTAATTTTTTGTGTGATATATATATATATATATTTTTTAAATTTAATCATAAAATAAATTTTAAAAAATGGTATATGACAATTGCATAATTTTTAAAAATAAAATACAAGCATAGAAGATAAGACTTTTAATGATGAAGATATCTTAAACTTAAAAAATGCAACTGAGACTTGAAATAATTAATTCCATTTAAAAAAAAAATTCTTAATTTAAAAAAAAATGACAATAAGGAAATAAAATCTACAGATTATTGCAGATACATAGAGGTTTAAAATTTTAGGAAATTTAGGAAAACTTGGCCCCAGTTTCTCAATTCTTAAAATGTTTATATTTGTTGTTTACTTAAGTCTCTTATAATTCTTTTAAGAATGACATATATACTAATAAGTAATTACATATGTTTTAATTTTTATATATTTTTACCAATACATATATGTATAATATTTGACTTGTAAATGCATAACTAAGATTTCGCTTCACTTTAATTTAGCAAAATTTGGCAAGCTCTTTTTAAATTTAGCAAAATTTGGCAAGCTCTTTTTAAATTTAGCAAAATTTGGCAAGCTCTTTTTGTAACCACAAATAAATATTTTTGTCAAAACTTTTTGTCAAAACTAAATTCAGTTGCCATAAACTTAAGACAATCATGAAAATGACACCTTAAATTCCACAAATATCTCTATTTTTTTTAAAGTTGACAGATTTAGTTAAAAAATGACTGGCCAGTGATGTCCAAATAAAGGAATGACTGTGGCCAGTGATGTCCGGCAAATAAATTATCCAGAATTCAGGGATTTCTAATTTCCGTAAACATTCGTTTAAATCGTTTTTACTAAATTTTTAGATGTGCTTTATATATTTATATATAGATTTAAAATGTTAAAAATAAAATGAAATAATAAAAAAAATTAAGTCTTAAAATCATAATTTTTAAGCACTACTTTCACTTGTTCATATAAAATGAATTATTTTGGTCATCAAACAATATTTCAACTTCAAAAATAATTCAGAAAAAACATTGTGTATTGCATATGAAAAGGCATGCAAAGCAGTCTTATTTTAGAGAAGCAACTCTCTCTCTCTCTCTCTCTCTCTCTCTCTCCCTCTCTCTCTCTCTCTCTCTGCAAACATAATTCAGGGAAAAAAAAACATTGTGTATTGTACATCTAAAAATGCATGCAAAGAAATATTGTTTTAAATATGTGAGTCTCTCTCTCTCTCTCTCTCTCTAAAATATTAATCGACCACATCATTCAGATATTAACATAAACTGCGGCATATATATATATTTTTTCAGTGTGTAATACTATATATATATATAAATTCACCTACCTGAAAGGAGTAGACGGGTATATATACAAAGGCCCGGAATCCATTCTCTTTACGAATATAAACCCTTCCAAAAATTATTTCATTTCTATCAAAAATTTCTTTTTTTATAAAGTCAACAACTGTAAATGTCTATTTCGTAAATAATATGCAAACACAACAATAACTCGTCTAAATACACAATTCGTAAAATGGCAAAGTTGTGACAGTCAAGTAATTCAGTTCAACCAATGGGAATGTATTCAAATATCACGTGACACGGGTACGTCTTGGATGGATGAATTGAACAGCATATGGGCGTGGCTATGGGGTTTTCGGAAGATGCCTAACGCCAAAATAAGATAAATTACCAGTTATCGGATTAATTTTTCTCAAAGAGAGTTTGTAATTATTTCGATATTCATGGAATTCAAACATTAAACGTTTTGTCAAATGATTTTGGATGATTTATCGTATTTTCTTTGATACGGCACGGCATAATTCGTGGTTATTTGGTGATGAATAATTTTCACTGAGCAGTTGATTGTCAGGACGATTTACCACAAACGTGGTCTAGGGCAGCTATATTGATTGAATCACAAAATCCAAGATTCTTTATTACACTCTGTACCATGAAGAATATGAATTATCTGTGTATAATAAATGATGAAAGTAAAAATGTTAGGTCCGAAAGTCTGGTTGAAGTGAATTTTTTTTTTGTTTCATTGTGGAAGATATGTTTGAAGATTGTTAGGCGGTAATAAAATTTTGTTTAAATTAAATAAAAATATAAAAAGTTATTTTTAGAATAAACAAATAAATAAATAAATGTTTCTAAATAAATAAATGTTTCTAAATAAATAAATAAATGTTTCTAAATAAAATTCTTCGTCAATAGTGCGCGGACCAAAATTGTGTAAATTAATACATTGTGTATTTGAATAAATAAATAAATAAATAAATAAATAAATAAATAAATAAATAAATAAATAAATGGTTCAGAATTAAATTCCAGTCATCGGTAGTGCTTGGACAAAACTGATTGAACTCAAAATATTTCTGAGATGTTTTTCAAAGAAAAAGAAATGCCGTGCGACTTTGAATGCATAATTTTAATATTTAAAAATAACAGCATATGACTGAGATGCCAAGAATCAAAATAGCCGCAGATAGAAAGGAAAATAAAATTAAAAGCAGGTACAGGCCTAACTGTTAACTTGAAACTGAAAAATTAATTTTAAGCAGCTATAAACGTGTTCCATGGAATTAAAAAAATGTTATCAAAAGTGAAATGTAAAATTCAAATAACCAGAAATGTGGAAATCTGAAACGCTGAAATTCGCGCATACAGAAATAAATTATTAGAAAATTCTTCATCGTGTCGGATCTCTCAGTAAAATTTTATTATTAAAGAATCAGGTACCAGTTCTAATTATATATTACGTATCATACCAGTTTTAATTTTACAGCACTTAACATATGCATGCCGTTTCGGAATACAATTCCTCATCAGTAGGGCTTGGACCAAAATTATATGAAACCAAAATTGTTATCAAGATGTTGAAAAGATACCCAAAGGACCAAAATGTATTTTATCAAATTTAGCTATAAGGGAATACTTTGCAGGAGAGAGTATACCTAAGTTTTTGAGGAATTTAAAATTTTACTAGCAGCAAATTTTGACATAGTATATTTAAATACGATTTCTTTTTTAAAAATCTGACAAATTTGAAATCTGATTAGTTACACCCCCGCTTAAAAAGTGGGGGGTATATAGTGATAGGGATGTCCGTCCGTCCTTCCGTTACACCTTAGGGTACCTATCTCGTATCCGCAACTCCTCCTAAACCCTTCAATGGATTTTCATGAAACTTTCACACAATCTTTGTGATATAATGTAGATGCGCACCTCCTATTTAAAAATTTGATCCGATGGATTTTTGGGAGGGGGGGGGTATTTTGTGTGAGCTTGTGGCTCACAGTTTTTCTAGTTTTATTTTTCATTTATACTTTGTTTTCAAGATACTCGATTTTAAGTTGTCATTTTGAAGACCACTATAGTATTCAATATATAACTTTATTGCTTTAATGCCTCCAGCCCATGGCATTATAGGATATACATTCAACATCAATGGCGTGTTAAATAATGTTACAAATGTATTATAATACATAATAAATGTTTTATATCTGGTTAATTATTACAATTATCAATAACTTCTTTTCTCCTTTTAAAGGCATAGAAAATAAACATGCTGACTTGTTGTAGTAGTTTGACATTTTGTGTCGACATAATTATAACAAACCAATGTTGTTGTTGTTGGTTTTAACAAATATTTTGGTAAAAGAAACTTCTTCCTAAGATCACTGTATGTTTTACAAATAAGTAAAAAAAAATGATATTCATTTTCCACACAACCGGAATTACATATAACACACACTGTCATAATTTTATTTCATCTATATTTTGATTTTGTTAAAACTTATTTGTAGTGCTGTAAAATATTGCCAAAAGTGGTAAGACTTCAATCAGTAAGAAATAATTGTGAAATTGGAGCCTGAACTTAAACCATGGTGATATATTTAATTTTTTATCATGTTTATTAAAAAAGAAGATAGAAAAAAAAAGAATCAACTAAAGTATAACCAGAAATGGACTACACTCAGTTTTATAATTTTTTCTCAAAAACCAGTTGAAGATGTGAAACAGGTCATGGCATATCATTGTGCCTTACTATGTTAATTTTTTATCATTGCCGAAATTGCCAAATTTTTCTCACTAAAGCTGGGTTATTGCAAAATATACATTATGGAAAAAGTGTCTATTAGGCCGATTGATTATAAATACATTTTAACAAGAAAAATAAATATTTTCAATAATAGATTTGTTTTATAGACAAATAACTGATCTGAGTGTAATCCATTTCTGTTTGTGACTAAATTTGCGTGATCATCAAATCTGCATGCTTGAAAAAAAAAAATAAAAAAAAATAAATAAATAACTAAATAAATAAATAAATAAATAAATAAATAAATAAATAAATAAATAAATAAATAAATAAATAAATCACAAAAAACCCCAAAATTAAAAATTATTGTATCATTAAAAAACGATATTTATTTTGCACAAGTTCACTTCTTAAAAAATGTTTGAAATTCGACACTGAGATATTAAAAATCAACTACAAAAATACTAAAATTAAAACTACTTGATGTGATGATATACATTAAACGGGATTAAAAATGTGATAAAGTACGGAGAAAAAAAAACGGTGAAAAAATTTCGGAAAGTTTGTTTGAATTTTCATACAATTATCAAAACATAAATAAATGAATGAATAAATAAATAAATAAATAAATAAATAAATAAATAAATAAATAAATAAATAAATACGATTTTTCAATAAGTGAATTTTTCTGAATGAGATTGTTTTTTTAAATGTAGGTATATATAATTAGAAAAAAAGACACGTAAACATATGTGCCACCATGCAACTTTGTAATCATTTTAAAATCCCATAAGTGTATGCTTATTGGATAAATTGAATTGAATTTTGAATTGAATTGAATATATTGAATTAAATTGAAGTAATTGAATTGAATATTGAATTGAACTGAATTAAATTGAATAGAAATGAAATGAAATGAATTGAATTGAATTGAATTGAATTGAATTGAATTGAATTGAATTGAATTGAATTGTTTTGAATTGAATATACCTACTCTTTCTGTTACCACTGCGGTAGCTAAGTTGGTAGAGTTGTCATGTGCTACTTTTGATTTTTTATGAAATAATACATTCATTGTCATGTGCTACTGTTGAATGTATTGTTTCATAAAAATTCAAAAGTAGCACATGACAGAGTGCTCGCTCCGTAAGTGGCAGGTCGCGATCGTGGGTTCGAATCTCGACAAGGTATAACCCAAGACTTGAAAGTTGGTAGTGACTGTTCTTTCGTCAATCACTCTGCATTATACGAAATGAAAGTCACGATTCTTTCGGATGTGAGCTTAAAATAAACGAGGTCCCATTTCACAATAATGGACCCTGCTGTATAATAACACTGTCACCACCGCCACCGCCACCGCCGTCGGTATCGTCGCCGTAGTCGTCGACGTAACATCATCGTCGCCCTTTCATCGTCCCGTCCTCGTCTTCTACCTCCTCCTTACGATTTCTATTTATTAACAACAACATAAATTCTCAATTGTCACCGTCGTCGTCATCATTAATTAATGTCACCACCATCGATTTTGTCGAGATATAAGCTCTGTTTAAGATTCGCGAAAATATTTTTTCTTTATGCGTCAAAAAGGCAATTTTGCGCTGCATATAAACAACACATTTTTATGCGTTGAACACCGCCGCATAAACGTTACCGACCTCTGTATGCGTTGAAACTCCCCTCATAGACATGTCGGGCGCGTTCATGCAGCAACACCGCTATGTGGCATTACACAGCACAACGCACAGACAAAATTTCTGCACCTTCGCCTATCCCTGGCGTTGTCTCGATTTAAGTGAAATATTCTTGACTGGGACGTTAAACACTATTACTCAACTCAACCCTACTCTTTCTGTTGTGTTTTGTACTTGACGTTAAAAAGCATACCGCTGATTCTCCACATTTTGCTTTTTGTTTTTTTTATATGAACTACTTTTAAAAAAAATACATTTTTGACCAAAATTTTGAAAAATATCAATATTAAAAAAAAAAACCCAAAAACCCACAAAATTGATTGATTGATGATTTACATCCCAGTCACGGATATTTCACTTATATCAAGACGTCACTAGTTATAGGCGAAGAGAGAGAAATTTTGACCTTGCAGTGGGCCCAGAGATTTGCAATGAGGATTCTTTAATGTGCCACGCTTAAAGCTTGTCGTAGGTTTTTAAGGAAAAGGGAAATCTATGTTAAGAAATGATTGTGAAACTGGTGTTTCCATGATTTATGGATTGCTCATTGCAGTAGTCTAGAGTCGGATTACGGATTACGGATCGCAAATCTTACTACCGCTCTGCTCGAATCCAGCTTTGGTAACTTTAGAAGTCTCGGTGGCCAAGTGGTCTAAAGCACACGTTTACGGATCACAGTGCCTCAAACTGTTTAGGTTCGAATCCCACTCTGAACAGATACGGAAAATGTTTGGCAGTTTACTTGCCAAGGATCAGTGGTTTTGGAGGTTTTCTACGGTCACTCCGATTTGCTCAACCATTCCTGTACTGACGCAAAGTTTGTAGTCTGCTTGTCTTTTATGCGATTGCTTTTCTGTTTTTCTCAAACATCTTTAAACTGACCATTTCGACAAACGTGAAAAATGTTGACTTCGTCGAAAATCTAAAACTGAACTGACGTGCAATATTGTCAAAACATCTAAACGTTTGTGGTCTGCTTGCCTTTTATGCGATTGCTTTTTCTATGTTTTTCTCAAACATCCTTAAACTGACCATTTCAAAAAAAGTGAAAAACTGTTGACTTTGTTGAAAATTTAAAACTGAACTGACGCAAAGTGCAATATTATCAAAACATCTAAAACGTTTGTGGTCTGCTTTCCGTTTATGCGATTGCTTTTCTACGTTTTTCTCAAACATCCTTAAACTGACCATTTCGACAAACGTGAAAAATGTTGACTTCGTCGAAAATCTAAAACTGAACTGACGTGCAATATTGACAAAACACCTAAACGTTTGTGGTCTGCTTGCCTTTTATGCGATTGCTTTTTCTATGTTTTTCTCAAACTTCTTTAAACTGACCATTTCGACAAACGTGAAAAATGTTGACTTCGTCGAAAATCTAAAACTGAACTGACGTGCAATATTGACAAAACACCTAAAACGTTTGTGGTCTGCTTGCCTTTTATGCGATTGCTTTTCTTTGGGGATTCTGTTTTTCTCAAACATCCTAAAACTGACCATTTTAAAAAAAGTGTAAAATATTGACTGGATCAAGAATTAAAAGTTCTTTCATACCAACATCATGCTAGCAACTAGCCTATGTTTCCATCCCTGGTAGCCAAAATTGGCATTGGCTATGGCTACTAATTTCTGAGAAATTTTCTGAAAAAGTATAACCAATTTTAGCAAAATTGTGAAAAATATTTTAAAAAGGCCTATAATTTGCAATTTCATTGCATATAATATTCAATTTGTACTCCAGACTGCCAAAAAATATCCAGGCTAACTTTGAAACATACCAATCGATGTCCAAACCACAATCCCAAAGCAAAGTAAAAACTTTGAAAACCGGCAAATTAAGTAGACCACGTGAACTTCCACCTGGGAAGCGAGGTCGGGTGCTTCGGAAGGGTATGCACCTACTGTATGGCTAGCTACAACCGCCACGTGTTATCAAAGTTGGAAATTAAAGGAACCTGGAACTGATTGGTTGGTTGGTTGAATGTTGCTTAACGTCGCATCAGCAATTTTTGAGCTATTCGCGCCAAGAACTATTTCTTAATATTTATGGATTAATCTATGAACAATTTCATGGATGCATGTGAAGTGCTAGTGTGTTGCATGGTCTGCTTTGTACTAGCGCACAGAGTTAGTACGCCACAGACAAGCATACCACTCCAGTCCATTATACTGATACCAGGTGAAATAAAGGCCAACGGAAAATCCACTTTCACACATGTGGTCTGAGCGGGACTCGAACTCACAGCGGTAAGAGACTCTGGGTTTAAAGACTGACTTCTTATCCATTAGGCCACCGGGGCCAAATATATCTAGGGTAAATTTGGATATAGAGACACCATGATGGCCATAAAAGTTTTTATCCAATTTGAATACCAGACTGTCGAAAGAGATTAAAATCCCCAGTTTAACTTTGAAATAAATCACACTTAGGATTCAACATTTTGTCAGGTACATGCAACCGAGATTTCTTCAGTCTCTATAGCAAACAGCTTATTAATGATTTATCATAAATTCAAGACGCACTTGACATTCTCTGAGGACAAAAAAGTGCTAAGAAATAACTTTCAGGAATTTAGAGGCCCAATTCTGATCGACAAGGAGGTGTTGAAGATGCTCATGTTATTTCGTGACCGTCGATTGCGTGTCCCTCCGGGTCGTCTACGTTACAAAATGAATCGTTCATGGCACAGTACAGACCTGTCGAAAGTTTAACACTGAGCTAACGAAAAGAAGTCAAAATTGGTAGTCGAGTGGCCGAAATATTGATTGCCAGTGCACTGAAAAACATCCGAGAGAAAAATAGCAGTCAACAAACCGAAAAAGCTAACGACGGGCCGATATGAGGTGCTAATTCGTTAGCTTAATGTTAAACTTTCGACAGGTATGTACTGTGTATAAAATGTACTATACAGACCCGTCGAAAGTTTAACATTAAAAGGAGTCAAAAGACGCCGACTGACAAGTGACCAAAAGTGAACAGTCAGTGGTAAGAAAGCTATGCTAAAACAGATAACAGTTTTCGAAAAGATGTTCGAGGTACAAACCCGTCGAAAGTTTAACACTAAGCTAACCAAAAGGAGTCGGAGGACGGCTGACGAATGGCCAAAAGTGAACAGCCAGTGGTGAAGAAAGCTATGCTAAAACAGATAACAGTTTTCGAAAAGATGTTCGAGGTACAGACCCGTCGAAAGTTTAACACTAAGCTAACCAAAAGGAGTCGAAGGACGGCTGACGAGTGGCCGAAAGTTAACAGTCAGTGGTGAAGAAAGCTAAGCGAAAACAAATAACAGTTTTCGAAAAGATGTCCGAGGTACAGACCCGTCGAAAGTTTAACACTAAACTAACCAAAAGGAGTCGAAGGACGGCTGACGAATGGCCAAAAATTAACAGTCAGTGGTGAAGAAAGCTAAGCTAAAAAAGATAACAGTTTTCGAAAAGATGTTCGAGGTACAGACCCGTCGAAAGTTTAACACTAAGCTAACCAAAAGGAGTCGAAGGACGGCTGACGAGTGACCGAAAGTTAACAGTCGGTGGTGAAGAAAGCTAAGCTTAAACAGATAACAGTCTTCGAAAAGATGTTCGAGGTACAGGCCTGTCGAAAGTTTAACACTAAGCTAACCAAAAGGAGTCGAAGGACGGCTGACGAATGGCCAAAAGTGGACAGTCAGTGGTGAAGAAAGCTTTGCTAAAACAGTTAACAGATCGAGGTACAGACCCGTCGAAAGTTTAACACTAAGCTAACCAAAAGGAGTCGGAGGACGGCTGACGAATGGCCAAAAGTGGACAGTAGTGGTAAAGAAAGCTATGCTAAAAGATAACAGTTCGAGGTACAGACCCGTCGAAAGTTTAACACTAAGCTAACCAAAAGGAGTCGGAGGACGGCTGACGAATGGCCAAAAGTGGACAGTAGTGGTAAAGAAAGCTATGCTAAAACAGATAACAGTTCGAGGTACAGACCCGTCGAAAGTTTAACACTAAGCTAACCAAAAGGAGTCGGAGGACGGCTGACGAATGGCCGAAAGTGGACAGTCAGTGGTGAAGAAAGCTATGCTAAAACAGATAACAGTTCGAGGTACAGACCCGTCGAAAGTTTAACACTAAGCTAACCAAAAGGAGTCGGAGGACGGCTGACGAATGGCCAAAAGTGGACAGTAGTGGTAAAGAAAGCTATGCTAAAACAGATAACAGTTTTCGAAAAGATGTTCGAGGTACAGACCCTTCGAAAGTTTAACACTAAGCTAACCAAAAGAAGTCGAAGCACGGCTGACGAGCGACCGAAAGTGGACAGCCAGTGGCGAAGAAAGCTAAGCTAAAACAGATAACAGTTTTCGAAAAGATGTTCGAGGTACAGACCCGTCGAAAGTTTAACACTAAGCTAACCAAAAGAAGTCGAAGCACGGCTGACGGGCGACCGAAAGTGGACAGCCGGTGGCGAAGAAAGCTAAGCTAAAACAGATAACAGTTTTCGAAAAGATGTTCGAGGTACAGACCCGTCGAAAGTTTAACACTAAGCTAACCAAAAGGAGTCGAAGGACGGCTGACGAATGGCCAAAAGTGGACAGTAGTAGTAAAGAAAGCTATGCTAAAACAGATAACAGTTTTCGAAAAGATGTTCGAGGTACAGACCCGTCGAAAGTTTAACACTAAGCTAACCAAAAGTAGTCGAAGGACGGCTGACGAGTAGCCAAAACTGGACAGTCAGTGGTGAAGAAAGCTAAGCTAAAACAGATAACAGTTTTCGCAAAAGATTTTCGAGGTACAGACCTATCGAAAGTTTAATTTTTATACGTAATAAAAGAAAGTGCAAGTTCGGCAATCGAGTGGCGGAGTTAGAAATAGGTATAGTGACCGAAAAACTGTTGAAAGATAGATAACAGCTGCCAGAAAGCTGTCGAAATGTAGCTAAGAAGTGGTCGTGATAAACGGTAACAATTCGTTATCTTAATGTTATACTTTCGACAGGTCTGTACTGTATAACCAAAGAAGGACCGAGATAACTGCCAATTTGGCACTAATTTGTTAGCTCAATGTTATACTTTCGACAGGTCTGTATTGTATAACCAAAGAAGGGCCGAGATAACTGCCAATTTGACACTAATTTGTTAGCTCAATGTTATACTTTCGACAGGTCTGTATTGTATAACCAAAGATGGGCCGAGATAACTGCCAATTTGACACTAATTTGTTAGCTCAATGTTATACTTTCGACAGGTCTGTACTGTATAACCAAAGAAGGGCCGAGATAACTGCCAATTGGGCAATAATTTGTCACCTTTTTGTTAAACTTTCGACAGATCTGTACTGTATGACCAAAGATGGACCGAGATAACTGCCAATTTGACACTAATTTGTCAACTTCTTGTTAAACTTTCGACAGATATGTACTGTAACCAAAGATTGGCCGATATAACTGCCTATCCGGCACTAATTAGTCAGCTTATTATTAAACTTTCGACAGGTCTGTACTGTATAACCAAAGAGGGGGCGAGATTACTGCTTATTGTAAAACCTTCGACAAGGCTGTATTGTGGCTCCATATTTTTAATCATTATTACTTGGCTATGGTGGCCCATTTATGCTATTTAATCCTTTCGCAAGGCTGAGGAACTAGACGAGAAGGCATTCATCGATTTTAATAGATAAATTAAGGGCACTTCACCACTTTGATAGCTAATGTGTTACCCTTCAAAACTCACGGTACTTCACCGATTTTACACCTAATGCGTTACCCTTCAAAACCCACGGTACTTCACCGATTTTACACCTAATGCGTTACCCTTCAAAACCCACGGTACTTCACCGATTTTACACCTAATGTGTTACCCTTCAAAACCCACGGTACTTCACCGATTTTACACCTAATGCGTTACCCTTCCAAACCCACGGTACTTCACCGATTTTACACCTAATGCGTTACCCTTCCAAACCCACGGTACTTCACCGATTTTACACCTAATGCGTTACCCTTCAAAACCCACGGTACTTCACCGATTTTACACCTAATGCGTTACCCTTCAAAACACACGGTGCTTCACCGATTTTACACCTAATGCGTTACTCTTCAAAACACACGGTACTTCACCGATGTGACAGCTGACATGTTGCCCTCTGGAACTAACGGTTCCTCAGACCCATAGACTTTTAGCTTAGTCGCAAATTAAAGCCCCTTTATTTGTTGCGATCCTACGCCAATTTGAGAACTTATGCGTTGATTTTCAAAACTACGATTCTATGACGTTGACAACTGCACAACTCTCTCTCTCTCTCTCTCTCTCTCTCTCATAATTTCATTGCAATCATAAAAGTGACATTTTTATGACGCCCTAGTTTCTTTTGTTATAATATTTCATTAAACTTCTCTCCCTGGTACAAAACTGTACCCAAGGAATAAAACCTGCTTCAACTTTTAATTTCCATAAAAATAAATAACAAATGAAAAAAAAACAGTATCATTATAATACGAATATTTAAATATTTTTAAATATTAAGAAAAAAAATCGATAAAAAATTAATTAAAAAAAGAGGAGGGGGGACTTTTTCCTATATGACTGAGGTTTACCCATGAGGTAAGATCAGTAAAATACCGAAAACTTGATAATTTCGCGGTGGTAAAAAATTGAAATATCAAAAATATTAAGCTCGTAAAATCAAACATTAAATTAAGGTTTCATGGTTCCACCCATTTATAAGATTCGTATCTGGACTTTAACATATATTTTGAAGAATAAATTTCATCCCAGTAAAATAGTAGGTGTCAATCAAATATGACCTATGACCTTTCGATACTGATCTTTGGTCATAAAAACTTCAAGACTATGTAAGATTTCAGATTTTTTACATTGATAAAGGTGTGCGACAAGGAGCATCATTTTGTGTATCATTCTTCTGTCCCGAAATATTAATGACCACATTGATGCAATAGATACAGTACAGACCTGTCGAAAGTTTAACACCGAGCTAAAGAAAAGGGTTCAAAACTCTACAGTAGAGTGGCCAAAAATGTGGAAAGATAGCGGCAGAAAACCTGCCTAATATCAGAAAGAAGCTGTAGTGATATATATAGCTGACGGGGGACCGAAATGAGATATGACCTGTAGCTAATTCGTAAGCTTAGTGTTTAACTTTCGACAGGCCTGTACTGTACAGTCCAGACCCGTCGAAAGATTAACATTATGCTGACGAATTAGTGCCAAATCGGCATCTCATCTTGGCTATCCCTTGACAGCTTTTTGGTAGCTGTTTAGTATCCATTGACGGCTTTCTGTCACGAGTTATCTATATCTGAGCCACTCGGCAGCTTTAGACTCTTTGTCTGAGCCACTAGGCAGCTTTAGACTCTTTGTCGGCAGCTTTAGACTCTTTGTCTGAGCCACTCGGCAGCTTTAGACTCTTTGTCTGAGCCACTCGGCAGCTTTAGACTCTTTGTCTGAGCCACTCTGCAGCTTTAAACTCTTGTCTGAGCCAATCGGCAGCTTTAGACTCTTTGTCGGCAGCTTTAGACTCTTTGTCTGAGCCACTCGCCAGCTTTAGACTCTTTGTCTGAGCCACTCGCCAGCTTTAGACTCTTTGTCGGAGCCATTCGCCAGCTTTAGACTCTTTGTCTGAGCCACTCTGCAGCTTTAGACTCTTTGTCTGAGCCACTCTGCAGCTTTAGACTCTTTGTCTGAGCCATTCGCCAGCTTTAGACTCTTTGTCTGAGCCATTCGCCAGCTTTAGACTCTTTGTCTGAGCCACTCTGCAGCTTTAGACTCTTTGTCTGAGCCACTCTGCAGCTTTAGACTCTTTGTCTGAGCCACTCGCCAGCTTTAGACTCTTTGTCTGAGCCATTCGCCAGCTTTAGACTCTTTGTCTGAGCCACTCGCCAGCTTTAGACTCTTTGTCTGAGCCATTCGCCAGCTTTAGACTCTTTGTCTGAGCCAATCGCCAGCTTTAGACTCTCTTCTGAGCCATTCGCCAGCTTTAGACTCTTTGTCTGAGCCATTCGCCAGCTTTAGACTCTTTGTCGGCAGCTTTAGACTCTTTGTCTGAGCCACTCGCCAGCTTTAGACTCTTTGTCTGAGCCACTCGCCAGCTTTAGACTCTTTGTCTGAGCCACTCGGCAGCTTTAGACTCTTTGTCTGAGCCACTCGACAGCTTTAGACTCTTTGTCTGAGCCACTCGGCAGCTTTAGACTCTTTGTCTGAGCCACTCGACAGCTTTAGACTCTTTGTCTGAGCCACTCTGCAGCTTTAAACTCTTTGTCTGAGCCACTCTGCAGCTTTAAACTCTTGTCTGAGCCACTAGGCAGCTTTAGACTCTTGTCTGAGCCACTCTGCAGCTTTAAACTCTTTGTCTGAGCCACTCTGCAGCTTTAAACTCTTGTCTGAGCCACTAGGCAGCTTTAGACTCTTTGTCGGCAGCTTTAGACTCTTTGTCTGAGCCACTCGGCAGCTTTAGACTCTTTGTCTGAGCCACTCTGCAGCTTTAGACTCTTTGTCTGAGCCACTCTGCAGCTTTAAACTCTTGTCTGAGCCAATCGGCAGCTTTAGACTCTTTGTCTGAGCCACTCGCCAGCTTTAGACTCTTTGTCTGAGCCACTCGCCAGCTTTAGACTCTTTGTCTGAGCCATTCGCCAGCTTTAGACTCTTTGTCTGAGCTACTCTGCAGCTTTAGACTCTATGTCTGAGCCACTCGGCAGCTTTAGACTCTTTGTCTGAGCCATTTGGCAGCTTTAGACTCTTTGTCTGAGCCATTCGCTAGCTTTAGACTCTTTGTCTGAGCCAATCAGCAGCTTTAGACTCTTTGTCTGAGCCATTCGGCAGCTTTAGACTCTTTGTCTGAGCCATTCGGCAGCTTTAGACTCTTTGTCTGAGCCATTCGCCAGCTTTAGACTCTTTGTCTGAGCCACTCGGCAGCTTTAGACTCTTTGTCTGAGCCACTCGACAGCTTTAGACTCTTTGTCTGAGCCACTCGGCAGCTTTAGACTCTTTGTCTGAGCCACTCGCCAGCTTTAGACTCTTTGTCTGAGCCACTCGGCAGCTTTAGACTCTTTGTCTGAGCCACTCGGCAGCTTTAGACTTTGTCCGAGCCACTCGCCAGTTTTAGACTCTTTGTCGATACGATACGATACAATACGAAAATTTTATTTCAATTCGGCATGATATGAAACGTACGAAAGATTGTTCGTGCCACTTTGTTATCTGAATTTTTTTTCTTAATTCGTAGGTACGATTTAAAAATTCGTAGGTACGATTTTTAAATTTGTATGTACGATTTTTAAATTCGTAGGTACGATTTTAAAATTCGTAGCTACGATTTTTTTTTTAATTCGTAGGTACGATTTTTTTATTCGTAGGTACGATTTTTTTTATTCGTACGTACGATTTTTAAATTCGTAGGTACGATTTTAAAATTCGTAGCTACGATTTTTTTTTTAATTCGTAGGTACGATTTTTTTATTCGTAGGTACGATTTTTTTTATTCGTACGTACGATTTTTAAATTCGTAGGTACGATTTTTTTATTCGTAGGTACGATTTTTTTTATTCGTACGTACGATTTTTAAATTCGTAGGTACGATTTTAAAAATCGTACGTACGAATTGAGAAAAAAAATCAGATAACAAAGTGGCACGAACAAGCTTTCGTAAAAACGTATAAAATAAGCTCTTCTGAGCTTTTTACCGAATACATAAAACATTTATACATATAATACAGTTTACAATACATGGAAATTACTTATACACCAAATATATACAAAATATGACAGGTATAATATACGAATAAGCACTACAAAAAAAACCAATTACAGTCAAACCTGTCTATAAAGGCCACCCAAGGGAACCAGTAAAAGTGGCCTTTATTGGCAGGTGGCCTTATATACAGGTTCAAATAATGTGGATAAAGAACAATTGGGATACAATTCTACTGACCTTTATTAGCAGGTGGCCTTTATATAGAGGTGTCTTTGAGGGCAGGTTGGTCTGTATATAAGAAGTTGCAAATTTTACCAAGCACTAAAAATTGAAGTAATAAAATACATGTACTAGTAGATATTAAAACTTAAAAACCGAACTAAAAGAAGGATAAAAATAGTAAAATAATAAACAAAGGGTTAAATTCGTTTTGCGCCTGTATCGGCCTAAATTTTGGTAAAAAAAATAAATATCTTTTGTTTTATATTTAGTAATATCAGTACTTGCATCCTGTGCGTTTTTGTCAACAAAATAATACCCAGGATTATAATAAATCGTCTTAAAGTTGGTTAAAAACGCAAAAATTAAGAAAATGTGCATTTTTATTGCACAAATTAAAAAAATTTAATATGTGCGCGTTCGTTAACCACCGCCATTTTTTTCAGTATAAAATGTTTTTTATCTTTTGATCTAAATACAACTTTTTGTGGTTAACGGCTGCGCACACCCTTAATTTTTACAAAATGTATGTCAAAATTTGTCAATTTTCACGTTAAAGGCAATATAAGACGACAGGCATTTAGCGACATGCAGTTGAATGTTAAACTTTAGACAAGTCTGTACTGTAAACTTTGAGAATTCCTGATGAAGATGTACCTAGCACGGATTTTTATCATAAAACCACATCGTTGAAATATTATCAAATTATTTTTAAATTCATGAAGATTTTATTCAAGATAATAAACGCTTTTGAATTATTTTAATATTACCATTAAAAGTCATAACGCTACTTTATTAGAATCATTTAGTAAGACTTGGGTTTATATGGACGTACTTTAATATTTGCACTGCGATGCTAGCATCGGTCAAATTACACTAGGCTACTGTCATATTATAAATTTTTTAATTTTCTGAATGAAATATTCAAATATTTATGATATGACACTACCCCGATATAACCATGGTTGTCAATGTGTCTATAAAGGCCACCAAAGGGACCCAGTAAAATGGCCTTTGTGGGCAGGTGGCCTTTATATAAAGGTCTAAATAATATAAATAAAGAACAATTGAGATACAATTCTACTGGCCTTTATAAGCAGATAACCAGACAAGTGGCCTTTAAGGCAGGTTATGAACTGGTGCGCTCTCAGGAGAGTTGAGTTGAGTAATAGTGTTTAACACGTCCCTGTCAAGAATATTTCACTTATATCGAGACGTCGCCAGTTATAGGCGGAAGTGCAGAAATTTTGTCTGTCCGTTGCGCTGATGGCATTTTACAGCAGGGTTCTTTATCATGACAAGCCCAACGTGACACGGGACCTCATTTATTTTAAGTTCCCATCCGAAAGAACCGTGACTTTCATTTTGTAATGCCGAGTGCTAAAGAACAATCACTACTCACTTTAAAGGCTTGGGTCAGACCCGGTCGGGGCTCAAACCCAAGACTTCCCACTTACGGAGCGAGCAGTCTACCAGCTGATCTACTGCAGTGGTACGTACGCTCTCTCGGGAGACAACAGCCTTACCGATCCATTATCCCGACCACTGGGTAAGTCAACAGCAATGTAAAATAAAGTAACTTGCTTAAGGTCACAATATGCTCCAGTCGGGATTCGAACTCACGACCCTTGGATCTTGAATCCGACGCTTTACCGACTTAGCTACACGATTCCTCGTTATCTTCACTGCAATCTTGTAAATATAGGCATTGGAATCTGATTATTTTTTCAAAATCGATATTATTTATACACATGTGGTTACCTTGAAATCAAAAACAAATACAGTCCAACCTGTCTTAAAGGTCGCCTCTATATAAGGACCACCCGCTTATTAAGGCCAGTAAAATTGTATCCCAATGGTTATTTATTCATATTATTTGAACATATATATATATATATATATATATATATATATATATATATATAATATATTATAATATATATATATATTGCCCCGAAAGGCCACTTTACTGGTTCCCTTGGGTGAACTTTATAGACAAGTTTGACTGTATTCTAAATTACTAATCCATGTTCAAACCACAATCCAAAAAGATGTGATTTTTTGTGATCCAAAAAACCCCGAAGACTTGCAAAATCAGTTAAACACGTGACCTTCCACCATAAAAGTGAGACCGGGTGTTCCGGAAGGGTAAGTACCCTCTGTTGCGCTAACTACATCTCTATTTATGTAATCAAAATTAAGAAAGAAAGGAACATGGAAATATGGAAGTGAAACATCCAGGGCAATTTTGGATACATAAAAACCCTACTTTCAACAATTTTGTGACATCTAGATAAGCCTAGAATTGCATCATCCATGCGAAACTGGTGAACACCTATAATTAAAAAAACCTCTTTCCCCTAAAAAATTGTATGGATAAGCAGATCTCAAAGTGGCATGGATTACAGTCAAACCTGTCTATATAGGCCTTCTAACGGAACCAGAAAAGTGGTCTTTCAGGGCAGGTGGCCTTTATTTATAGGTTCAAAAATTATGAATAAAGATCAATTGGGATACAATTGTACTGGGTTTTATAAGCAGGTGGTTCTTACATAGAGGTGATCTTTTAGGCAGATTGGACTGTAATGAGAATCCATTTCCATTGAATTGTGCCTAAAGTGGCAGGTTGGGCTGTAATGAGTGAATTGTGCCTAAAGTGGCAGGCTGGACTGTAATGAGAATACATTTCTATTGAATTGTGTCTACAGTGGCATGAACTAATTTTATAAGAAAAAAATTACATAAAATTATCTTGAGATATTTGTGGCATAGTATTTGTAAAAGCTGAAAGTGATTGCGTGACAATATTGTGTATTAAGACGTGTCATGATAAAACCTCACAGCTGTGTGTAACAAATCCGGTATAATGGAAAACATAGACTAGGCTTTATACTTGAACTCTGCATGCAATGTGTAATGGATAATTTTAACCGGGTATTCATGGGGAATAAAACAAACTTGTTCATAAGCCAAATAAGCGGCTGATCTCGGTCCTTTCTTTAACCACTACAGAAGTTCAGTTAGTAGAGTGCTCGCTCCGTAAGTGGGTGGTCACGGGTTCGATCCCCGGCCGAGTCTGACCCAACTTGAAAGTAGGTAGTGACTGTTCTTTCGCCAATCACTCGAAATTACGAAATGAAAGTCACGGTTCTTTCGGATCGGAACTTAAAATAAAAGTGGTCCCGTGTCACGATGGGCTTGGCACGCTAAAGAAACCTCCTGTATAATACCATCAGCGAAACGGACAGGCAAAATTTCTGCACCTTCGCCAATAGCTGGCGACGTCTCGATATAAGTGAAATAGTTTTGACTGGGACGTTAAACACCATTACTCAACTAAACTCAACTCTGCCCTCCCTTGCATTTTCGCTATATCTCAGTAGCTTTCGGCAGCTGGCTATCATTTTCCGATCACATTTTCTTAAATCAATATTAAACTTTCGACACGTCTTTTACTGTATTGTGGTAATTTACCATTGGTGGTTCATTTGAATCATCCAGCGATAATATGTAGTAGAGTCAAACCTGTCTATAAAGACCACTTTAGAAAACCTGTAAAAGTTACCCTTATAGACAGGCTGTTCTTATATGCCTCGGGCAGTTGCACAAAGCTTGATTAGTTAAATCAGTTGATTTGTCAAAATTGACATTTTCGCATAATTCAGATCTGTTGTGAATTAAAGTTGAAAGTAAATAGAATTCCATCAAACCTAACCATATCATTATAAAACTATCAATTTGATAATGTTATTTTGATTTTTATTGTTCTTTTATTTATTTATTTATTTATTTATTTATTTATTTATCATTGATTAAACTAATCAGGCTTAGAACGACTGGGTCCGGTTGTAATATCACGAATAAATGGCAACAGGGATAAAATGCACTGTTTTTTTAAAGCAGGTGGTCCTTACACGTGTATAGAGGTTGTCTATAACTCATGTTTGACTGTATTCATTGTCAAACAGATAGAGTTTTAAATGCCTCACATATGTTGAGTCCAATGCAAGTCAAAGTCTCACTCTAAGTCCTAAGTCCAGAGTCCAGCGTCCAAGTCCAAATCCAAATTCCAAGCTCAACTCCAAGTCTAGAGTCCAGAGTCTGGGTCCAAGTCCAAGTCCAGGTCCTAAGTGCAACTCCAAGTTCCAAGTCCAGATCTCAAGCTCACGTTCCAAGTTCAGAGTCCAAGTACAGAATCCAAGTTTAAGTCTATAATCCAACTCCAGTCCAGATTTTCTATTATACCAACATAATCATTCCGAAACCTAGAGTTCAGAGTCTTGGTCCAAATCCAAGTCTTGAATCCAGGTCCAAGTAGAAAGTCCAGATCCCAAGTTCACTTTCCAAGTCCAGATCCCAAGCCTAAGTCTATAATCCGAGTCCAGTCCAGATTTTCTATTATACCAACATATCCACTCCGAAACCTTGAGTTCTGAGTCTGGGTCCAAATTTAAATCCAAGTCTTGAATCCAGGTCCAAGTAGAAAGTCTAGAGCCCAAGCCCTAAGTCTATAATCCGAGTCCAGTCCAGATTTTCTATTATACCAACATATCCACTCCAAAACCTATCAAATATGTAAACACAGTTTGTTTTATTGACGTTAAAACTACCACTAAATCGTGATCATTTTTCAAAATTCCGTGATACGAGCATTTTTTAATTTTAATCTTGCACTGACCCTTGACATTACTTTATGGGCTGATAAGAAAAAGAGCCCTTTTAAAACGCATCATTTCGGATAATAGGGTACACGGTTTGAATGGAAATCGCTTGTTTTGGTTAGCAAATGTTTTCAGAGTTAAAAAAGAAGAATAGAACATGTAAAGTATGAAGATCACGGGTGGGGAACTCCGATCTTTATACACGTGTACCGCTCTTCATCAACTATTATCAAGTTTTATGACTGTAATTTGAAGCTTTGATATCAAAAACGATTATAAAAACGCAAACAACACCTGCAAAATTTAATGGGACACAATATAGATAATTTTCCTTTTTTTCTCTTCCATTATACAGAGATTGTTATATTTTGTTTTGTTCGTTTGTTTTGCTTTTGGCAATATATATATATATATATATATATATATATATATATATATATATATATTTATAGGCAAACAACATTGACCTGTCAGTTTGAACTTCCATTAGGAATATTCAAATAGGAGGGTCCGTCCAATATGTGGGTCCCTATTACTTAAATTGACCTGTCCATAATGAATATTTAAATCAAGGGTTAAGCGGACAGGTCAATGTTGTTTACCTAATTTTGTTTTTGGCAACACGATGTCATGCCGTAACGCTCTTAATACATGACAACTACGGTAGCTCAGTTGGTATAGTACTCGCTTCGTATGTTGGAGCTCGATGTCGTGGACCGAACCACTACCAGTTCTGGCTAACACTTGAAAATAGGTAGTTGCTCCTTTTTCGTAAAGCACTGTGTATTAAGAAATAAAAATCACGGGTCCTCCGGTAAAGACTTTAAAAGCCGATACCCGGTGTAACGGTAGACGTGACACGTTAAAAGACCCTACCTGAACATTTCCCTGAGTGCACCGCAAAGACAAAATTTCTGCGACTGTAGCTGATAACGTCTCAATATAATTTAAATGTTCTTGATTGGGCGTAAAATTCAATGCAATCAAGAAGTCAATCTTAGTGTAGGCAACAAGTGACCTCAGTGAACAGTGGTCTATAGTATGTGCCAGAGGGACTTTATTCTGACATTAAAAAAGTAACAATCTAAACAATAACACATGTACAAGGTATCCATTGTCACGCTATCCAAAACCGCAGTGGTCTAATAAATAAGACTGTCTTCAAATTCAGGCCCCGGTCTCTCATCGCTGTCAGTTCGAGTCCCGCTCAGACCACATGTGGTTCATCTGGTATCAGTATAATGGACTTGGGGAGTGGCACGCTTGTCTGCGGCGTACTGACTCTGTGAGCTAGCACATTAAAGTCGCCCTGAGTGCGCGCTAGTACACTTGAAGAGGACCATACAACACACTCTCACTTCACATGCATACACGAACTTGTTCATAGATTAATCCATAGAGATTAATAAAATAGTTCTCGTCGCCAATAGATGAAAAACTGCTGATGTGACGTTAAGCAACATTTATCCAACCAACCAATCCAAAACTGGTTTCAAAATTCGAAAACACAACATATACGTATACCATTCTTTTCTATATACAGTATAACCTGCTATATAGTCCACCTCTGTATAAAGTCCACCTGTCTATAGCAACCGGTCTTAAGTATCCCCATATAATGTAATATCTAAAGAATGAAGAATAAAATGTCCATCATTGTAGCCTCTAATTAACCGTGTAACGGGACCTAAACTTTATTCGACCGTTGCACTTTCTGAACTTGCAATTTTCATCCGGGCACCGAATTACGGTAAACGTTCTGATTGGCCAATCAGAAAGTATAATTTCCCGTTCTTTTTAGGGAGAAGAAGTTCCTGTTAAGGTCGAATCCGGACACTTTGTTTTCCTACACCACGCCAGAACTGATCGCCTAGGCATACACCTTACGATTGTTTTTTATTCATATAATCATAGCCAACTAGATGAGTTATAAATAAATAAATAAATGAATAAATGAATAAATTAATTAATTAAGCCGGCGACGTCTCAATTCCAATGAAATGTTTACAGAATTGACTATATATCCATTAATTATTTAAAGCCACATGATGCCTTTGTCTTCATGTTTTGAT
Organism: Anadara kagoshimensis; assembly: GCA_021292105.1. Classification (NCBI taxonomy): domain Eukaryota; kingdom Metazoa; phylum Mollusca; class Bivalvia; order Arcoida; family Arcidae; genus Anadara; species Anadara kagoshimensis. Next base: position 55,173,241 of record CM037869.1, on the reverse strand, counting down.
TCCTGGCTTTCACCAAGGCGGCCAGGGTTCGATTCCCGGAATCGGAACTTATATTTCCGACAAGGTATATATTAATCCCCGGCAATCTTCGTCTACAAGATCACGCGTGATTTATAAACGCCAACGGTTAACCTTGATAAAAAATGACCGCAATGATGGCATTAAACGGCGTTCAATCACCGCCACGGGTAGCGGAGTAATTCACGTAACCGTTTTATCTCGATATAACATTTATTTTCAACCATTAACTCCAGTATAAACAAATGTCACAACCACTTTGAAGTGATAAACATCGCTTTTGTACCTTTTAAGTTTGAAAGTGTCGCGTGAGGCGTTTCAAATTTCATGTGCGAGTTCCGGCGCGCCTTCGGGAGTATCCGCAAAATTTGAATACATAAACGCTAACATAGCCAGGACGTAAAAGTTTGCTATTAATTATAGCTTTATTTCTTTCGATAATCACTCGTAACATCCTACCCGTTTCGCTGATTGCGCCTCAAAATCGAGTTAAGCGTCGATAATTGGTATATAATTAAGCTCTATATTAACGATAATTGATGTTCGATACGGTAAAATGCTCGATTCCGTTTCATGATAAGCAGAAAAGTGACGAAAACCATCGTTAATGAGTGGTTGATACTGATGTAATTAACCCGCTATTGAGCGTTTGATTTTCATTTTTGATAAAATGTAAGCCAAACGTTAGTTTTTATTATTGAAAATTTTACATTAAACGGTATTTATGGCCTTTGATCAAACGATTGTGTCTTGATCGAGTTTATAATTGAGCTGAAATTACGCATTTAATACCGCGCAAATGAACAATAGTTATGCCGTCTATCTGCTTTGATGACTACGTGTGTGCCTTGCAGGCCACATTTTATACGATTTTAAAGCTGACAATATTTAATTGATTTTTCTTACCTGATAAAAACGTCATTTTGTTTTGATTAAAGGGTTCCTATGGTAAATACACACACGTGCGCGCGCATGCTTTATTTGATAAAAAAATATAGTATATATCCGCACAAACATCCGGCGTTGCACAGCGGTTAGCTGTCAAGGACCGTTTGCATTACACCAGTTAGGCTTAACCAAAAATTGACTTATGTTTGTGTTTAGGTTTCAGAGTGCGTTAGGAAATGCTTATACCAGGTTTTGAAAGAAACTGAGTTTAGTTATTCATGTGTTTATTTATCATAAACATCTCTGACACACTTCTTTTTTCTTTCTTTCAATTTCTTTTTTCTTTCATTTTTTATATCCATCATTTTCTTTTTAGTTATCATTGAATAAATAAAATTATTGCCATCATACATTTTTAATAGATACCGTATTTAATGAAAACTTTGTTTGAAAAATAGTATATGGATTATTTATTTATTTATTTATTTATTTATTTATTAGTATTATTCAAGGTAATAAAAGCAAATAAATAAATTAATTAATTAACGGAATTATGTTCAAGTTTTAGTAAAACTGAATTATAATAAATACATTGGAATTGGATTTCTAGCAAGTTCGAAGAGAAATATAACTAAAAAGTACGATATCCACTTTTTTTTTTCCTGCCCTTGAATATGCTGCATCATACTTTCTTCGTTTGTCATGAAAAGCATGTGGATTCTGGATTTGCCAAAGAAAAAAAACGAGAGAGAAGAGAGAGAGAGAGATATTGATAAATATTTGATGTAAAGGTCAAACTGACAGGTCTAAGTTGATTGCCTATACATGTACACAATTTGACTATTATTGATATTTTAGCATTCTGAGTGTATAGATTATAAATTAGTTTTGTAACTGACATCCTGATCATATTTGTCAAGTAGAAGGTTTATCGCTGTGACACATAGATAGAGGACCGGTACCAGTCAAGTTGTTGGGGAATGCTTGCCCATTGGATTCCAATTTAAAACTGTTTCAGTTGGGTTATAGGATTAGTACATTTGTAAAATAGTTACACTGGATATCACAATATTTTATGGAACTGGCAAATTTTCTATTCACTTCAGTTCACATTACTGCTGGAAGCCACCATTTTATCTGATGTCTTACTGGGCTACCACTAGCACATCAAAGTTTACTGAGCTGTACAAAGTGGACACACCTGGTGACCTGCAGATTCACACCTTTATTACTGTAGCAGGACTGAGCTGGTAGTGGTGCTGTAGTGCTGTACATTAATACATGTAGTAATATTTGATCCATGCAAACCGGCACAAGGGAGAAGACTCGCACGGCTTTTTTCGGTAGGCATCCAGCTGGATTGTCACCCCTCCGAAAAGGGGGATCGGGAAATGGCTTGAACCCTTCTGAAGGGTGCTCATGCATCTATACCTTGAGGGTAATTTTTTATGACAATACGGTTATAACCCTTAATATTTTTTATCAGCACGTGAAAACCAAAAGTGATTGATTGATTGATTGATTGATTGATTGATTTATTGATGTTTCAGTTGCGGGCAATGTGTAGAGAGTCTAGGTTCTTTAACGTGCCACGCCTATCATGGCATGGGACATCGATTTTTACCGTGTCTTCCAGAGGAATCAAGTGCTTGGCAAAAGAACATTGACTACCTAATTTCGAAGCTAGTCATTTTTTACCATGACCATTTCGTACCCAAATTGACCATTTCGAACCCAACGCTGTTCATTTCGTACCATGCCATATGACCATTTCGTACCATAACCATTTCGTACCCAAATTTTCCATTTCTATGGTACGAAATGACTAGCAAATTTTTATTAAAATAATGCATTCAAAATCTGCACATGAAACTACTACCATTGCGTTTCATATAGATCTATAAAATAAAATGACATTATTTGTTGATTATATTTAAAAAAAAGGTTCTTTATTAATAAGAATTTTTTAAGTGTTACTTATTAATACTAATTAGCGCTGATATGAAGAAAAGGAAGAAAAAGAACATTGATAAGATTCTCCACTATATCATTTGGAAATTTTGTGACCCGGCCTTTGTTTTTGATCTGATGCCCCTAGCTATATAGCTCAGCAAAAAAAATGTTTTTTAACATTGACTTCTCAAAGTCCAAGCTTTTTTTTTATTTGGAGATGTTGGTCTTATTGAGTTTTCATTAAAGAACGTTATTATCATTTAAGAACTACGTTGAGAGAGAGAGAGAGAGAGAGAGAGAGAGAGAGAGAGAGAGAGAGAGAGAGGAGAGAGAGAAGAGAGAGAGAGAGAAGGGTGTGTGACTTTTTCCTGTATGGATGAGGTTTACAGAGAGAGAGAGAGAGAGAGAGAGAGAGAGAGTTTCACTATGATATGAATTGGTAACACTTCACTATCATATGGTACGAAATCATGGTAGTTATGTAGTTGTAATATATGGTAAAATGGCTTGAGTGTATGGAACGAAATAGTAAAAGATTATGGTACGAAACGGTCATGGTACGAAATGGTTGTTGATATGGTACGAAATGGATGGTATGAAATGGTCATGGTACGAAATTTTTAGTAATTCGCCAATGTCGACCTACCCGCATACAGAAGAACTCTAAAACCAACATATTGATTTAAAAAATGAGAGAAATACTAATAAAATGCAAATGGATACTTTGAATAAGCCGAAATGGCCAGTTTAAATAGGAGATCACGACGAACTTTAGTTCCTAAGTTTCATGTTCCAGGTACTCTAGAAATAAGAAGGATCTAGTAATCGAAGTAGCAGGTGCTCTATTTTATTGGAGGGATTGCAGAAGGACAACAGCAGATAGATATTCAATATGGAGTCTGTCGGTAAACATCGGTGAAAATGAAATCCTGTCAACTTGCATATTTCTTCAGAATGGCGTCAATATAAACAACAGAGCATGACATTGTTTTCCATGGTAACGAGATATGTCAGGAGATATCTTCTGAACCAGGAAGTCCTCATTTTATTGGTATTGCTTGTGGTTTTGTACAATTCTCTTTTCCACGTCAAACCAATATGGAGATATTTGAGAAAAGCAAAGTTGAATATACAATTGCACTGGAACGGAAAACAACAGCAGGTGTGAAGAAATTTTGAGTTTTCAACATTTAATAATCAACTTTGGTTTTTTAAAGCGACCGAAGTTAAGAATATTGAATAAGTTTATCAAATGTTTGGCAAAACTTTCCATAAATTACTGTTTAATTCATGCCCGGCATAGCACATGTTTTTCAAGCTTTTAGATATGAAAATCAATAAATTTTCTGTCTTATCATATACCGTTGTTAAGTATGCATTTTGTCGTAATAAATGAACACCAAGGTACATAACATCTCATTCCGAAAATAAAACACAAAACTTTTTAAAATCCTTTCGGGGAATTTGTCATTGTTTACTTTTGGAACAGATGAACGGAAATTGCAATCATTCGGGCAATTTCAAGTTTATCCTGGATTTGCCTATTCATCGTGGGCTTGATCGTGTAACAAGGGGAAACAACTCCTACAATTTGGTTGTTTACAGCTACTGTTTTTCTTTGGGTAGTCTCCCTTTAGGCAGACGATCTTACCGGTGTGAAAAAATGGAATCGTCGTACACGCCAAGTTTAATTCTTCTGAGCCATATGTTTTATACTTCCTGTCGTCTGTATGGCTCCAATGCATAGTGTAGATCCTCGCAAGGATTTTAAAAAGTTTTGCGTTTTATTTTTGAATGAGATGGTATGTACCTTGGTGCTCATTTATTACGACAAAATGCATACTTAACAACGGTATATGACATGATAGAAAATTTATTGATTTTCATATCTAAAAGCTTGAAAAACATGTGCTCTGTCGGACATGAATTAAACAGTAGCATCAATTTTTTGACTGAAGGTGTGACCGTTAAGAAAGTACGACTAACTATCGTTGGTCAAAACTCTCAAAGCCTTTAACTATGTTTCTATGTTTCTTATGGAAAATCTCCAATTCAGATGGAATGATTTGATTTAAAATTTTGAGTTGTTGCAAGATCTTTTAAAATGGGGGCAGGAAATTTCCCAGGAATTGGGCACACATTTTCAACTCGCCAGTATATGAATTATGATGATCATGCATGCCATATCTCACGCCCTGAGACAAATCCTCGCAGATTTTTGTTTGTTTTTGAAACTTCCGCGTTAGATCGATTTCTCACGGGAAATTGCTATTCCTCCCTCCATGTCTACTGTTATCAATAAACCTAAACAAATAAGTGTGTCTAAAGAGTGTCGGCGAGGACCTTATGAAAAACATAATGATTGTAAACGATCGTTCTTGGAATCTTGGAAAGGCAGACGTCTAAAATCAGAGTTTGGAACCAGTAAAATATGTAAAAAGTAAAGACTTTCTGGAGAAACTGATCTGACCTTCTTGGTTGAAGTTCTTGTGTTTAACACAATTTTCGGGTTGTCAAAGTTTTTGCTTTTGGGATTGTGGTTTGAACATTGATTGGTATACTAGTGTTTGATACCACAATAAACATGATAAATGTAAATCTCTTGAAAAAGTCTTAAAAATATTGACAGTTTGATACCATTAAGCAGTGTTAGGAAATGTGCTTCTAGTCTAGGTGATTTCAACTGAATTGATATTTAGGAATATTATAGTATGTGGCGAGTAACTTTTTTGCTATGGCTAGTAAAAATCTAAAGTTTACTAGCCAGGAGGCCAGTAAAAATGATTCCAATCGTAGAGCCTTGATTTATAAATAAAGTCACAGGGTCCTTAGGAAGTTATGGGTTCGAACCCAAGCTGGGTCTGACCAAGATTGGAAAAAAGGTAGCAACTTTTCTTTTGCCAATCCCTCAGCATTTAGAAATGAAAGTCACAGTGTCTTAGGAAGAGAACTTGAAAACCGATGCCCCTTGCCATGGCAGAAAACATGGGGCGTTGGACGTTAAAGAACCCTCCCTTCACATTGCCCTGAGCATACTGCAAAGGTAAAATTTTCTGCCTCTTTGCCTTTAGCTGGTGATGGCTTGATAAGTGAAATATTCTTGATTAGGACACAAACCCTATTCAATAAATTAAGCATTTACATATTCTTAATTTTACTATACATATAATGCTTGCTCTCAAGGTATACATAAGAGTTCATCCGAGAACATGTTCTTAGGCAGGCATACCTTTTGAAGGGTGATAATCCAGCTGAATGCCTACCGAAACCGATAGCCCTGTGAGTTTTCTCCTTTGTACCGGGTTGCATAAATCAAATATTATAGGGAAGCAACATTGACCTGTCAGCTTGACCTTTACTTTAAACAGCAATTAAACATTTTAAACATTTTTCATGGATGCTATGTTTCCATTCCTGGTAGCCAAAATCACCATTTGCTACTAATTTCTGAGGAATTCTCTCAAAAAGTAACCTATTTTAGCAAATTTGTGAAAAAATACTTAAAAAAAGACTATATTTTCACAAATTTTGGAAATTTGGCTACTAATTCTTTTAAATTTATGGAAACCTAGGGATGAGTGCATTTTTGTATTTGAGATTTTTGTATTGTATATTGATAGTTTTGGACGAATTTTGTAGATTATTTCAAAATTGGAAGCTAAAAAGATCAAAGTGTCATGGAATCTGAGGAAGGGAAATGCTGCTGTGTATGCCATTCAAGGGAGACGACCCCACATGGAAGATAGATTCAACATTGTCAGTGATTTGGAACACACTAATACTTCTATATTTGGAGTATTTGACGGTCATGGAGGGGAGGTAAGTATAATAACTCAACCTGAAGTTTGATCTTTTTACTTTTAAGCACTCCGATTGTGTTAAATTATGTTATAAAATTATTGGAATAACACCAGCAGTTAGAGCTGATGATAAATACCAGATTGGCGAAGTGACTTTGTCATACCATGAACCGAACTGCTTAAAATTAACCGTGACGGGGGTGGGTGGTGTCTGTGTGGGGATGTGAGTGTATTTGTCTCTGTGTGCATGGTGTGTACAACACCATTTCAATTACAGCAAATAATATTTCTTCAGGCATTATGTTTGTACTGTACCATTACTTTTTACCTTTTTAGCTCACCTGAGCCAAAGGCTCAGATGAGCTATTGCAATCTATCACCGTCCGTCGTCCGTCGTGTGTCGTGCGTCGTGCGTAAACTTTACATTTTAATCTTCTCCTCCAAAACTACTGGGCCATATTTGATGAAACTTGGTGATTATTATGCCTGGGTAACAGCCTTTCAAAATTGTGTTCGGGGTTTGGCCACGCCCAACAAGATGGCCGCTGTTACTAAAAATAGCAAAAAGACAAAAAAATCTTCTTCTCTGAAACCAAAAGGTGCAGGCAAATTTTGATTGGATATTTAGATTCAGCATACCTAGGAACATTAAAATTGTGTTTTTCATGAAAATTAGATGAAAAATAGGTTACGCGTTTTTTGTGTAAAATTTCGTAATTTTTAAAATGAGACATTTATTGTTATAACTTCATAACGGCTGAAGATAATTGTATGAAGTTTTCACTGTTGATCTTGTCTTGCAGTTTTCTTCCAATTGATGTCAAGGTCGAAGGTCAATGTCATGTCCCAGTTTTTGACCTTTGATAAAAAATGCTATTTTTTTAACATTTCTTGTGATAATGGCGTCGGATTTTCAGTTATTTGTAGGTATTGACATGACGATCATTTTGATACATAGATCAGGGTCATGGGTTCAAAGGTCAAGGTCACAGATGTCCAAGAATACCAAAATAGTTAATTATCTGCAAAACTTTAAACTTTTTGTATAGGCATGTATATTGGAATATTGTAGGTATTGGCCTAACGATCATTTTGATATATGAATGAAGGTCATAGGTTCAAAGGTCAAGGTCATAGATGCGAATGAATACTTAAATGGTTAATTATCTCAAAAACTATAAACTTTTTGTATAGGCATGTGTATTGGAATATTGTAGGTATTGGCCTAATGATCATTTTGATATATGAATGAAGGTCGTAGGTTCAAAGGTCAAGGTCATAGAATTGAACGAATACTTAAATGGTTAATTATCTCAAAAACTATAAACTTTTTGTATAGGCATGTATATTGGAATATTGTAGGTATTGGCCTAACAATCATTTTGATATATGAATGAAGGTCATAGGTTCAAAGGTCAAGGTCATAGCTAAGAACGAATTTTTTAAATGGTTAATTATCTCAAAAACTTTTTGTATAGGCATGTATATTAGAATATTGTAGGCTTTTGCACAACGATGATTTTGATATATGAATGAAGTTCATAGGTTTAAAGGTCAAGGTCATAGATGCAAACTAATACTTAAATGGTTAATTATCTCAAAAACTATAAACTTTTTGTATAGGCATGTATATTGGAATATTGTAGGTATTTGCACAGCAATCATTTTTATATATGAATGAAGGTCATAGGTTCAAAGGTCAAGGTCATATATGCAAACGAATACTTAAATGGTTAATTATCTCAAAAACTATAAACTCTTTGTATAGGCATGTATATTGGAATATTGTATGTATTGGCCTAATGCACATTTTAATATACAGATTTTTTAGCTGTTTATAAATAATATATTGTAGCTAGACTTTAAATATGTTATATATAGCATACTTATATAATAATTATTATAATTAATTTGCAAAAATACTTGCATATTATTGGCCCTTACTGCTTAAAATTTTGATATTCTCTTTTATTAATGTCATTGACCATTGAACCTCTGCATAAGATATGTACTCTTCCTCAGGTGAGCGTTAAGGCCCATGGGCCTCTTGTTTATTACAGTTTGCAGCTGAATTCACTGAGAAAACTTTATTTAAGAGCCTTATGATTCAACTGTTAAAGGCATCTTTGGAGGATCACTCACTAAACTTTACCGAGATGATGACACAGGAAATGTTAAATGTTGACAACCAGCTGCTCAGCATAACTCGATCTAACATGGACATTTCAGGTAATCTAGGTTTCCATAAATTTAAAATAATTATTAGCTAAATTTCAAAAATTTGTGAAAATATAGTCCTTTTTAAAATATTTTTCCACAATTTTGCTAAAATAGGTTACTTTTTGAAAGAATTCCTCAGAAATTAGTAGCCAATGGCAATTTTGGCTACCAGGAATGGAAACATAAGGTAATAATGCACAAAAAGGCTTCAAATCCATTTAAGGTAAAAGGGCTCAAAAAGGGTTTGATCCCATTTACTGTTGATAAAATCAATCAATCAATCAATCAATCAATCGCCATGTCACCTTATGCTAATGATGTACAACACTTCATATTGTGCTATGATATATGACCAATAAGGTAGCTCAGTGGTAGAGTGCTTGGTTCGTATGTTGGAGGTCGTGGGTTAGAACCCTGGGCAGGTCTGACCAAGACTTGAAAATAGGTAGTGACTGGTTTTTTTGCCAATCACTTGGTATTTAGAAATAAAAACTTCTGGGGTCTTTTAGAAGAGACCTCAAAACCTGATGCCCCATGTCATGGCACGCACAATGCCCTGAGTGCACTGCAAAGGTTACTTCACCTATGGCTGGTGACATCTGGATAAAAGTGAAATATTCTTGACTGGGGCATAAAATCCTGTTCAATCAAACAAACTATGACATGTAGGCACTACAGCATGTACAGCTCTAGTTGCTTTATTCAGAAACTAAGGTCAATCATTTAATTCAATCCATCTATCCACCCACCAATCCATCCATGGCCACGTGACTTAAAGGGATACTGAAGTCTAGCCAATTTGACAAAAATATGAAAATTTATGGTAAATTATTATAATATTGAAAATTTCACCATTTTATTCGCCGAAATAAAAAAGATATAGAAGTTTAAAAAATCAAAATTCGTAACCTCGGGTCATTTTGGAACTCTTCAATCGGGAGGTACGAAAACAAGTTGTGACATCATGTGTGAACAAACACTCTTCCTAACTACTGCTTATATATACAGAAGTGTCGCATCTTACGAGTTGTGGCATATCCATATTATTAGAAATGGCGTATTATCTTTTCGATTTTGATAAAATGAAACTGCCGAGCAATGAACACGGAGAGGGAATGCCTTTGCTGCACACTGAGAAATCGTACAGATCAGACAAAATTAAAATTTGCAATTTATCTAAAAATGTATAATCGACAGCTTTGACCTTGAGATCCGATCGTGCATTTCAACCAAGAAGTTTTGCAATTAGCAACGATTGCAAGAAACAAAATAAGACGAGAAGACATTAACCATGGCTGCAGTCATGAAAATAAAAAAAAAATAAAAAAAAATTTACGGTTTATGAGAATACAGTTATTATTATTATTATAGTCACTTGTAATTAATCCCTTAATATTAACCGACTAGTTGTATATCGGAGTTTACCTAATCCACTTAACTAACGAGACAGGTATATTGACACTTCTTGTATATTTACCAACCGTATAACTGCTTCAGTGGTTGTGTATTTACACACCTTGTTTTAAGATGTTGATAGTTTCGTAATTTATAAAATATTTATAATTTTTAGAGAATTTTTAAAAACATCATTTTTCACAATAATTATTTCAGACTTTTACTTATATTTATTTATAATAAATACGTATATAAAATAAATAAATAAATAAATAAATGATAATAATAATTATATATGAAAAAAAGAATAGCAAGCATTTATAAATCAGAAGAGGGGATAGCTACTTTTGATGTACTAACAGGAAAGGGAAAAATGCAGCTGCTACACCGGGACTCGAGTCCTGGACATTCCTAATACTAGCGGGGCGCTCTACCGATTGAGCTACCAGGTCCGCCACATTCCTCCGATCTTTTTTTCTATTCAACTCCTTTGAATCGAAACCAGCGAGTTCCACCCCTGGGACCAACTTGTTGGTCAGCCAATGCCCAGGGTCGGATGATTCCCCAAATGTAACAGGAAAAGAAAAAAATCTGCGGCGTAACGGGAACTCGAACGCAGACCTTCACAATACTAACAAGACGCTCTACTGATTGGACCACCTGACCACCTATTGAGCCTTTTCTGCCACACAATTGTTCTGAGCCAAGAATTTAATTTCACTTTTTTATTTTTATTTTCAATGCGTTTCGTTGTCAGATCACCTACTGGTTACACAATAAACAGGAGAGTTATTTCATCCTGTGTATAGTTTGGAAAATAAGAGACGCTTTTCTTTCAGAAGATGGCAACTATGTTGTAAATTTAAGTTATAATTGTTTCCCAATTTCTTTATATATGTGTACCATCGAAACCGGGAAATAAGCTGTCCTTTTAAAACTAATGAAAATTGGACAATACATTCTCTTTAGTTTACACATGTATTAATTATTTGTACTTATATGTACTTATATGTAAGTATCTTCACATCTCACAATAATTTCACTTATATCAAGATGTCACCAGTCATATCAATAATTATTACTTGGATTGTATTGTATATCTCAAGATTATTTCATTTATACCAAGATGACACTAGCTATAATTATTGCTTGAATTGTATAATCCATGTCTTTGATGATTTCATTTATATCAAGATGTTATAACTTGTAAGGCAAAATCATTGTCAAGATAATTTCATTTATATCAAGATGTGAAACAGACGAAGTAGCAGAAATTATGAAATGATATGGTGAACACAAACAGCAGTATAACATATTGAATGATACATACTGTGGATATTGTACTTTATTTTAGTTTTTTAAGAGATTTTCATGAAATTTGTAGTCAAGTCTAATTGAAACCATCATTGTATGAAAATTAATTCAAAAGTAAATTTATACAATTTTTTAAAGGACGGGCCTCGACGGACTATCGCCGTCAGCATTCAAAATTGTCCTGAACTAGATCACACTGTTACAGACTTTTCTTTCTTTCTTTTTTTTTTCTTCGCGTAAATGACATGAGAAGCAGGGGGGGGGGGGGGGGGTTAAAAAATTAAGAGTTTTTGATGTTTAAAATTGAATTTACGAATAAGAATATTTCATTAATTTAAATCATTTTAATTTCATACCGCCAGTCACGACAGTCGACCCATCAATTTATACATTCGTAAATCTGAAATATTGAAATATTTTTTAATGCATCTTTCCAAAATTCCAAATTAATGATACTTACATTAATATAGGATATCGTGAAGACTTTATCACTTAATTTATTTACACCTATCAATCTTCAAATCTATGTTGTATATTGTAAGGTAGATCTACCTCTTTATTACCGGTGATGGAATGTCTAATAAACAGGATCTAAAGGTACTGTAGGTTACTGATAATCTCTTAATTACCTGTATGCGAGAAAGGGATGTAAATTCTACTTTTAAGAAATTGAGATCTTATAGATTTATCGTGAAAAAATAAAAGAATATTTTATCATTTTAGGTCAGTTGATGCATAGATCACTGTACACATGATTTAGCCAATATTGGTCATTATTCAATTTAAAATAAGTCTAAATAGAGACAAGGTCTAAGTTATTTTAATTTTTTAATTATTTTTACAATCAACGGTCGCACACAAAACCATACTTAAACAATATTTTTAACAACTTTTACACTACATTATAACCACACTATTGATAGCATGGCGAGGTTTGTTCACACATGACGTCACAGCGTGTTCTTCTCACCTCCAACACAAAAGAGCTGCGGCGATGATTTTCGGCAATTTTCAGATAGGGAAATATATATCTTAATGGAATAATTTATTTTTTTTTTAATTTTATTATTAATATTGTACTTATAACTATCGATTTTGGTCATAATCCTCTAGACTTCAGTATCCCTTTAACTCAAATGGACTACAGACTCTTTTTGTTCTTTGACATATAGACACAACAGTGCTGATCCCTTTACTTGGCATTTAAATATGAAAGTCACGACACCTTAAAAAGGGATGCCCCTTGTTACAACAGGCGTTGTACGTTAAAGAACCCTCCCTGCATTGTCTTCAGTGCACTGCAAAGGTCAAAATTCTTTCAACTTCACCTTAAGCTGATGACGTCTTGATATAAGTTAAATATATATTGACATAAAACTCCAATCAATCAATCAATCAATCAATCAATTAATCAATCAATCTATCGATTAATCAATCAATCAATCAGTTAGTCAGTCAATCAGTTAGTCAGGCAGTCAATCCATCAATCAGTTGCCATGACACTAAATTCTAATGACCTACAAAACTAAAACTTAAAACTTAAATTAAACTTGACAAAAATGATGACACAAGAAATGTTGAGACCAACACCTTTAATTGCATTTTATCTGGATACCTGGGATTCAGAATGTGAAATAAAAGATTCAAAAACATTTACTTACCTGAATAATCATACTTTTAGAATATAGTGAACAGAAAAAGTTAACAGTTATCACAGCAACATTTCAGTTATATCTTTTTACCTTTAATGGCAATTTACCTTTATTTACAGGTGCAAAAATTTGCCAAATTGTAAAAGTAACACTTAATTCTAAAAGTTCAGAGTTTGACATCAATTTTCATGTTTACATTTTTTTGATAGCATGAAAAATAAAAAAAGTTTTTAAAATTTGATGCTGATTTAATATAATGTTACAAAACATATTCAGTAGCAGCATCTTATATATTGCAAAACATATTCAATGTGTATAGGGTTAACAACCAGCTACTTGGCAATACTCAATCAAACATTGATATTTAAGGTAATAGCACACAGATAGGATTTAATCCCATTAACCATAAAATACGATAAATCCATCCATCCATCCATCCATCCATCCATCAATGGCACGAAATTCTAATAAACCCACAACTCCTCTTTTTGTTTTTCACATGTAGGTACTACAGCGCTGGTTGCTTTACTCAGAAACGGTATTCTAACAGTGGCGAATATCGGTGATTCTAGAGGAGTTATCTGTGATAAAGCAGGAAATGGGATTCCGTTATCATTTGACCACAAACCACACCAGGTAAGATACCACCTCAGTGACCACTGTGGTAGCTCAGTTGGTAGAATGCTTGCTCTGTAAATGGGAGGTTGTGGGTTCAAACCCCGACAGGATCTGACCCAAGACTTGAAAGTGGGTAATGACTGTTCTTTCGCTAAGCACTTGGCACTACGAAATGACAGTCACGGTTCTTTCAGGATGGTAACTTAACTAAGTCCCGTGTCACAGAGGGATTGACATCCTACTGCAAAAATTTCTGCACCTTTGCCTATAGCTTGCAAAGTTTTGTTATAAGTGAAATATTCTTGACTGGGATGTTAAACACTTTTCAAACTTTTCTCAAGCATACATGAACTTGTTCTTAGATTAATAAACTTGATGTTGTCGCAAATAGCTGAAAAATTGCCGATGTGACGTTAAACAACATTACAACAAAGCAACATCAAGTGAGCACAGAGTGGAATTGATTGATGTTGTTCTACGCCTTATTCAAGATTCTTAAACTTATATCAATGCTGTTAGTTCAGAAATAGTGAAGGAAACCAGAGTGCCTGGACATACCATCAATAGTTCGGCAATCACAAATATTTGAGGCTGAGGTGGCTTAATGAATAAGATGTCAAGTCTTCAAATCCATGTCTCTCATCACTGTGAGTTCAAGTCCTGCTCAGTCCACATGTGGGAAAGTGAATTTTCCTTGCTGTTGGCCTTAACTGGTTCACCTGGTATCAGTATAATGGACTGGGAGAGTTGAACACTTGTCTGCGGCGTACTGACTTGGTGAGCTAGCATCTTAAAGTCGCCCTGAGTGTGCACTAGTACAAGGCAGACCATACAACACATTCGCACTTCACATGCATACATGAAATTGTTCATATGTTGATACATAGAGTTTAATGAATAGATCTACTTGTGATTAGCTGAAAAATTGCTGATGCGACGTTAAGCAATATTAGGAGTTGAAACCGTTTTCTAGTCTGTGTTTACTGTTATACAGCATATCCATGTTTTGTAAAGTCAAATACGGGATTTTGTAAATTTTAAAATCAAAATATACCCAAACTTACACTAAGTCTCAAAAAAAGGGTAGGAAAGTATGTATTGGCCGAATTTTGTCAGCAGTTCTTTCAGTACTTTGATTTTAATTTCAGTTAAAGGAACGTAAGAGAATTAAACAAGCAGGTGGCTTTATAAGTTTTAATGGTGTTTGGCGAGTAGCTGGAGTTTTAGCGACATCAAGAGCTATTGGAGATTATCCCCTCAAAGATAAGAATCTTGTAACAGCAGAACCAGATGTATTAACATTTGATTTGAAAGAATTAAAGCCGCAGTTCATCATTTTAGCTACTGATGGATTATGGGATTGTTTCAGTAATCAGGAAGCAGTGGATTATATAAAGGACAGATTACATGAGCCTCATTTTGGGGCTAAAAGTCTCGTACTACAAGCATATTACCGGGGGTCGTTAGACAATATATCAGTGCTTGTTGTCAACTTAATGTCGGATTATTTCACAAAGGAAGATGGCGTCACATGATTTTAAGATATTTTTAATTTTTAATTTTTTGAATTATGTTACTTCACAGGCTAAATCAGGTACAATATCTTATTGTTCAAATGACTGTGTTTGAGTAATGTATGAGTGCATTTATGTATTTATTGCAATAGAAAATCCAACAAACTTGAATTATGTTTAATATTGTTCCCTTACTTGTGCCTAGTTATAAATTAAAATCTGTATGTGCATCCACGATTGTCATAAAGTATTTCTGTAGAAAGGAAAATGTTGGTGGTATAGGGATTTTACTTGGCGAAAATGGCAATGTCTTCACCGGAAGTGGTGTCCTTGGTAGCATTATACGTCATATGCACAAGGGGATCTTTCATTTGCCTTGTTTTTTAACATGTTAAATTCCCATATTGTCAGTGTTTTTCTCTGCAGAAATATTATTAGGGTTTGACACTAACTTTTTTCAACAGTAGCCCAAAGGTCTAGCACTGTAGCTGTTTGAAATCACTAGCCCTGCTTGAAGTTTAGTAGTCCGGGGAAGGGCAATGTCCCGTCTCTCCCCCCCTCCCCTGAAAAAATGGAGCAAAATCCTGCATTTTTGAGAAGTTTAGATTATATTTTCATAATCATTAGGTTTAAAAAGCTCTGTATTGAGTATATGATCTAACTGTTTTAGATAAACTACTAGTCCATCGGGCTACTGATAAAACAAGAGTCACTAGCCCTGACCAAATTTACTAGCCTCGGGCTAGCGGGCTAGTGTTAGTGTCGACCCCAGAATATATGGTAATAGTGGAGAATATGTGGTAATAGTGGATAGGCATACAGATTTCCCTTTATGACGAGGAACAAGTACAGTAAAACCTCGATTCATCATCCCCATTTGTTCAGTCAAATTTTGGCGTTATAAAGGGGTTTGGCGATAAATTAGGGGAGGTGGATAAAGAAAAACATGAACAAAATGGATTTTGGGACTTCAAAATAGTGTGGCGATAGGCGAGGTGGCAAAGTTATTGAGGGGCATTATAACGAGGTTTTACTGTATGTGAATAACATAAATCTTTATTAATGTTTATTGGATTTTCTTTGGAAATAAAGCATTACTCACTGTCACAAACCCTGATTTGGAAAGTAGTTGTTGCTGTTCTTAGGATCTGTATATCCAGTCATGTGCAGTGTTCATTCTTGAAGAGGCCCCTCATGGCATTGGCCCGGCAATAAAAACACTGGAACCAGAAATTGCCATCAGTGGACCAACTTTGGCCAATCAAATCAATATTAGTTTACCCCGGTAAATATTTGGACCAACTTTGGCCAATCAAAACAATATCAGTTTAAATGTTGAGAAATAGCTTAAAGTTTTCCAATGTAAAATAAGTTTTCCTCGATATAAAATTGACTAATAACGCTTATTTTTAGGAACAAAATCAGCGGCCTCGGTGGCTGAGCGATATAAAGCAGGGGCTTATGATCACGGTGCCTCTAGGTTAAACCACTTAGGTTCAAATCCCACTCATAACAGAATCTAGTGTGAGAAAGTTAATCAGTTGCTTGCTATAGGTAGATGCTTTCATCCAGGCACTCTGGTTTCCTCAAACCATCTCTGAACTGATTGTCTTAATGTAAGGGAAAAATTGAATTGGACAGATAAGACCATTGAAAAAATAGACTGAAGGCATGTTGAAATATGACCCCCTTTTTTTAAGGCTAGGGATTGATTGAACACTGCATGTGGATATACTTCATTGGAATCTCAATTCATGGAGACCATTCGTTCAGTTAGATTTTTGGTTAATAGAAAGGGTTTGGTGATGTTATTTAATTAAGGGATCAAATAACTAAAGGTCTTTTTTATCTCCTTCCTTTTGAAGAAAGAGGGGGATTTTAAATAAGTACCATCCATCTTTCCATTCTTTTCTGAAGTAATTCTTCAAAAATATGAAGCACTATTTCATGAAATTTGGTTCAAAGCATCAACATTGATAAGAGATGTCCATATCATTAACCTAAGTTTGTTTGCTCATTTTTCTGGGAGTTTTGGCCATTTGAACATAAATGCAAATCACAAAAATATTGCCTACTGGCGGGGGATCATAATTTACTGAATTTGATTGTCAAAAATACTTTAAAATCTTTAAATTTCAGAAATACAGTTCAACCTGCCATAAAGGCGACCCCTATATAAGGGCCACCAGCATTTAAATGCCACCCCTATATAAGGACCACCTGCTTATAAAGGCCACCTCTATATAAGGGACACCTGCTTATATATGCCAGTAGAAATGTATCCCAATTGTTCTTTATTCATATTATTTAAACCTGTATATAAAGGCCACCTGGCCATAAAGCCACTTTAACTGGTTCCCTTGGGTGGCCTTTATAGACAGGTTTGACTTAACTGATTGGGTAAAAGAAGGTCAGTTATTGATTTTTTTTTTTTCCCCTTTATATCGTTTTTTATTTGGAGGACAAGAATCAAGTTTTTATTCTCGCCATTGATCATGAAAGGCCACAAGAAAAAAACAAAAAAGTGTTGTGTCGAACATATTTATATATGTATGCCAGCCTTAATTTCTGATATATTTTTTTTTAATTTTTGGAAAATGTTTTTCCATTTTTCTCAAAAAGAATTGTAATTTCAGTTTGATCATGTGGATTTTACAGTTTTTATATTTATTGTCTTAAAAATCATGCATTTATTTTTTGAAAGGATTCCATGTCTGATTTTTTTGAAATTTCTTTGTTTATTGTTATGAATTTTTCATTTAGTCAGATTTTGACAAGATTTGGTTGGATTCTCTGGAATTTCTTTTTTTCCAAAATGACATTTTGAACATATTTTAAAATATGTTATTCCAAAGCATATTTAACAACTGTGGTAGCTCAGTTGGTAGAGTGCTCGCTCCATAAGTGGGAGGTCGCGGGTTTGATCCCCGGCAGGGTCTGACCCAAGACTTTAAAGTGGGTAGTGACTGTTCTTTCACCAAGCACTTGACATTACGAAATAAAAGTCAGTTCTTCCGGATGGTAACTTAAGATAAACGAGGACCTGTTTCATGGTGGGCTTGGCACGATAAAGAACCCTGCTGTATAATGCCATCAGCGCAACACACAGGCAAAACTTCAGCACCTTCCCCTATAGATGGTGACGTCTCAATATAAGTGAATATTCTTGACTGGGATGTTAAACACCATTACTCAACTCAACTCAACTCAACTCAACTCAAAAGCACATTTGAACTTAATTTTTAGTTTACTTAAGACATTGAACAAACTATATGCAAATGTGTCACTTGGAACACTGTATTTTTAAGTGGATTATTTTAAGATGTACACATGTATATTGATGCAGTAAATTTGTTTAATTTTGCGTGTATTCATTTCCGTGGTATAGGAAGTTTAGACATATAGTTGAATTTTTCGCATTTTTGAAACATGCACTATAACACAAGAAGCATAATATAATTTTTACATAGTATTAATTTTGCGCAAAACATACGGCCACAAAAGAAGCGAATATTGGTACACTGCAAAAATAAATATGTTTACAGTATCCTATTTAGAATTATACCAGTGTTTCCGCTGTAGGTCGCCATTTTCGCAAAATGCAAAAATTTTATTGAAGTGGCGAAAAAATTATAAAATTAGCGAAATTTTTTGAGGATAAAAATTGGATTTCATGCCATGTAAAAATCGACACGTGTGCTAACTAATAGCAACTTCAGTAACCTACAGATAATCCCTTAATTAACTGCAAGTGCCCCAAGCAATGTACCAGGTGTGAAAACTTGAATGATTACCTACAAAACAAGTGTACTGACGTGCAGACATCTGACAGTGACACGGGTAGTGTTCCTTGGCTATTGTTTGCTTATTATGGAACGATCACATGGGCCACTCTTATAATACTCTTGTAAACAAAGTTAAGAGTGTCCATTCCATAATCATGTCTTGGTCGTCGGTGATCAAACGGTCTTAAGTGTTTGTTTATGAATCCAGGGCTTTTTCCAACACTTTTGTGAATGGGGCCAAGGACCTTGCCATTGTAACAAAAATTGTGAAACAAGTAATTGGAAGCTCCAAATATACTGTTTTAAAGCTGAATTTTTCAAAATTGTGAAAATAAGCAAAGTGATTGTGAAAAAACTATAAGATATTAAATTGTGACTGGGGCAGAATATCGGCCCCACAAAATGACCCAGCGAGAGCCCTGCCCTCTCAACACCTAGTTTAGAATCCCACTAAGTGAAGTACGGTGGTATAAGGTTGGTTGACCACTCAGTCTAGATTATTATACCCCTGCAAACAAAGCTTAAGAGGGGGGGGGGTGGGGATAAATAGGAATCACTCTGTCTGTCCGTCTAGCTGCCCGCCCGTCTGTCCCAAAACCAAGTCCACTCCATATCTTCCATGTCTATACAGTCCAACCTGTCTTAAAGGCCACCTCTATGTAAGGGTCACCTGCTTATAAAGGCCAGTGAAATTGTATCTTTGTTGTGTTCTTTATTCATATTATTTGAACCTGTATATAAAGGCCACCTGCCCATAATGGCCACTTTTACTAGTCCCTTGGGTGGCCTTTATAGACAGGTTTGACTGTAGATTGATTTTGATCACTTAGCACAAGTGTAAACCAACATAAAACAATGTGTCGCATAATAAATTTATGTACATAAGTCAAAGGCTAAGGCTTAGGAGCCCAGTGGTGGGAAAGTGGGGGGGGGGGGGGGGGGTGATTTGAGCCAGTTCTAGTTTCACTCAGTTTAAACAATATTTATTTGCATAACATATAATTCAACATACAAACATATGATATATGGACAAGCCAAATATGCTTATATTAACATAATTAAACCATTTCCATAACAACTGTTAAATTCCAAATTATTATACTTATATTGAATGGGTCAGTTCCCGAATGGTGAAAACAACATCTGACTGGTGAAGTACCGAGAAAGTCACAATCTTTGATTTACTGTCAAACTCTCTCGTATTAGGATCTGACAGAGCTGTCAACTGACCTGCAACCCACGGGTCCGACCCTCATTTGAACATGAATTCCCACTGACCTGCCAAGAAGGTGACTAACCCGCAAACGAGCATAGAGTTTGAGGATTTGCAATGTTCATTCATTATAACTTAAATCCATCTGTAATCGCTGTTAATTAGAGTGATTTACAGTTGGACTAAGGGTGTAGTGGATTAATTTTGTGCCCGAAAAAGGTGAAAAATCACTACATGCATTATACTGTATCTATTTCTCTAATATATCATGTGACAGTGCACCATATTTATTTATCACCGTTCAATTCTTTTGGTAGGGATGCACTTAGAGGCAGTTGGATTGTGGTCGGACCCACAATTACACAAAATAGGGTTGGCAGCTCTGATCTGATAGATTGAGACTCAAACCTAGGCAGTAAGAGGTCCTGTGATCCATAAGGTGGCACTTAAGACCAATTTGAATCCAATGCCCCAGGCGAAGAGAGGCTCTGTTACAGGCACAACCTAATATTCATAATTTAGATTCTAAATTTTAATAGTAGTTCTCTATTATATATTATAAGATCTGATGCGATATTTATTTATTTTATCTTATTTATTTGTAATTTAAATTTGCTTGTTCAATTTTTTTCAATATCGTCGACCGTCCTAAAATCGAGAGCGTCCCAAGATTCGAGGCCATTTTTGTTTTCAGTTATTATATGCGAGTATCGTCTCTGCAGTGACGATTTCATGCATTAAAGACAAAATTTAGGTATTTACTGTGAAACTATCCAGACAAATCAGTTGTCTATTTTTCAGCTCTCAAATTCTTGTTGCGTTAGCAAATTTAGTTCTTTTTCTATAAGAGTCTCGAATCACGGACGGTCAAGGATATAATTTTTTCAGACATAAATGAATCTCAAGAATTCGAAGGTTTATTCAGACACACACAAATGAAGTGTCTTTTTCTATCCAAGTTTGAGCATCTCCCAAAAAATTTTGGTTTACTTTGGGGAAGTTCAATCTCATGGCACTGATGGCAGTCCAGTTTCTTCACTGCCTCTCTAGGGGGCCTTCGTTGATGTGATGTCTTTAATGCTGGCTCACAGATGATAGCGGCTGCTAGAGCTGTATTCATGAGACAAAAAGCATCGCCATATTGCCAAATATATATCATCACGATAATATCAGGATATTTCCAAGTGACTATTCTCACAAAATTGTGAAGCCCTCTTGATTATATCCACTTCGCCTTCACCCGATATGGATTATTACTGACCCTGTATAATAAACCATACAGTCAAACCTGCCTTAAAGGCCAATTCTATATAAGGTCACCTGCTTATAAAGGTTAATTGAATTGTTTCCCAATTGCTTTTTTTCATGTTATTTGAACCTGTATATATAGGCCACTTTTACTGGTTCCCTTAAGTGGTCTTCATAGACATGTTTGACTGTATTAGGTCACCAACACACTGTAACTACGGTAATAATGTGTAGCAAAACAGGATGTTACGCTCAAGAGTTGTGCCCCTTTGAAAGTTTAATCATATATATATTTTCCTGATTCAGTCTACTCCCACCATACTACTAAAAAGAACTGGGAACAGAAGTAGTACCTTAGTTTTTGCTTTTCTTTCATATTATATTACCTAAATTTTGCATGCACTTTGTGTTTTGCAAACATTATGATTTTTACCAACAGTTTAATTGCAAAAATGTAATAGAGAACAAGTCACCTTGGTGTATATTGATTTTTTATGTTCTAAGACAGTGCATCTTGGTGCATATTGATTTTTTATGTTCTAAGACAGTGCACCTTGGTGCATATTGATTTTTTATGTTCCGAGACTTTGCATCTGGGTACATATTGTTCCAAGACAGTGCACCTTTATGCATATTGATTTTGTTATGTTCCAAGACAGAACAACTTGATGCATATTGATTTTTAATGTTCTAAAACATTCCAAATATAAAAGAAATTGTTTTTTTTTATTTTGATATTTATAAATGTTAATATTGTTTATATTGACAGGGTTCGTACAGACATTTGGACTCCAAATTTAAGGACTTTTTAGGGTCTTTTCAGGGTCTCATCTGCAAATTTAAGGCCTTATCAAAGGGACAATTTTATCAGAAAAATATTGGTGCAAAGACAATTAAATCAATAAAACAATTACTTTCATGTCCATAGTAACGACACTTGAAGTGGGGGTTGATTTTGGGTGTTCGGGAAGGCCAGGTACTTTTAAATCGCTCTTTTCAATGTAACTTATTTATTAATTTTGATAAGTCTATTAACAACCACTTAATATCAACACATAAGGGATAAATTCAAGGGCTTTTTATGGACTTCAGGATAAATTCAAAGGCTTTTTAGGGTCAGACTTGTTTTTAGGGTCTTTTTAGGGCAAACCTAAAAATTTAAGGACTTTTCCAGGCCTGTACGAACCCTGATTGAATTGTAAAACATATACTGTACAAGAGATTATTTTTATGAGGTAAAAGTTTCATGATTTATGAAATCTGGCATTTAGCATTGGTGGAATTTTCCTGTAACCAAAAACAAGTGAGTTTTTATTTGATCTATAATGATATATTAATCTGTATGGTAGACATTTTCGCAGGAATTTCTTTATCGCAAAATAAGCGAATATTTTCCACACATGAAATTCCTGTTTAAAGTATTGTGCAAATTGTCTACCATTTTATTATACACTGATCAGCTTTATATTCTTTTATCAATTTTTATGGGTTATATATATATATTTAAAAGAAATAAATATACACTGCCATCAATAAATTATTATACATGTTTAAACTTGCCATGTCATTACAGACTGAAATCCTCGCATATAATACATTTTTTACCTCAAAATTTATCTTTTTAGAAGGGGGGTGGGGGTCATCTTACAGGACAGGTACACTTCTGAGGTGCTGGAATTCTTTGAGAGAATGTCAACATGTGATCGTCAATGCCACCATCTTTGATTTTGTATATTGCCGTTTCATAATGGGTTGTTATATTTTACAGATTCACAAACCAAAAAGAAACGGGAATTCCATGCTTTAAGTTTTTTTTGTAATTTTATTTTATTTTATTTTATTTTTTTTTTTGTTGTTGATAAAAATAAATATGTGTTTCCCAAATTTTTTTACATGTATTTTACTCAAAATTCCAAGAAAACTGTTTTTCAAGGAAAACAACTTAGTTGTTTGTATTTTGATCATTACGTTAAGATATGGCTTCTAAATACTGCAAAAATTCAGATATTTCAATTTCATGAACTTGATGAATGAAATTTGACATGATGATTTTAATATAAACCTATGTTTGAATGGGATTTTACCTCCCAATCAAGAAACAACAGCGATATGTGAAGTGACAGAAATTTTTACCTTTGCCGTGCACTCAGGGCAAACGTGCAGGGAGAGTTCTTTTATGTGCTATTCCTGCCATTACACGGGACATCAATGTCTCTTTTGAAGGACCCTGTCACTTTCATTTCTAAATGTTGAGTGCTTGGCCAAAGCACAGTCACTACCTATTTTCAAGCCTAGGTCCGATCCTGCCAGGGTTCGAACCCAAGTCCTCCCCTAAAACATGAAGTACGATATGAATTTGTATAGTTATTTAGGGATGGCAGTGTATTAGAAACGTATCAGCTTTACATTAACAGTGCAATTATTTTATCAAGTTTTTAGGGCTTCATGTGTGTTTCCTGATTATATGTGAACAGGAATGGATATATTTGTGGTTTATTATGAAAATTTTAAAAATAATATGAAATTGAATTGCTCAATGGCAAGAAAATTGGAGATAACGATCATGTGTCACATACAAAAGTTAGATGCATACCGGTAGATCAAAGGTCAAAGTCAGGCAGTCAAATCTTAAAAAAAATTTAACAACGAAGTATGTGGGAAGGGAGGGAGGTATTTGTCTCATTGGTTTTGATGAAACGACTTGGTTTTTAATTTGGAATTCCAAAATCCAATTTTATATGAATTGTAATGTGCTAAATATTCAAATTCAAGGCACAACCACTTTTCAAAACATCGGGAAAAGCACTGGATTACATAATGCACTCTACGAGAAAATTATATTAACATTTTTATAAATCATGTTGTGTTGGTTTTCAGTACCTTCAGTACTTTGATGTTGAATCTCTTGTGAATAAGCGTTAGTTTTAAGTAGCAATGAAATATTTATTGTGAAATTAAAAAATAAGTCAAATACATTTACTGCATTATTGTTTCTGATTCTTTAATTAACTCTCACGCCTTAAAAACAAAGAAAAGGGTGATATTCAGTTCTTAACTTCCATTCTCTCATACATTCAAACACTTCATGTCTAGAGTAGCTCTTCCAAAACTATGAAGTTTGGTGCAAAACATCAAGATTGACAGGAAAACAGATATAATTAACATGAGCTGGTTTTCTCACTTTCTGTGGCAGTAGATATAATTAACATGAGCTGGTTTTCTCACTTTCTGTGGCAGTAGATATAATTAACATGAGCTGGTTTTCTCACTTTCTGTGGCAGTAGATATAATTAACATGAGCTGGTTTTCTCACTTTCTATGGGAGTTATGGTCCTTTGAACATAAGTGAAAATTGCAAAAAGTACCTATAGAGGTGGGGATTATATATCATTATTTTAATTGCTTGTTATGTCTTTGAAAAAAGTTGTTTGTTTTTACTGAATATCATGAAATTTAGCCATTTCTCCACCATTCCACAACAGATTTGGAGTGAAATATAATTAACCATTCAAAAATAAAAATAAAAATGTATTGGTGCATGTAGTGATGTGCCGATGATCGATTATAATCGAAAACCGATCGATTTTGGCCTGATTTTAAGCGCTCGATTATGTGGTTGAATAATCGATGATCGGTTCTCTTTTTGGCGGGAAGAAACTACGGATAGAGAACAAGAAAAACAACAACACATGGCTGACATGCACGTAGATAGGTCATTCAAACTCTACAAATCAACTCATAATCACAACAAACACAGTTATTTAGTTTATTTAGTGGGATTTATTAGTATATATACATTTTTATAACAATTGCAATTACTAAACAATACTTAAATTCTATGTTTTGTACTGAACAATGAGCAAATGTTTATTTTCTATGTATTTATTACATAATCGATTATTTCCGATAATTAGTTACTTGAGTAGTTCCGATTATCGATTATGAAAACCCAACCGATTCCCATCACTAGGTGCATGTTAAAAGTGCAATTCTAAAGTAAAAATTGTGAAAACTTTTAAATTTAATTCCTTTCTATAAATATATTTCTGATACTGAAATTTTAGGCCCAGTATAAAGTACTAGTATACATATTAGTATTGGTTGCTCATAGTGATCTAAGTGAGGGTTTGCATACTTTCTAATACTAATACTTAATTTAAAGCTAAACATGTGAACTTTCAACACAGAGCTGGGTGCCAGGAGGGGCAAGTCTCTTCTGTTTAGCAAACTTAGAATGGAAAGGACATGGACTGTGGGACCTCGCATATATCCATTAAATTCTTGGATACAGGAACATCATACTTATTAACATACTGTGATGACGCCCATAAAACGTTTTAAGTCTTTTTAGGTCCTTGGTAAGGCTAGGCTTGCAATATCTCTGCATCAACAATTTATTTATGTAAGAAAATATTATCCTAGGAAAATATTTTATTGGGGATAAAATTAACTGTTACACCAATATACACCTGTCATAGGCAGATTTTATAAAAATAAATATATTAAATATATACAATAAAATGTGTAATAGGTTTGTCAGACTGTCTAAATACTTATATTTAAAAATTAACTTTGACATTTTTTATCATTTTAAACCCAAAAACCAGTAATTTTGCATTTATATTTATAATTTTATTGATAATTAAATGTTTTCAAAACTTTACTTTCAAATTGTCACCATCATATGGCGCATAAATACAAATAACATCGCTGACGTAATGAGCTCGTAACCATTAACAACCGCCAACTCCATCATCTTTTCTATTGATCACGTGACCAATGTTGGTAATCATAAATAAACTGAAAACGATGATATTAAAAAGATACATAGAATTAAATTATTCAAATATATACGTTAAAATTTATGGCACACATAGCTTCCCCTCCATGATTTAGGTTTAATCACATAAAAAGTCATATGGAAAATCACTAATAGAGTCATATAGTTCATATGGAAAATCACTAATAAAGTCATATAGTTCATATGGAAAATCACATAAAAAGTCATATAGTTCATATGGAAAATCACATATAAAGTCATATAGTTCATATGGAAAATCACATAAAAAGTCATATAGTTCATATGGAAAATCACATATAAAGTCATATAGTTCATATGGAAAATCACATATAAAGTCATATAGTTCATATGGAAAATCACAAATAAAGTCATATAGTTGATATGGAAAATCACATATAAAGTCATATAGTTCATATGGAAAATCACAAATAAAGTCATATAGTTCATATGGAAAATCACATATAAAGTCATATAGTTCATATGGAAAATCACATATAAAGTCATATAGTTCATATGGAAAATCACAAATAAAGTCATATAGTTGATATGGAAAATCACATATAAAGTCATATAGTTCATATGGAAAATCACAAATAAAGTCATATAGTTCATATGGAAAATCACAAATAAAGTCATATAGTTTATATGGAAAATCACATATAACGTCATATAGTTCATATGGAAAATCACAAATAAAGTCATATAGTTCATATGGAAAATCACATAAAAAGTCATATAGTTCATATGGAAAATCACATAAAAAGTCATATAGTTTATATAGAAAATCACAAATAAAGTCATATAGTCCATATGGAGCATTCAACATGTCTTTTTCAACAAACCAAATGATTGGGCTATATAAAATAATTCCTACATGTTCATCCCCGTCCCACATTTTTTGGGCTGCAAGAAATTCCTGATCAGTCTCGACTTGTATAACCTATCACTGGGCGAAATAACACCTTTTATACACCTTTTGTCATTGCCAACAGGTATACAAAAGTTCAGGCCTTTATCAAGACAATCTTTTATATACCTTTTGTTTGTCAAAAGGTTACCTTTCATATTTTGAATTGTACGAAAGATTTAAAAGGTAATGTTTCATCTTTTGGTCATAGTCAAAAGGTAATATTTCATTATCTTTCGGATGGTGTCAAAATATAACATTTTCTTTTTTCCAACTTTTGTTTAAACTTCAATGGAAAACCTTTTATATATTTTGATTCATATGAAATTGTCATATTTCCATCCTTTTCTGTGTTCTATACAACACAAAATATCATATTTCGACATCTCTCATACCTTTCATACAACACAAAATGTCATATTTCGACATCTTTGCATACCTTTCATACAACACAAAATGTCATATTTCGACATCTTTCATACAACACAAAATATCATATTTCGACACCTATGCATACCTTTCATACAACACAAAATATCATATTTCGACACCTATGCATACCTTTCATACAACATAAAATGTCATATTTCGACATCTTTCATACAACACAAAATATCATATATCGACACCTTTGCATACCTTTCATGTAACACAAAATATCATATTTAGACACCTATGCATACCTTTCATACAACACAAAATGTCATATTTCGACATATTTTATGCAACACAAAATATCGTATATCGACACCTTTGCATACCTTTCATACAACTCAAAATATCATATTTCGACACCTATGCATACCTTTCATACAACACAAAATATCATATTTAGACACCTTTGCATACCTTTCATACAACACAAAATATCATATTTTGACACATATGCATACCTTTCATACAACATAAAATGTCATATTTCGACATCTTTCATACAACACAAAATATAATATTTCGACACCTATGCATACCTTTCATACAACACAAAATGTTATATTTCGACATCTTTCATACAACACAAAATACCATATATCGACACCTTTGCATACCTTTCATATAACACAAAATATTATATTTCGACATCTTTCATACAACACAAAATATCATATATCGACACCTTTGCATACCTTTCATACAACACAAAATGTCATATTTCGACATCTTTCATACAACACAAAATATCATATTTCGACACCTTTGCATACCTTTCATACAACATAAAATGTCATATTTCGACATCTTTCATACAACACAAAATATCATATTTCGACATCTATGCATACCTTTCATACAACACAAAATGTCATATTTCGACATCTTTCATACAACACAAAATACCATATATCGACACCTTTGCATACCTTTCATATAACACAAAATATCATATTTCGACATCTTTCATACAACACAAAATATCATATATCGACACCTTTGCATACCTTTCATACAACACAAAATATCATATTTCGACATCTTTCATACAACACAAAATATCATATTTCGACATCTTTCATACAACACAAAATATCATATTTCGACACCTATGCATACCTTTCATACAACACAAAATGTCATATTTCGACATCTTTCATACAACACAAAATACCATATATCGACACCTTTGCATACCTTTCATATAACACAAAATATCATATTTCGACATCTTTTATACAACACAAAATATCATATATCGACACCTTTGCATACCTTTCATACAACACAAAATATCATATTTCGACATCTTTCATACAACACAAAATATCATATTTCGACACCTTTGCATACCTTTCATACAACATAAAATGTCATATTTCGACATCTTTCATACAACATAAAATGTCATATTTCGACATCGTTCATACAACACAAAATATCATATTTCGACACCTATGCATACCTTTCATACAACATAAAATATCATATTTCGACACATTTGCATACCTTTCATACAACACAAAATGTCATATTTCGACACTTCGAATTGTTATATCTGTGATACAACACAAAATGTCATCTGTTTAAAATCAACTTAATCGTCATGTATCGGATTTTCATAATTTGACGTGTTTTTAACCTGCCACATCAAAAACGTTATTATTATTTTTTTTTACATCTTTCTCTCTTTTATTTCAACAAGAAATGCGACATTTGATATATTTTATACGGGGGCCGCGGTGTGTGGTTAAAACACCAGTCTACAAGTTAAATTCTGTTACTATTGTGGGTTGTGGGTTCGATCCCCTGTCAGACTAGATGTGATTGTTTCTTACTGGTTTACCGATGGCTCTGTAATGTAAAATCGAGATATTCTATATCAACGAACTAGCACCATTAGTGCTTAAATGAAGGCAGACAGCAAACATACACATTCACATTCACACACCGCGTAAAGTTTTTAAGTTTGATCTATAGAGATGTTCATCTGATTTATTCTGATAATATTCTTATTTTTATCTTTTTACTTTTTAAGGGGACAATTGGCTCATTTAGGTTTTAAATATCAATCCAATTTTTTTCTGCCACGCAATCATTTTCCCATTGTTCTCTCATTGAGTTTACAATATTTAGATCGTTTTTTTATTTGTTCGATAATGATAAAATTTAAATCAATTTAAGAACAACAGGTTCTAAATATCACAAAACATTTGGATAAATGAAAAATCTCGAGTCTTATATATATGTTCAGACAGAGGGACATGCAGATAGACATTCAGGTAAATATTATTACAAAATTGGTGCAGCAACGTTAAAAACGTTAAAAATAAATTCGTTGCAATGTCAGGGAAGTAACCCAAGCTCCAGTTTCAAAAGCATTCCTTAACTAAGATTTTCCTTAACTTGTATTTTGTAAATTTCGCATCTTTATAATTTTGTTAATTTTCGGAAAGTTAAGGTATCATATTGAAGATCACTTCAAGCCTATAACATTGTTATTCGATTTTAGCCATAAATACAAAAAATTGTCGAAATTTGCTAACTTTCAAGTTACAGAATGTAAAACTGGAGCTATTTGATGTGAGATATAAGTATTGTACAGGTTTGAAGACTTTAAAATATTAACAAATAGGTTTTTGAAAAGTTACAGACGGATGTGCAATTCACCATATCCGTTTGCTATGCGTTAGGTGCAATATTAAAATTCTAAATTTGAGTATATAGGACAGTATTAAATTGGTAAAAAAACAGGGAAATTTCAAATTTTAGTTTATACGATATACACTATACACGTGTTTTTTTTCAAATTGCATTACAATGCATACTACCAACAATAAAAATAAAATCAATTTCCTGTCTTTTTATCCAACAGATGGCCTATTTGAATGAACAGGTAGTTAAATGGTATTAACTCCAGTAGGGTCACTTTGAGAGGTATAATTTGGTTAGATGACATAAGAAATTTTTGTGTTTAGTTATAGCCCCACCCCCTTCTTAGCCTTGTTAATAATAATAGTATTTAGCCTTGTTACTACGAGGTATTACACATCTGGTAGGATATATTTGCGGTGGTCGTTTCTGTGCTAACTTTAACAACACAAGATAAAAAACTCATTTGTAGATCAGTTCAATAAAATGTTAACGATATGTAGACAAAAAACATACAAAATCATTTATAAAAATATATTTAAAAAATTAAAAATGAATTTGGTACTACATGTTTGTTTACTGGTTGAAGAGGCCAGGTCCCGGTTTCACAATCATTTCTCGGCTAAAAATTTTCTTAACTTATTTTTTTGCAAAATCGCAAATCTTTATAATTATATTAATTTCCTAGATATTCAGGAGTTTAAGGTGCCGTTTTTAAGATCAATTCTAGACTGAAACATTTGCATTAGTTTTGAATTTTTTTATCAAAAGTTCTAAAAAGAAATTACCAAAATTTGCTTAATTTAAGATAAAATATCTTAGCTAAGGAATGATTGTGAAACTGGGACCAGAGCTATCGATTGTTTCAAAAACAGTATAATGATATTATTTCCTGTTGCCGTTTACTAATATAATTTAGGCAAATTAGCGATTATAACAAATTATTTTATATTTATTTTTCTTTGAGTTGATCCGAGTAATGGTGTTTAACGTCCCAGTGAAGAATATTTTACTTATATCAAGACATCGCCAGCTATAGGTCATTGTACAGAAATTTTGCCTGTGCGTTGCGCTGATGCAATATACAGCAGTTTGTTTTTATCGTGCCACGCCTACCGTGACAGGGGACCTTGTTTATCCGAGAAAAAAAAAACATGACTTTCATGCCGAGTGCTTGGCGAAAGAACAGTGACTACCCACTTTCAATTCTTGGGCCAGACCTCGTCGGTGTTCGAACCCACGACCTGCCACTCACGGACGGAGCGAGCACTGTACCAACTAAGCTACTGCAGTTACAAGTTATTGTTTTTCTTTGATAGCTATTATAAGTGGTTTGGTCCTGATATAAGTACTTATGTATATGATGATCTATGTTGCATTCTATTTGAATGTACAGTGCGGGTCTGTCGAACGTTTGACACTAAGCCAACAAAATAATGATTAATGAATCGGCAATTGATTGATTGGTTAATTGAATGGGGCTTTACATCCCAGTTAAGAAAAGCTATTACATCGAGAGGTCACTTGTTATTTTTTACCTTTGAAGTCCGTTCAGGGGAATGTGCAGGGAGGGTTTGGTACCAGTATATAGACTGAGTGATCTCTGATCACAGTTTTTGACATTAATTACAGACCAAATGTCCAACGACGGCAAAAATCGCAGTAAGTGCGCATTAGTACAAAGCAGATTTGAAACACTTGCCGAACCCAGCACCACATGAATGTATGTGTGTTGAGATTGATAGTTGGGATTAATAAAAAAAACTCTTTTTTTTCACGAATAACTGAATAATTGTTGATGAGACATAAAACCCACTCAATTAACTACATGTATTTCTTATAGTGTCAACATAGTTTGAAGGTAGTATCAGTTTGTGTTTTTAACATAAGATGTGAAACTCGAATTGTTATATAATAAATGACAAACAACTGAAAATATGCATGGTGAAAACATGCAAAGACCAAGTTCGTATCCATTTTTAACGAATTAACACCGGCCATATACTTGTGTCAGTCCAACACCCCAATACAGACCAATGTTTAAATTGTTTGGCAGAGATATTTATATTTCAATAAGCTGGAATACAACTTGTACTGATGTAGCAAACATGTTGTAAGATGGATAGAGTTTGCTACTTGGGAAGAAAAATTAGCTATTAGTAGTCAGTTACTTGTAGAAGAAAAGTTAGCCACCAGTAGTTAGTTACTTGTAAAGAAAGTTAGCTATTAGTAGTAGTTACTTGTAGAAGAAAGTTAGCTATAGTAGTCAGTTACTTGTAGAAAAAGTTAGCTATTAGTCAGTTACTTGTAGAAGAAAAGTTGCTATTAGTAGTCGGTTACTTGTAGAAGAAAAGTTAGCTATCAGTAGTCAGTTACTTGTAGAAGAAAAGTTAGCTAAGTAGTCAGTTACTTGTAAAGAAAAGTTAGCTATTAGTAGTCAGTTACTTGCAGAAGAAAGTTAGCTATTAGTAGTCGGTTACTTGTTAGAGAAAAGCTATGTGTGACCCCTACATGAAGTAACACTTACAAATGTAAAACCTATCACAAATTTAACAAAATAATACCAAACATGTAGTAACGAACCACAAAATGTAATAAATTTGTCAAAAATGTATTAAATGTTGGTCACAAATGTAGCAAAATGAAAAACAGGTAATATCATAATTTTCAACATGGATAATATCTCCGTGATAGTTATTGAATAATAATGACAAGCACTGTGGTGTCTCTTGTCCTTGCCGTGTAATTTTAAGACTGTAACCCACCACCTTGTTGGACTCGGTGTTTTACGTGTACCCATTAGCGACTACAGATTCTAAAACGTTCACCAGATTGAATTACTGATATAGTGAACAGTCGTTTTCAGCCAAAACATGGCTATGCGCAAGTCTATATGAAGTTCATGCACGAGAACATTTATAAGTCGTTATTTTTGCGTGTTTCTTATTGGTGACCTCATCTTCGATCGGTTAAATATCAATTATTTATCGTAATTAATATTCCACTTTCTGTCTCGGACAGTATATTCGCCACTTTCTGATTTCCGATCATGGTCAGACTTTGGTTTAAACCCACGACCTACGACCGTCGGTACCTAAAAGGTAGAATGCACGCTCCGATTGTGGAAGATTGCGGGAGTGTAACCTTGTCCGGGTCCCACCAAGCCTCAAAAATGTTATTTAGAAATAAAAGTCATTAGGGTCCTTCGGATAAGACCTTAAAACCGATGTTCTGTGCAGCGGTTAACGTGGCACGTTAAAGAATCCTCATATTACAATATCGTTAGCAGAGTCAAATTTTCTGTAACTTCGCATGTAACTGGCGAAGTCTCGATTTAAGCAAAATATTCATTCAGTCAAAGAATCCATGCTCTTGTGTAAGTTACACTTGACGTGGGATGGACATTGAAGTTTGCGTATCTATCAACAGTCTTTAAAATGTGTAATCTTTGTAAAATCGAAATGATCAAAATGTAGCACCTCTATGCAGACCTTTGATCAGATGACTTCTCGGAGGGGGGTTAGAGGCGTATATAACTAGACAATAACAAATAAAATAGAAAAAAAACTTTGAAAATTGCTAAAGAATAAGAACTACCACTTAAAACCTATATGAATTGCGAAATATCTTGTCATCTCCGGTTTCATTTGAGTTGTTCATCAAGTCGGTTTCATTAAAATTTTCAATAGGCACTTATTTAAGCAGATTTTTTAATATTCAAGAATAATTTGAAGAACTTTATTCAATTCTGTGTCCCGGATTAATACCAAATATTCAAAATTTAAAGCTTTCATACGCAAATATTCGCTTATACAATCCGTGGGGGAGGGGGTAGTTTCAGGTACAATTTCTATCATTTTTTACATTCAAGACTACTAGCTGGTTATTTTTTTTTAAATATTCACTATTCAATTATATCATTATAAACTATAATATATTGTGTTAGTTATACTGTATATTATTACTGGATATATCTTTGTTTTTTCGGGTCGGTAACCTACATGTAATTGATACCCAATCGCCTATACTTTACCAGCACGTGTAAAGGTTTTCATTTTGATGAAAAACTCCAATTCAGTTGGAAACTATTACAATCAGATTCCAATGTATACAAATCAGCAGAATGATGAAATTTCAGAATTCTGACAAGTCATACGATTGTGTTTTATTCAATGATGCTGTCTTGAACGAAGTTCGCTAATATCAAAATCAGTTTGTGATGTTTTTGATGTTGTAGTGGAGAATGCAATTTTTCAGCTATTGCAGACGAAAGCAAGGCTAATATCATACAGTTTCACATAATTTGCGCAAGTTCGTAGGGACGTCACCAGCTATAGGTGAGGAGGCAGAAAGTTTTACCTTCACAGTATGCTTAGAACAATGTAAAGGAAGGGTGTTTAACGTGCCAAGCCTGTCGTGACACGCGTACGGGACATCGATTTTAAGGTCTCTTCCGAATGACCTCGCTACTTTCATTTTTAATGCCAAGTTCTTGACGAAAGAACAGTAACTACTTTTTCAACTCTTGGTAGACCCGGTCAGGGTTCAAACCGAAGACCTGTCACATATGGAGCGAGCACTCTATGCTCCCTAAGGACAAGCGTCCACTAATGCATTATTACGTGAATAGTCTCAAATTATCATACTGTTCTTCCTGTTCATTTTACTGACAGTGATTAAGTTATTCGTTTCCTCATTTCACTGAATGCAAAACGTCATGCGAGAAGTAGAAAACTGCACATTTTAACATTTTTAGTTTAAACACGCACAACATCCCGCGCTTACAAGGCATACGGTCTATTACTACACCATCGGGGCGATCCAGATTATATCATTTTATTTTTTAACATAAAATAAAATAATTTTTATATACTGTAAATCAAATAAATACAAATTACATCGAAATGTATCTTATGAGGTTAACTAATAAAAATAGGAATTCCAAGCTATTTCTCGTTTTTCTTATTAACATTTCAATTAATGCATTTTGTGTTCTAAAAATCAGATTGACGTATTGTCTGCAACAATTTTCCTTTATGGAATTCTCTATTTTGGAAGACTTTAATTCTGAGCCGCAAAAACTAATTACCAGCAATAAATAGATGAATGTTGACACCGGACTTGTGTTTCTGTCGATTGTGGGACGGAATGGGATAGACTAATTGCATCCTCAAATGTGAAGAAGATTCATGCTTATTTATGATTCCAAATTTCGTAATATTTCGAATAAGCCAGGTCTTTTCTCTTATTTTTAAATTTTACATTAATGATCATTCTTTCATATTGGTTCGGCTATACCTTTCTTGGACCTTCAGTCCAGGTGAGCTGTTGTCTTTGTTCTACTCCGAGCACCAACTCCTCGTACAAAAGATATTGAAACTGCAATTTTGGTTCTCGGAAAAAATAAGGAAAATAAAAGTTTGTTTTATTGACGGTGACTCGAACACACACACACACACACACACACACACACACACACACACACACACGCGCGCGTGTAGCGGGACTGAGCTAGCCGTGGTGTTGTGGGCGAGATTTCCAAGGTAGGAAATCGAGGAATGTAGCGGAACTGAGCTAGTCGCATAATAGCTATAGACTGATTTACTGCCAGCCTTTCTGGTCCGAAACTTTTAGCCTTGTGGTAGAACGCTCGCTTTTCACTCGGAGGTTCGGGTTCGATCCTAAAGCAGGGCACTCGATGAGAAAGTAATTTTTCTGGTGTTTTTCCCTGTTACACACACGCGCGCACACATATATAATTTAGTTCGAAAGGTGCAGTGGATAAATACATTGGCTCAGAACCATCAGATATGTATTTTACACCTACGAAATTTATTCGAATGTAAATGGTGCTTAAAACTCATACAACTCGTTAAGTGTCCATCTTTTATTTCAAACTGAACAGCGGAAAATAAGGCTTTGATATAATTAGATTTAATAAATTCTATCATTAAATTCAGATGGTCTATATACAAAGAAATATTTCTTTAAAAAATGTAGTTTGACTATTTTCACTATTTTCTAATTTAATATTAAAAATCAAGAAGTTAAAAACTGATGTTTTGAAATCAAATTTGCCACATTGTTCGCAACTTTGTCTAGTAGGAAAAATACCACACAAAATCGCATTCATCCTTGGAGTGAAAGACTCAATTCAAATTTTCCGAATTTCCATCTATACTTAATAAAAATAATAGAAAGATAGGTAAAGTTAGCTACTAGTAACTGGCTACCAGTAGCTGGCTACTTGTAGAAGAAAAGTTAGCTGCTAGTATCCAGTTACTTGTGGGAGAAAAGTTAGCTACTACAAGTCAGATACTTGTTAGAAAAGCTACTAGTAGCTAA
The DNA here is from genome assembly GCA_021292105.1 of Anadara kagoshimensis. Lineage (NCBI taxonomy): Eukaryota > Metazoa > Mollusca > Bivalvia > Arcoida > Arcidae > Anadara > Anadara kagoshimensis. The sequence goes on along the minus strand of CM037869.1, from coordinate 55,136,486 downwards.
CTTTTCTTCTACTATTAGCCAGTTACTAGTAGCTAACTTTACCTATCTATAATAGAATGACATTTATAAAAATCATTTTCTAATTTATACATAAAAATTCGGAATCATAACATATAGCATGTTTGAGGTGAGTGCTCACTCAAACTATAGGATTAATCAATCCACAACTTCATTAGGTTTGGCTCATAAGAAAGTTCTACACTAACTCAGCATGACAAAATTAAGTGGTTTATACTACATGTACTATCTTTAATGTCGGGTAATGAATTGGTTTTTTTTAACATTACGCAATGGTTCTTTTGTTTTTGTTGGGTCAGTAAATTCGATGAACAACCCGTGTGCTGAATAGATAGGCTGGTATGTGCTCGTGGGTAGGTTGGTATTTTCTTAGAACACTCTTTAAGGTTAAAATATATTATTGTTTTACGGGTATTTAATAATTCTTTGTCTATATCTTTTATCACATGTTAAAAGTTTCTCATACGTCTTTTAAGGCTGGGTGATGTATTTTATACAAATTGCTAACATTGTTTAGATGTTTCTGTGACTTTATGTTATTATTATTATTATTAGTATTAGTATTATTATTATTTGACTTACACAATAGAACACTACATTAACATTTCAATACGACGGTTATAAACCTTTATTTGCATGTTAAGAGACAAGAAGCTAACTTTATTGAAAATCAGTAAAATTTGTCCAGAATGTAATGGAGAACCTCGCAGATCAACGATAGTTCATACAAATGTACATATGTTTTGTATTATCATTGGAGTTATTACAAATTGATAAATTAAAGCCAGTGACAATACATTATGTATTGAAATTAATAAACAGTTTTTACTACATGTATTTTATAAAAGATTTGGATTGGAACTCATGTTTTTCATAGCAAATTAATATAAAGTAACTTATGTTTTTATAATAATGATAATATGGAAGAAGACATTTGATCATTCTTCCATACCTAGACAAAGAAAAAGATTTATGTAAGGATCGGATAATAAGTCTTATATCATCACAAACAGAAACATTATTTGGTGACAGTAAGGAGTTACAATTTGATGGTCAATAACAACCCCCACTGTGTAATGTGCCATTAACCAAATGTTCTCATTTCCTCTGTATCTCTATATCTAATTTAAACAGGCAATTTTGTTCACTTTTAACTCTTGAGAGGAAAGAACGCACATCGCTGAAACAACTCTTAAAATCAATGCAAGTACATGTATGTCGGACATCAAATCTATGACAGATAGTGAAGTAATCATTTTATTGATATCGTGCAAAAAGATCATGAAAGAATAATACAAAGTGAAGAAAGTGTGGCTACATTGTACTTTCCTGAATATTATTTAATATATAAACAGGTTTTCAGTATCAGATGGTGTGCGCGCTTACTGGAGTTAATGGCGAAAAATTTCATGTTTCCGATTTTTCGTAGTAACATTATAATGCATCAATAGATATATCAAAACACTGAATTTTATAATGGAATATTATTCATCAAAATGTATGTGATTATTATTAAAAACGTAAAAGGTCATCTTTTGGAAAGTCAAAAGATTTGGATATGTTAAAGAAAGTTGTATTTTGTACAGCAAAATATATAAAAAGGCTAGGAAATGTCATCTTTTTGAAGGTCAAAAGATGTGGATATGTCATAAAAGGTTATATTTTGTTGTACAAAACGTGTAGAAAGGCCTTCCAAAAGGTCATCTTTTTGGAAGGTCAAAAGATTTGGTCATGTCACGAAAGGTAATATTTTGCAGTACAAAATGTATAAAAAGGCTAGAAAAAGTCATCTTTTGGAAGGTTAAAAGATTTGGATATGTTACGAAAGGTCACATTTTGTAGTACAAAATATATAAAAAAGCTAGGAAAGGTCATATTTTGGAAGGTTAAAAGATTTGGATATGTCATAAAAGGTCATATTTTGTAGTACAAAATGTATAGAAAGGCTAGGAAAGGTCATCTTTTGGAAGGTTAAAAGATTTGGATATGTCATAAAAGGTCATTATTTGTAGTACATAATGTATAGAAAGGCTAGGAAAGGTCATCTTTTAGAAGATCAAAGATGTGGATATGTCATAAAAGGTCATATTTTGTAGTACAAAATATATATAAAGGCTAGGAAATGTCATCTTTTGGAAGATCAAAAGATTTGGATATGTCATAAAAGGTCATATTTTGTAGTACAAAATGTATAGAAAGGCTAAGAAAGGTCATCTTTTGGAAGATCAAAAGATGTGGATATGTCATAAAAGGTCATATTTTGTTGTACAAAATATATAGAAAGGCTAGGAAAGGTATCTTTTGGAAGGTCAAAAGATTTGGATATGTCATAAAAGGTCATATTTTATAGTACAAAATATATAGAAAGGCTAGGAAGGTCATTTTTGGAAGGTCAAAAGATTTGGATATGTCATAAAAGGTTATATTTTGTAGTACAAAATGTATAGAAAGGCTAGGAAAGATAATCTTTTGGAAGGTCAAAAGATGTGGATATGTCATAAAAGGTCATATTTTGTAGTACAAAATGTATAGAAAGGCTAGGAAAGATAATCTTTTGGAAGGTCAAAACATGTGGATATGTCATAAAAGGTCATATTTTGTAGTACAAAATATATAGAAAGGCTAGGAAAGGTCATCTTTTGGAAGGTCAAAACATGTGGATATGTCATGAAAGGTCATGTTTTGCTGTACAAAATGTTTAGAAAGGCTAGAAAAGGTAATCTTTTGTAAGGTCAAAAGAATTGGATATGTCATAAAAGGCCATATTTTGCTGTACAAAATGTATAGAAAGATATATTAGATGTGGATATATCAGAAAAGTCCAACTCTTGTCGCATAAAATCTATTGAAAGGTTAGCAAAAGGTAATATTTTGGAAAATCAAAAGGTGTAGGTATGCCACAAAAGGTCAAAATGTGATGTATAAAATATATAAAAAGGCCTACAAAGATAAACTTTTGGAAGGCTAAAATGTCAAAAAAGGTGAAATTTTATTGAACAATATGTGATAAAAGTGAGCCATTTGTAAATTACAAAAGGTATACAAAAGATCATTTTTCGACACCTTTCCAAAAAGTTGGATATGTGATCAAAAGACAATGAAAGCTTTATAAAAGATGGTCTTTTATTAACCTTTTGACTACATTAAAAGGTGATATTTCGCCCAGTGTATGTTAGCACCCGTACCTGCAAAGTTTTTGGCAAAGAAAATGATAGCGTTCCACACACATACTTGGAGATTTGCTCTATTACACTCCAAAGCAAAAATCACATCTTCCAAATAAGGTAACTCTGGTCTGTAGTTAAGGTTATGTTCATCTATTTTGGCAATGTTAAGTAAGCAAACACCACCAGGGGGCTTATATGTAAACTCCTTTTTCATGTTTAGGCTTGCTCTGTGGCGCCTGGGACAAATTATTGCCAAATCTGAATGAATTTCCATAATGTATTCCATCCTTTTGAATGCAATTGTATCCGGAAGCAAGTTCACTTTTTTGCTTCCGCTTGGGTCTTTATAAACCCTTCCATTTCTAACCAGTGGTTTATATTCCTTGAACCAATCTATAGAGTCGTCACACATCCAAATCTTCCTCAGTTTGAAATGCTTGGCGATTTTTACGATCCAGTGCCGCGCGTACCCTACACCTACGACATTTTCTGGAAGTTGGATTATTGGACATTCTGCTCCAATTTTTTCGTAATACATGGCAAACTGACTTGGTCTGACAACAAGGATGGAAATGGTGTAATCATGTCCATTTGTATCTTCATCATTTGGGTTTTTATCCACATTGGCGCATCGATTCAATTTAATGTTTGATTTATCGGAACGGTCACACGAGGGAATGAAAACCCATCTTGGTCTCAAGTCTCTGTCCACCTTTTCAATGTCAATCGTTTTGTTATGGTTGTTCCTGATGAATGACCAAAGGTCTTCGTCGTTTCCAGAAGGCAAACTCATTGTTAAAACATAACGACCTATTTTCAGATATCTTTGAAACTGCAGAATGCTTGTTTCATACTTCGATTCATATTTCTGCAAAAGGTCAATTATTTTTGTCTTACAACGCTCAAAGAACTCCTTCTCATACACTTCTTTATCTTTACCTTTCTTGCCTTTCGTCTGGAACTCTTCAAACGATACTTGCCCCGATACAATGTTTTTACACTGTGATATTTGCTTCTTTACACGCGCTTTAACCTCTTCCAATACTTGTGTTTCCATTCGGCCATGTTTGGATACAATCTCCTGATACTCTAATTCCTTCTTAATGATATATGTCTTATACTTAAATTTTAGGCACAGTAAAAAGTATTCAACTTTCAATTCTAGTTTTAGCATTTGTTGCTCATAATGATCAAATTGAGGGTTTGCATACATTTGTAGCTTTTCTAATTCTTTTTTAGTACTTTTATAATTAAAATTTACCTTGTCCAAAAACTCTTTCAAATACTCAAATATTTCTGTTGGCATTTCAAATTCGACAGTACGCTCTTTATTTTCTCTGTCTTGTACACGTCTTCTTTTATTTTTCAAGAATGTCACCACTCTTGGTAAATTCCTAAATACCCTATCTAAATGTATCTTCTGATTTTTACCTGAACCAGATAGGAATTTATCCGGAAGTGGAAATCTTTCTGCAAACCTTGGGTGTTCTAACTCAGCATTTTGTTCATAGTGAGAACCATCCCAAGGTAATTGGTCTCCCATCGTAGCCATCTGTCATTATCTGTAAGAAATAATACAAATAACTAAATGCTTAGCAAATCAAACAGGTGTATTCAATTTATATCTGTTCATGACTCTACACTAACACATTAGCTTAATTGGTAGAGTGCTCGTTCCGTACGTGGGAGGCCTTGGGTCCAAACACCGACCGGGTCTGACCAAGACTTTAAAATAGGCACTGTTTATTCTTTTGCCAAGCACTCTGTATTTAGAAATTAAAGAATTAAACATCAATGTCCTGTGGCACGGTAGGCACGTCACGTTAAAGAACCCTCCCTCCACATTGCCTTGAGTGTACTGGTCAAAATTATTTCTGCCACTTTAATTACAGGTGGTGACGTCTGGATATAAGTGATATATCCTGTACTATGCCGTAAAACCCTATTTGATCAATAAACATTATATACAAGACCGGTGGCAGGGATTTTTCTGGGTATCCACAGGGTCCGGTAAACGGACCCATGCCCAGTACCGTAACTACCTATGAGGCAACCGAGGCAAATGCCTCGGTAAAAATTTAACTAAGTGTTACCCGAACTTCACAATGATTATTGAGCTTTTAGCGACTTTGCCTGTTGGATCGTGCAGCTGCAAAACAATCCTTCTCAGCACTACGCAGACTAAAAACATGGCAGAGAAGCAGCAGGTCAGATAAAAGACTGTCTATGGTACAAACAATCCAACTTATTTTACAACAGCTGGTATAGTTTTGAGCTTTCCAATAAACCTGTTTTTAAATACCTTTCTTACGTGTAAAAGATGTAAAACATTGAGACTGTTGGTACTGAATGTCATTATTTTCAATTCTTGCCTCGGTTTATTTAAGGTCCTAGTTACGGTACTGATGCCCAATGCAAAAAAGCATGCATTTTTCCCAATTCTGAAGTAGAAATTTCCCAATTGGCTACGATTATCAATTTAATAAAAAGAATCACAAGATCGTCAACATTAGGCTCAAAGGCGGATGACAGTTATCCTATTCTTATAATGATGTCGCTCGATATTTTTTTAATTAACCCGCATTTTATGTTACTCTCTGCTTCATGGTGTAAGGGAAGCAACTCGAAGAATAATCAACTTCGTCATTTAGATGTTTGTATTGAGGCCGATTATAGATGACGAAGTTACAAACATCTCCGCGATATATATGATCTTGTTTGTTGTTTACTGAAGTCAAGTCACACAATAGCAAGTACTACGCTAAAAAATCCGATTTGCTGATGTAACGGAGTAAAAAATATTACAATACTACACTGCCAAGACCAAATCCTCTAGTGATTCTACGGCAGCCGCTACCACTTCCGTGACTGAAAAAATTAAGAGTGAACATGAACACGTGAACGAGGTACCAGTAGTACTGCAACTGCTGAAATAGAACCAAGTGCCTCTAAGCCGTCCATGGGTTAAACTAAGGATCCAGACAGTAGTGACAGTGATTCTTGTGAATCTGATGATAAATATGAACCAGATCTAAAGAGGAAAAGACTTGTCGACCAAAGATTGTTTAATGGAAGTAAATATGATGTTATACCCTGATATAATTTGTTCAATTACCAGTATTAAAGTGGTCTAGAATTTCTAATATGTTGTTGTGATTTTTCCCGAAATCATGTGTTTGTCGAGCATTTTTTCCCAATTTCATCCCAAGGTCCTTTTCCCAAAAAGGCCAGAAAAATCCCTGGGTGGTATAGTGGATATTTTACAGTTTCGGAGATATTACTGTGTACAGTGACGTGGGTTTCAATATCCTTCTACTGTTCGATGACAGTGAATTATGCTAAATGTCAATAACACAGTGACAGAGCCCCAAAGAAGACAAGTGAACATCAGTTGCAACTAGGATGCCTGAAGCAATAGTTTACCCAGAAGACAATTGTTTGATTAACCAAATTACTAGTAGGAACCACTCTGATACTTCAGATTGAATTAATTATCTGCCTCAACCGATGAAATGTTATTTTTATATTGCTGTTAAAACATGCCACCTTTCAGCTGTTAACAGGTTAAGGCAGATAATTTGGCCTAAGACACTATATTCAAACACTTATTACTACCTCATACCACTGTAGAATGGCAGGCATTCAGATCTTCATACAAGTCAGGAATTAATTCGTTTAACAACCAATGATAGTGTTCCTAATACGTGACATTAGTTATAATTTCTTCAAATATCGAAATTTGGTAGTGTTTGAACTCTTGTTTTGATTGTCACGTAGCAACTACCAGGAAGTGGATATTTCTAGAGAACTCCTACAAAGGGAGACTACTCCACTTTCAAAAAATAGACAAAATACTTGGGTGTATAGAAACACGTGTTAAACAAAGTGGGGGAAAATTTGCATTGGTTGTGGTTAAAGACTAATTAAATTTGAGTTTAAAATTTTCTTCATTAGAAGTACAACGTAGATATTTTTAATAATTTTCCTAAAAATTGAAATGATGATATTCACTTTAGACATGACCAACGAACTTCAACGTTATGACCATATTCTTCCTGTTGGTTTTGGGGATTTTTTCATTATTTCAGTTGTTGTGGGTCCACTCGCGCAAACTGTGACACGAGGAACTATACAGCAAGTACCGTTACCCGAACAAACACGTGTACTGATTTATAGTCCGTATCATTTAAATATAACTACACTATATTATCCAACATAATAATAAAAAATAGTTATTTTAAAACGGACTATACACCCTTTCAAATAGTCGATGTGCCGAGTTATCGTTCTTGATGTGACGTCATTTTAGGCAATAGTGCATACAGGCGCCATATTAATATGGGTATCTGGTCAACTCGTTCCAATTCCAACTCGTTCCAACTGATTTTCGCCAACTCGTTCCAACTTTTTTACCAACTCGTTCCAATTTTTTCACCAACTCATTCCAAATTTAAGAATTTCTAATAATTTTAGCCTTAAACAACTCGTTCCAACTTTTAATATCATTAAATGATTAATTTAATATACTGAGATGATTTAAAAATCAAGAATCCCCTAATGTTTGATTAATCACAACGTTGCTCAGCGGTATCCTCTTCAAGAGACATAAAAGTCCAAAGTTCCAAAAGATATATATTGCAGAGATTTCTTTTTTTAATGTTACATTTTTTCTTTTCTGTTTTATTTCTTTTGTATCTTTCTTCATTTCTTTTCTTATTGTGTTTATTATTTCATTCATTCTGATTGGTTCGTTGTTATTTTTTACTGTTATCGTGAGTAGTTTTCGTTGATCTTGTTTCAGAATACTTTGTGTTTTTAAACCATTTTCGTGTATTTTTCACGCACACTTGTCGGTAAAAAGATGAAAACAACATAATTTTTCAATCGCACACTTATGTTTACAAAACAAGTAAAGGGTTTAAATTATTTGCGAAACTAAATTAAAATTCCCTTAAAAAATAAAGGACACACTGCTAATGCGCTTGTTAACCTATCTGTTTATCTGTTTATGGTGCCGATCTACCTAATAGTTCCGACAGTCTTTATAAACAAAGACATAGCAATTAATTGTGACCACAATACATAATATTATTTATTATTTATCTGTTATATAATTTATTTGTTAATTTAATTGTTTATCTATATTATGCTATTCTTAGTACGTCAGGTTTAATGTGTGTTTATCACTTGAAATAAAGGATACTATGGGGAATATTTATCTATTGAAAAGAAAATAAAATAAAATAAAATAAAATAAAATAAAATAAAATAAAATAAAATAAAATAAAATAAAAACGCATGTAGATCAAATCAGCTTTATTGAGAAATTTGGTTCGAGTTGGTAGTTGGAACGAGTTGTCAAAAAGTTGGAACGAGTTGGTAATTCAGTTGGAACGAGTTGGTAGTCAAAAGTGGAACGAGTTGGCAAAAATCAGTTGGAACGAGTTGGAATTGGAACGAGTTGACTAGTATTCATTAATATGTATAGCTATCTCAGTATGTTTACCAGTTTCCTGATCGCTTCATATTATCACACAAAAGACGAACTACAATCGGATGACATTACAAAGCTAAAAGGTAAATATTGATATTTTATTATTTAAGTGGTTAAATAAATATAATCCATTATATTGTCTGTATTTTTCATTTTATTAGTCATCAGCCGGTATGACCTGATGACACGTTCCGGTCTGGTTACATTACAGATAAACATGCAAGGATTTATCGACGGTCATTAAATTTAGGCTGTGTACATGAAACTGATTTTTTTGACTGATATTTACTTAGCTACATCTACAATATTTATAACTAAATCTCTCTACCACAGATTAAAAAAACTAAAGATTTATTGAAGCCCCCCTCCCACGGTGTCTCTACTGCAAGTTTTTATAACTAAAAAGAAGTCACAAGTATATTTATAAAATTATTAAAAAAAATAGATACACAAAAGATCTACATTTTTGTACTTTCAGACCTTGTAATTAATAATGGCTGATCCAGTTATAATATCTCCTGTTGCCGTAGTGATGTGCCGATGATCGATTATAATCGAAAATCGATCGATTGTGGCCTGATTTTAAGCGCTCGATTATGTGGTTGAATAATCGATGATCGGTTCTCTTTTTTGCGGGAAGAAACTACGGATAGAGAACAAGAAAAAAAAAACAAAACATGGCTGACATGCACGTAGATAGGTCATTCAAACTCTACAAATCAACTCATAATCACAACAAACACAGTTATTTAGTTTATTTAGTGGTATTTATTAGTATATATACATTTTTATAACAATTGCAATTACTAAACAATACTTAAATTCTATGTTTTGTACTGAACAATGAGCAAATGTTTATTTTCTATGTATTTATTACATAATCGATTATTTCCGATAATTAGTTACTTGAGTAGTTCCGATTATCGATTATGAAAACCCAACCGATTCCCATCACTAGGTGCATGTTAAAAGTGCAATTCTAAAGTAAAAATTGTGAAAACTTTTAAATTTAATTCCTTTCTATAAATATATTTCTGATACTGAAATTTTAGGCCCAGTATAAAGTATTTCAATTTTAGTTTTAGTATTGGTTGCTCATAGTGATCTAAGTGAGGGTTTGCATACTTTCTAATACTAATACTTAATTTAAAGTTAAACATGTGAACTTTCAACACAGAGCTGGGTGCCGAGGTGGGGCAAGTCTCTTCTGTTTAGCAAACTTAGAATGGAAAGGACATGAACTGTGGGACCTCGCATATATCCATTAAATTCTTGGATACAGGAACATCATACTTATTAACATACTGTGATGACGCCCATAAAACGTTTTAAGTCTTTTTAGGTCCTTGGTAAGGCTAGGCTTGCAATATCTCTGCATCAACAATTTATTTATGTAAGAAAATATTATCCTAGGAAAATATTTTATTGGGGATAAAATTAACTGTTACACCAATATACACCTGTCATAGGCAGATTTTATAAAAATAAATATATTAAATATATACAATAAAATGTGTAATAGGTTTGTCAGACTGTCTAAATAGTTATATTTAAGAATTAACTTTGACATTTTTTATCATTTTAAACCCAAAAACCAGTAATTTTGCATTTATATTTATAATTTTATTGATAATTAAATGTTTTCAAAACTCTACTTTCAAATTGTCACCATCATATGGCGCATAAATACAAATAACATCGCTGACGTAATGAGCTCGTAATCATTAACAACTGCCAACTCCATCATCTTTTCTATTGATCACGTGACCAATGTTGGTAATCATAAATAAACTGAAAACGATGATATTAAAAAGATACATAGAATTAAATTATTCAAATATATACGTTAAAATTTATGGCACACATAGCTTCCCCCTTCATGATTTACGTTTAATCACATAACAAGTCATATGGAAAAATCACTAAGAAAGTCATATAGTTCATATGGAAAATCACATATAAAGTCATATAGTTCATATGGAAAATCACATATAACGTCATATATTTCATATGGAAAATCACATAAAGTCATATAGTTCATATGGAAAATCACATAACGTCATATAGTTCATATGGAAAATCACATATAACGTCATATAGTTTATATGGAAAATCACATATAAAGTCATATAGTTCATATTGAAAATCACAAATAAAGTCATATAGTTTATATGGAAAATCACATATAAGGTCATATAGTTCATATGGAAAATCACATATAAAGTCATATAGTTCATATGGAAAATCACATAAAGTCATATAGTTCATATGGAAAATCACATAAAGTCATATAGTTCATATTGAAAATCACATATAAAGTCATATAGTTCATATGGAAAATCACATAAAGTCATATAGTTTATATGGAAAATCACATATAACGTCATATAGTTCATATGGAAAATCACATAAAGGCATATAGTTCATATGGAAAATCACATATAACGTCACATAGTTCATTATGGAAAATCACATATAAAGTCATATAGTTCATATGGAAAATCACATATAAAGTCATATAGTTCATATGGAAAATCACAAATAAAGTCATATAGTTTATATGGAAAATCACATATAACGTCATATAGTTCATATGGAAAATCACATATAAAGTCATATACTAGTAGTCAATATGGAAAATCACATATAAAGTCATATTTTATATGGAAAATCACATATAAAGTCATATAGTTAATATGGAAAATCACACATAAAGTCATTGTTTATATGGAAAATCACATAATGTCATAGTTCATATGGAGCATTCAACATGTCTTTTTCAACAAACCAAATGATTAGGCCATATAAAATAATATCTAGATGTTCATCCCCGTCCCACATTTTTTGGGCTGCAAGAAATTCCTGATCAATCTCGACTTGTATAACCTATGTTAGCACCCGTACCTGCAAAGTTTTTGGCAAAGAAAATGATAGCGTTCCACACACATACTTGGAGATTTGCTCTATTACACTCCAAAGCAAAAATCACATCTTCCAAATAAAGTAACTCTGGTCTGTAGTTAAGGTTATGTTCATCTATTTTGGCAATGTTAAGTAAGCAAACACCACCAGGGGGCTTATATGTAAACTCCTTAGTCATGTTTAGGCTTCGTCTGTGGCGCCTGGGACAAATTATTGCCAAATCTGAATGATCTTCCATAATCTTTTCCATCGCTTTGAATGCTCTTGTATCCGAAAGCAAGTTTACTTGTTCGCTTCCGCTTGGGTCTTTACAAACCTTTCCATTTGTAACCAGTGGTTTATATTCCTTGAACCAATCTATAGAGTCGTCACACATCCAAATCTTCCCCAGTTTGAAATGCTTGGCGATTTTTACGATCCAGTACCGCGCGTACCCTACACCAACGACATTTTCTGGAAGTTGGATTATTGGACATTCTGCTCCCATAACTTTGTAATACATGGCAAACTGACTTGGTCTGACAACAAGGATGGAAATGGTGTAATCATGTCCATTTGTATTTTCATCATTTGGGTTTTTATCCACATTGGAGCATCGATTCAAATTAATGTTTGGTTTATTGTAACGGTCACACGAGGGAATGAAAACCCATCTTGGTCTCAAATCTCTGTCCACCTTTTCAATGTCAATCGTTTCGTTATGGTTGTTCCAGATGAATGACCATAGGTCTTTTCCAGAAGGCAAACTCATGCTTAAAACATATTCACAATCTACATATAGATATCTTTTAAGCTGTTGAATACGTGTATCATACTCCGAGTTATATTTCTGTAAAAGGTCAATTATTTTTGTCGTATGCCGCAAAAACCGCCAAAAGAACTCCATCTCATACACTTCTTTATCTTGTTGGCCTTTCCTCTGTAATTTTTTACCTTTCTTGCTTTTCGTCTGAAACTCTTTATCTTTTTGGTCTCTCTTCTGTAAAAACTTTTCAAACAATACTTGCCCCGATACAATATTTTTAAACTGGGATACTTGGTTTTCTACACGCGCTTTAACCTCTTCCAATTCTTGTGTTTCCATTCGGCCATGTTTGGATACAATGCCCTGATACTCTAATTCTTTCCTAATGAGATATTTGCAATAGTTAAATTTTAGATCCACTATAAAGTATACATATTTAAATTCTTGTTTTAGCATGTGTTGCACATAATGATCAAGTTGAGGGTTTGCATACATTTGTCGCTTTATTGCTTCTTTAGTACTCTTATGTTTAAGAGTTACCTTATTGAAAATTTTTTTCAAATACTCTGATATTTTTGTTGGTTTTTCAAATTCGTTAGTACGCTCTACATTTTCTCTTTCTTGTACATGTCTTCTTTTATTTTTTAAGAATGTCACCACTGTTGGTAAATTCTCTGATACCTTATGTAAATTTATTTTCTTATTTGTACCTGAACCAGATAGGAATTCATCCGGAAGTGGAAATCTTTCTGCAAAAATTGGGTCTTCTAATTTTTCATTTTGTTTATAGTGTGAACCATCCCAAGGTAATTGGTCTCCCATCGTAGCCATCTGTTATTATCTGTAAAAAATAATACAAATAACTAAATGCTTAGCAAATCAAACAGGTGTATTCAATTTATATCTGTTCATGACTCTACACTAACACATTAGCTTAATTGGTAGAGTGCTCGTTCCGTACGTGGGAGGCCTTGGGTCCAAACACCGACCGGGTCTGACCAAGACTTTAAAATAGGCACTGTTTATTCTTTTGCCAAGCACTCTGTATTTAGAAATTAAAGAATTAAACATCAATGTCCTGTGGCACGGTAGGCACGTCACGTTAACCCTTTTACTCCCAAGGCGACATATTTGTCGTTTAGGGGTTCAGTACCAAAGCGACATATTTGTCGTTTAGGGGTTAACTACCAAAGCGACAAATATGTCGTTTAATTGGTTTACATTCAATTTCAAGATAAAAAGTGTTATTACATTGTCATTCATATTTACGCTGGTCGGTTACGTTTATTTTACGTTGGTGACGTATGTAAGCTCACATGACGTCATTTACGCCGATGACGTAATATGCGTCACGGAAGCCTATGACGTAGGCTACATACGATTTTGTCTTGGTGCTAGGTCACTGTTTTGTGTCGGACAAGAAAGAATCATGTCGTAAGACTGTGAACTTGTGTGTGGTCTGTGTAACACTTAAAAATTTAAAATTCTCAGAAGTTTTAGAACTTCAGATATTTAAAATTTTAACTTAAAACCTAAAATACTAAATATCCAAAATCTTTTTAAGTTTTTAGAATTTTAGGTTTTTGACCAAAAATCTAAAAAGTCATATATCCAAAATAGTGTTAGTTTTTGAGCTTTTGGATTTTTAGATTTTTTACTCAAACTGTTATATTAAATATCAAAGGAATTAGCAAGTCTCAGTGATCGTGACCACCGCTCAAAAAATGTCACTCGCACTACCGCACTCATAGAAGTCCTACCTTTTGGGGCTCGACCTTAATTATATAATTGGAAAGATTTATTTATTTATTTATTTATTTATTTTAAAATAAAGAAATAAAGTTCTTGTGATATTTAGACGTCGAATTGACCTATTGGAAAACCCGAGTTTACTCTCCAGGTTCGGGAGAGGCCGCGGTGGCCTAATGGATAAGACGTTAGTCTTCAAATCCAGGGTCTTTCACCTCTGTGAGTCCCGCTCAAACAACACGTAGGGAAGTAAATGTTCCTTGGCCTTGGCCTTTACTCGTTCACTTGGCAACAGTATAATGATGCGGGTGAGTGGTACGATTGTCTGCGGTGTACTGACTCTGTGAACTAGCACATTAAAGTCGCCCTGAGTGCGCGCTAATACAAAGCAGACCATACAACACACTCGCACTTCACATGCATACACAAAATTGTTCATAGATTAATCCATAGAGATTAATAAAATAGTTCTCGTCGCAAAAAGCTGAAATTGCCGATGCGACGTTAAGCAACATTCGACCAACCAACCAACCAATCTCAGGTTCGATTCTTCAGTAACTTGGATACGTACATACATGTAGGTTATCTAGTAAAATCTAAGCAAGAAGAGCGACAGTGTCCACGTACACAATATAAGTACATGGGTGTATATATGTATCACATTGTTTTATGTATCGTTGAATGCAAATCTTGACGCTATCTATTGATACACTATGAGTGTGGTACGGAGGTTCAGTCAAACCTTACTTTTTTGAAGCAACGAAGTTGGGTCTAACCTAAGTAGAATTATCTAAAATCATTGAGATGTTATGCACAAGTCGCTTTAATAAAAAAAATATACCTACTTACTTACTTATTGTCCTGCGATTGTAATATGTAAATAGATCTCATGATCACTGAGTAATGCAGTAAAGGTTTAATGCGTTTTTGAAAACATTAAGCCTAAATTTTAAAACTTAGCGAGCTTTGAATGTGACTTATTACAGTATTTATAGCATTTGAGAAAACTTCAAAATTAAATTTTATAAGGTCGTGAGCTTTTCTGTTGTCTGTACAGGTATCTCATATTTTATCAAATGAAGCCTTTCGTTGGCGGCATATTTAAGGTACAAGTCCAAATATAAAAAAGAATCAGTTCAAGATCACTAGGATAGATGACAATGACTATAAGCATTGCGTGTCAAGACAAAACATATTTTACTACAGATACCACAGATTTAAATTTATCATTGACCGATTGGATGAATGACGAAAGGACAACCGCTACCTATTTTCAAGTCTTGTTCTAACTCGGGAAGGGTTCGAACCCCATCCTCACACATGTCAGCATACCGGGAATGAGCAATCTACTAAATGAGGTTGTGGAATATTATGATTGTCGACAAACTCAGCAAAAATAAATGTTGTTTTACTTTCACAGTATAAACAATATAACGTTTCTATTCCCCCCCCCCCTTTTTTTTTGAGACATTGAATTATTTTGTTTAATTTTGAGTTATCTGGACAAAGAAATTACCGATATTTTATATGTCGCCTTGAAGATTGTTTGTTTCAATAGAAATTACAACATATCGTAGAATTTATGCGTTTTCCGCGACCAGTCGTGTTTTGTTGATTTCTCTCGTGTTCAAGTACCCTTACTGTCGAATGTATGCATGATAACGATTTTTAAAAATTGTATACAATTTTCATCGTTTTCATAAAGCTTGTTCAAGATATAACAGTATATGCTTAATCTTTGATTAAAAGTACTCTTACTGTATTAAACATGTCCATTTTCATTCATTTCTCGCTTCATAATCAGAAAAAAAGAGTTGCTACTGTACAGTTTCACTGACCATTCGTTCACACACTGTCTTGATTGGTGTGAAACATACTGTTTATTTCTCTTTCTGTGTGCATTATAATTCTGTATTTTTTCAAATACTAGAGTTAATTGTAAAATCTACAAGTTTATGCTGCGATATCTTTACTTTCTCCGATAAAGATATTCTGTCTGGCTGAATTTTTTTACTTCGTATGTGAGAGGTCGTGGGTTCGAATCACATCCGGAGTCTTCCGCCAAGCACTTGGCGATAAGAAATTTAAGTCACCTGGTCCTTCTGAAGAGACCTTAAAAACCTATGCCCTGTATAAAGCTTAAGTCATGCGTGGTATCTACCCGAAGAACCGTCCCTGCATATTGTTCTCAGCACACTGCAAAAGTAAAAAATTCTGTCAATTTATCTATAGCTGGTGACGCCGCGATGTAAGTAAAATATTCTTGACTAGATGTGAAACTTTACATCCAATCAATCAATTGCTGTTCAGGGTGTTTTGCAGAATACATGATTATGCATTCAAAATATTTGAGAAAAAAATGGCCCAAACGTAAAATTCACTCTGAAAATAATAGAATCCTAAAAAGTTTATTAGAAATAACCATGCCCGATAAGTGTATAAAATTTCATTATAAAATATTACAGAAATAATGAAAAAATCTAGCGCGAGAGCAGAAGCAGCTTACACTTTTCGAATGGTGGTCCCGGCGTTGGACATTTGAGCGAAAGCATAGGACAAAAGAGCGAAAATAATCGGACGTTTGAGCGTCAAAGTAATGGAAATTTGAGCGACAAAGTAATGGAAATCCCTCATATGTCCACTAAAGTCGTCGCTTAAAAGTCCTCTATGAGTTTTTTTAATTTTCGCTCAAATGTCCTGCGCCCGATGACTCAGGGTTACCCTTAGCAAAGGCGGATCCAGAATTTTAGAAATAGTGGGGGGGGGGGGGTATAATGCGAGAGCCGAAAGCTCGAACCTTCTAGGTTTTTGAAAAAATGGCGCAAAAATCCTTTTTGGTGCAATCGGAGCTGCATCAAATAGGAAAAAAATCTTTCATTCAAAATGCCTGCATCATAGTATTAAAAAAGTGTGAACAATATGTATTATTAGCGACATAAAGGCACTGCTTAGTCACGATCAATCGTGGACTTGGTAATTATTTTGTAAAATTTCGATCCAATAATGTAAAAATCCAAAAAACTTAAAAACTTGAAACGATTTTGTTTATTGTATTTTTTTTTTTTTTTAGATTTTTGGTGAACTTGATTCACGAATGATTTTTTAAAGAGAATGCAATGGCCTATATGTTTTATTATGAAAATGGCATTCAATTAAAGATTGTCACAATGAAAAGTTCAAAAAATCGGTTCAGTAATAAATTGATGTAATATTCCAAAATTATCAATGAATTTTGGTATTATCTGGAGTTCAATGTGCACAGATGAATACGACGTCATAATACTGTGGGATCTGACGTCATGTTTCTGTCGTTGCCTTTGGGTTTGCACAGCGTCAATAATTTGAACGTCTGGGAGTAAAAGGCACATCACGTTAAAGAACCCTCCCTCCACAATGCCTTGAGTGTACTGGTCAAAATTATTTCTGCCACTTTAATTACAGGTGGTGACGTCTGGATATAAGTGATATATTCTGTACTATGCCGTAAAACTCTATTTGATCAATAAACATATATACAAGACCGGTGGTATAGTGGATATTTACAGTTTCGAAGATATTACTGTGTACAGTGACGTGGGTTTCAATATCCTTCTAATGTTCGATGACAGTGAATTATGCTAAATGTCAATAACACAGCGACAGAGCCCCAAAGAAGACAAGTGATCTTCAGTTGCAACTAGGATGCCTGAAGCAATGGTTTACTCAGAAGACAATTGTTTGATTAACCAAATTACTAGTAGGAACCACTCTGATACTTCAGATTGAATTAATTATCTGCCTCAACCGATGAAATGTTATTTTATATTGCTGTTAAAACATGCCACCTTTCAGCTGTTAACAGGTTAACCCTCTTACTCCGACGCATTTTGAAAATCCGGCACTGAAGTGACAAGCGACGTCATAGTTTTATGACGTGAATTCCGGAGACAACTTATGACGTCATGAAAAAGCACTTGTTTTGCCGATCAGCTAATGAATGAATTCAAGCGATTCTTTATTTAAGCTGCTCACTTTGCCGATCTGTTTCAGAGAGAGAGAGAGAGAGACAGAGAGACTGGACAAGTCAGAGAGGTTATCAAAACATGATCAGTGTGCAAGGAAAGAGGATATCAAAGAGACAATTGACTGTTCTTAAAAATGAAGCAAATTCTGATAAGTATTTTAATCATACAACTGGTGAAAACACACATATGTAAGTGTAGAACAGTGTCACTACAGTTCATCCAAAGAATAAACAAGTGTTATACATTGTTCTACATTCTAAACTTTCTATACATGGTTATACTTATAAATGTATACAAAAGTTGAAATTGTGATAGATTGAAAACTTGTTCAATTAATCGTATATTGTATAGTAAATGCACTAAATATTTAAGTTAATCGCACGATTCCTTCGTTCTAAATCGACTATTCTCCAGACCTGGTATGTATAGCGGTGTTAGAATAAAATAACACCTAAATCTTCGCTCCCAACGATGCCTTTTCGTTTTGACAGATATTGCTTAAGTTTGTGCCTGTCTTTAACCGATATAACTCTATTAATTGCAACATGCTGACTAACCTGTAATTGTCGTAAAATCCGCTTTCATAATACAGCACATATATTTTTTAATGATGTCTATGTAAAATAAAAGGAATTGACCCAAGAAAATTAATGCATGTAAAAATTTACATTAATAAAATCTTGGTTAAAGTTACTTTCTATAGAAAAAAGTATGTTCTAAAGTGTCATGTCAATAAAGATATCTCTGGTAACGGAAAAGTATTACTATATGTACATGAAAACGGTGATTAAAAGCAAAAAAATGCTATTTCCATACATTTGACTACATATACATATTGCGATTTCATAATGATGAAAGGTCTGCCCCCGAACAATGTAGGTATTTAATTTAGTTTACACTGACCTAAAGATTATCCACGGGCATGTCTTCTACCATGGTAAAAAAATTGAAAAACGCTTAAAAACGAAACCATTATCCTTGTCCGTAATCATATATAATAGCGTATACAAAACGCGTGTAAGCTTCGGTAGCTCGGTGGTAAAGTATGTGGACTGCTAAGATATCACGGGATGCTATGTGTGGGTCCGAATTCCCAAAACCTTGCCACGGGATTTTGTTTTTCGTTTTTTTCTAATAATGTATCGTCAAAATTTATGTCCTAATCACAATCCAGAAGCAAAGTAAAAAATAATATTTAACTCAATTGTAAACAAGTAACAATAATTTTTTTCGTCCAAAGTGTTCATGTCTAAGCAAATTGTAGAAGCATCAATATTTCTATAACAAGACAAAGTGAAAGTCGTATGAAACAGGTCTCAACATTACTGGTACATGTAACAAAACATTATAATAGTGACCTTATAAAGGTAAAATCTTAAAGCCATACCAGGAATATGACTGTGGGCCGATCGCTCGCAAAAAACATAGACATCCTTATAATTGATTATTCATTAAAACCGTAAAAAGTTACTAGTATGATAGGATACCAGACCTCTAGAAACAGGAACAGCTGTGTGGTAAAACAATTCAAGAATATGTGAATTGAGAGCAGGTGTCCTAAGTTTCATAAACATTTTTATAACTGCTTTTATTTCTCCAAGGATATGGTCTGATGTACGAGGCCGCATATATGTTTTATAAACTGATAAATGTATTAGATTTAGAACTACATATCGCAAAAACATTCAGCTACTAGTATGGCTGTAGCTATCTTACAGGAGGTGCTTGGCTTCCAGGAACAACTGGTTTCACTTCATTGTGAAAGATTCTTTACTGTATTTGCGCCTTTTTCGCAAATATTGCTTTGCAGTTTTGGATTATGATATAGATTTTGGATCAATATGTTTGCAGTTAATATGAACTTTGACACGAAAAACTGCTACATTTTACTGCAATTACCACGATTTTTAAAAATGAAACTTGCAGAATAACTTTCCTAAAATTTTCTGCAAACGATACATTAACCAAATCAAGCACTGGTTTAATTTTATGTAGAAGGCGTTCCTGTCGGTTGTGCAGTTGTATTATCATTACAAAGCAGATAATGCATTATTTTTTTCAAAACGTTCTCTTGTCATTGCTTCACGAAAGCATCATCATGGGTATCAAAGAGCTCATTTGATACAGGTTGTTCCCAGTAGGACCTAATGGTTGTCTTTCCAACTATGCCATTGCCAAATACAACCCTATAAAAGCTTTCATATCATCATTTCATTTATGGGCACCCATCTCTGTGCATTAGAGTGTGTCGCATATTTATTTGTTTCTGTTACTAACAGAGGAAAAAGAGAACTGCTTGCAGTAGACAACAACTGTAAAAAGTACTGCACTGGAAGTAAATTAGGTTGGACATTAAGTGGGCCCGAATTATGATTAAAAGGGGCAAAGGTCTGGTGAATCTTTGGATGGAAAACGGGGAAACCAAGGCCCAATAATTCTAGGCAAAACACCCGCGCCGTCTTCCTCAATTAGAACGCCTGTGAAAAACGTAGTAAGGCCAATGATGACGTCATTATAACGGTAATGACGTCATTGTTTGTTGTGAAACTGAAATGAATTAACACTTGCATATGTTGTATCTCAATATAAAATAAAAAAGTTTATATCTTTAGCTTTTTATTTAGAGTTTACAATATAGATCACATGTATAAAAAAGGACATATATGTCCCTCTCGGAGTAAGCCGGTAAAGGACATATATGTCCCTCTCGGAGTAAACCGGTAAAGGACACATATGTCCTTCTCGGAGTAAGAGGGTTAACCCTTTTACTCCCAAGGCGACATATTTGTCGTTTAGGGGTTCAGTACCAAAGCGACATATTTGTCGTTTAGGGGTTCAGTACCAAAGCGACAAATATGTCGTTTAATTGGTTTACATTCAATTTCGAGATATAAAGTGTTTATAATTGTCATTCATATTTACGCTGGTCGGTTACGTTTATTTTACGTGGTGACGTATGTAACCTCATATGACGTCATTTAAGCCGATGACGTAATATGCGTCACGGAAGCCTATGACGTAGGCTACATACGATTTTGTCTTGGTGCTAGGTCACTTTTTTTCTGTCGGACAGGAAAGAATCATGTCGTAAGACGGTCAACTTGTGTATGGTCTGTGTGACACTTAACAATTAAACATTTTCAGAAGTTTTAGAACTTCAGATATTTGAAAATTTAACTTAAAACCTAAAATACCAAAATATCAAAATCTTTTTGAGTTTTTAGAATTTTAGGTTTTTGACCAAAAATCTAAAAAGTCATCATATATCCAAAATAGTGTTAGTTTTTGAGCTTTTGGATTTTTAGGTTTTTTTACTCAAAGTTTAATATTAAATATCAAAGGAATTAGCAAGTTCCCCAGTGATCGTGACCAAGGGTACAACTCCAGGCCACCGCTCGAAAAATGTCACTCGCACTAGCGCACCCATAGAAGTCCTACCTTTTGGGGCTCGACCTTAATTGGAAATATTTATTATTTATTTATTATTTATTTTAAAATAAAGAAATAAAGTTCCTGGGATATTTAGACGTGGAATTGACTTATCGGAAAACCCGAGTTTACTCTTCAGGTTCGGGAGAGGCCGCGGTGGCCTAATGGATAAGACGTCGGTTCTCTCACCGCTGTGAGTCACGTGGGAAAGTGAATGTTCCTTGCCGTTGGCCTTTACTGGCTCACTTGGCATCAGTATCATGGTTCGGGGGAGTGGTACGATTGTCTGCGGTGTACTGACTCTGTGAACTAGCACTTTAAAGTCGCCCTGAGCGCGCTAGTACAAGGCAGACCATACAACACACTCGCACTTCACATGCATACACAAAATTGTTCATAGATTAATCCATAGAGATTAATGAAATATTTCTTGTCGCAAAAAGCTGAAAATTGCCGATGCGACGTTAAGCAACATTCGACCAACCAACCAACCAATCTCAAGGTTCGATTCTTCAGTGACTTGGATACCATATAATATCCACATAGGTTATCTAGTAAAAACTAAGCAAAAAGCGCGACAGTGTACACATATACAATATAAGTATGAGTGCATGTATCACATTGTTTTATGTATCGTTGAATGCAAATCTTGACGCTTTCTATTGATACACCATGAGTGTGTGTGGTACGGAGGTTCAGTCAAACTGTACATTTCTGAAGCGACGAAGTTGGGTCTAACCTAAGTATTGTTGAGATGTTATGCAAAAGTCACTTTAATAAAAAAATTACTTACTTACTTATTGTCCTGCGATTGTAATATGTAAATAGATCTCACTAATATTATGCAGTTTATCTAAATTAAGCCTAATGCATCTATTCGTTTGTCAGAGCGAATGGTCATGAATTCGCCATTTATCCTTTGTTTTCTCTAAATTTCTCTAGTATTTAATACCATTTACGCAAAAAGTTAGCGAGCTTTGAATGTTTAAAATGACATGTGACTTATTACAGTATTTATAACATTTGAGAAAACTTCAAAATTAAATATTATAAGGTCATGAGCTTTTCTGTTGTCTGTACAAGTAGCTCATATTTTATCAAATGTAGCCTTTCGTTGGCGGCATATTTGAGGTACAAGTCCAACTATCAAAAGGAATCAGTTGAAGATCACTAGGATACATGACAATATTTAATGATTATAAGCATTACGTGTCAAGATGTGGTTGGCACTAAAAGATACCAAAGATTTAAATTTATCATTGGCCGATTGGGTGAATGACGAAAGGACAACCACTACCTATTTTCAAGTCTTGGTCTAATTCGGGAAGGGTTCAAACCCCATCCTCACACATGTCAGCATACCAGGAACGAGCAATCTACTAAATGAGTTTGTGGAATATTATGATTGTCTACAAAACTCAGCAGAAATAAATGTTGTTTTACTTACAAAGTATAAACAATAAAACGTTTCTATTCCTTTTTTTTGAGACAAACATTGAAATATTGTGTTTTAATTGTGAGCTATCTGGACAAAAAAATTACCGATATTTTATATGTTGCCTTGGAGATTGTTTGTTTCAATAGAAATTACTGGAGAATTTATGCAATTTCCGAGACCAGTCGGGGTGTTTTGTTGATTTCTCTCGTGTTCAAGTACCCTTACTGTCGAATGTATGCAGGTATATATGATAGCGATTTTTGAAATGGTATACAATTTTCATCGTTTTCATAAAGCTTGTTCAAGATACTGCAGTATATGCTTAATCTTTGATTAAAAGTACTCTTACTGTATTAAACATGTCCATTTTCATTCATTTCTCGCTTCATGATCAGAAAAAAAGAGTTGCTACTGTACACTTTCACTGACCATTCGTTCACACACTGTGTTGATTGATGTGAAACATACTGTTTGTTTCTCTTTCTATGTGCATAATAATTCTGTATTTTTTCGAATACTAGAGTTAATTGTAATAAAATCTACAAGTTTATGCTGCGATACCTTTATTTTCTCCGATAAAGATATTATGTCTGACTGAAATTCTTGCTTCGTATGCGAGAGGTCGTGGGTTCGAACCACATCCGGAGTCTTCCGCCAAGCACTTGGCGATAAAAAGGATGACTTCGGTTTTTGCGAGCGATCGACCAACAGGAATATTCCTGGTATGGCTTTAAGATTTTACCTGTATGAGGCCACTGTTATATAAAATAGTGTTTTCTGTCACTTAATCGGTGATAATGTTTAAGTTTAAATCCGTAATAAAAATTGGGTGTACAATGCATTAATATACTTTAAATAGAAAGTAAATTATTTTTGTGATTTACCGATGCCGCAGCAGCATTTTCAACTCGTTGTTCTAGATTACAAACAAACCTACAGCCATGACAGATACCAGTATACAACAACAAGCACGTTGTTGAGATGGCATGTTTAAAACGAGACTTTTACTTCACTTTGTCTTGTTATATAAGTATATCAATGTCAATACTTATACAACTTGTTTAGACATTGACTTTTGACGAAAACAGAATTATTACTTATTCACTTACAATTGAGTTAAATAATGTGTTTTGAAGATACAAAAATTAGGAAAAATCCTGTGCAGTGTATGGGATTCGAACCCACACATTAAAAGAATAGCATTTCGTGATATTTTAGCAGCCCACATACTTTACCACTGAGCTACCGAAGCTTACGAACGTTTTGTATACGCTATAATATATGAGTGATGGACAAGAATAATGGTTTATTTTTTAAGCGTTTTTCAGTTTTTCACCATGATGGCAGGCATGCCCGTGGATAATCTTTAGGTCAGTGAAAACTACATGAAATACCTACATTTTAATGTCGGTTTTGTTCACGGGCAGACCTGCCATCAGTATGAAATTGCAATATATGTATACAGTCAAATGTATGGAAATAGCCATTTTTGCTTTGAATCACCGTTTTCATGTACATCCGTTACCAGAGATATATTTTTTGACATGACACTTTAGAACATACTTTATTCAATAGATAGGAAGTACTTTTAACCAATATTTTAATTTTTTAATATAAATTTTCAAATGCATGAAATTTTCCTATGGGTCATTTCCTTATATTTTCCGAAGACATCCAAAGTTTAAGTCACCTGGTCCTTCTGAAGAGACCTTAAAAACATGTGCCCTGTATAAAGTCAGGCGTGGTATCTACCCGAAGAACCCTTCCTGCACATTGCCCTCAGCGCACTGCAAAAGTAAAAATTGACAGAATTTATCTATAGCTGATGACGCCGCGATGTAAGTAAAATATTCTTGAGTTGTATGTGAAACCTTACCCAATCAATCAATTGCTGTCCAGGGTGTTTTACAGAATACATGATTATGCATTCAAAATATTTTTTTTTAAAAATTGCCCAAACGTAAAATTCACTCTGAAAATAATAGAATCCTAAGTTTATTAGAAATACCCATGCCCGATAAGTGTATAAAATTTCATTACAAAATATTACAGAAATAATGTAAAAATCTAGCGCGAGCGCAGAAGCAGCTTACACTTTTCGAATGGTGGCCCCGGCGTTGGACATTTGAGCGAAAGCATAAGACAAAAGAGTGAAAATAAACGGACGTTGAGCGTCAAAGAATGGACATTTGAGCGACAAAGTAATGGACATTTGAGCGACAAAATTTTAACCCATTTGAGCGAAATTCCTCATATGGTAGACATTTGAGCGACATTTTATTTGTCCAAAAATATATGAGTGTAGGATTTTGAGCAGGGATAAAATTTTTGAAAAACACCAAATAAAAAATTATAAAATCCATTAACAGTCTAGCACTACAATTCATAAAACTCTTAAAAACTTTGTAAAAAACAGGATAAAGCTGAAAGTAAAATAACATAAATTTTAGCCAGATATTTAAATTCCAGGATACATGTAAATCTGTTGCGATCGACTTCACTTTTTGCATATTTCTGTTAAAATTTTCGCATTTTCCCTTCATACTGGAGCAGAAAGTAGATTTAAACTGTCGCTCAAACGTCCATCGTAAAATACTGGTAATATTTAAAATCTGTCGCTCAAATGTCCACTAAAGTCGTCGCTCAAAAGTCCTCTATGAGTTTAATTTTCGCTCAAATCGGCCTGCGCCCGATGCCCCAGGGTTACCCTTAGTCACGATCAATCGGGGATTTGGTAATTATTTTGATATTTTAAAATTTCGATTCAATAATCTAAAAATAAAAATAAAAAAACTTAAAAACTTGAAACGATTTTATTTATTTTTTTTATTTATTTATTTTATTTTTTTTTTTTTTTTTTAGATTTTTGGTCAACTTGTTTCACGAATGATTTTTAAGAGAATGCAATGGCCTTAAAAGTTTTTATTATAAAAAATGGTATTTAATGAAAGATTGTCACATTGAAAATTTCATCATAAAAATCGGTTCAGTAATAAATTTGGTGTAATATTCCAACATTTATCAATGAATTTTGGTATTATCTGAGTTCAATGTGCACAGATGAATACGACGTCATAATACTGTGGGATCTGACGTCATGTTTCTGTCGTTGCCTTTGGGTTTGCACAGCGTCAATAATTTGAACGTCTGGGAGTAAAAGGGTTAAGGCAGATAATTTGGCCTAAGACACTATATTCAAACACTTACTACTACCTCATACCACTGTAGAATGGCAGGCATTCAGATCTTCATACAGGTCAGGAATTAATTCGTTTAACAACCAATGGTAGTGTTCCTAATACGTGACATTAGTTATAATTTCTTCAAATATCGAAATTTGGTAGTGTTTGAACTCTTGTTTTGATTGTCACGTAGCAACTACCAGGAAGTGGATATTTCTAGAGAACTCCTACAAAGGGAGACTACTCCACTTTCAAAAATAGACAAAATACTTGGGTGTATAGAAACACGTGTTAAACAAAGTGGGGGAAATTTGGCATTGGTTGTGGTTAAAGACTAATTAAATTTGAGTTTAAAATTTTCTACATTAGAAGTAGAACGTAGATATTTTAAAATTTTCCTAAAAATTGAAATGATGATATTCACTTTAGACATGACCAACGAACTTCAACGTTATGACCATATCTTCCTGTTGGTTTTGGGGATTTTTCATTATTCAGTTGTTGTGGGGTCCACTCGCGCAAACTGTGACACGAGGAACTATACAGCAAGTACCGTTACCATTGTATACAACAGTGGCTGCCGATGAACAAACACGTGTACTGATTTATAGTCCGTATCATTTAAATATAACTACACTATATTATCCAACATAATAATAAAAAATAGTTATTTAAAAACGGACTATACACCCTTTCAAATAGTCGATGTGCCGAGTTATCGTTCTTGATGTGACGTCATTTTAGGCAATAGTGCATACAGGCGCCATATTAATATGGGTTTCTGGTCAACTCGTTCCAATTCCAACTCGTTCCAACTGATTTTCGCCAACTCGTTCCAACTTTTTACCAACTCGTTCCAATTTTTCACCAAACTCATTCCAAATTTAATAATTTCTAATAATTTTAGCCTTAAAACAACTCGTTCCACCTTTTAATATCATTAAATGATTAATTTAATATACTGAGATGATTTAAAAATCAAGAATCCCCTAATGTTACATTTTTCTTTTCTGTTTTATTTCTTTGTATCTTTCTTCATTCTTTTCTTATTGTGTTTATTATTTCATTAATTCTGATTGGTTCGTTGTTATTTTTTACTGTTATCGTGAGTAGTTTCGTGATCAATTCTTTGATCTTGTTTCAGAATACTTTGTGTTTTTAAACCATTTCGCGTATTTTCACGCACACTTGTCGGTAAAAAGATGAAAAACAACATAATTTTTCAATCGCACACTTATGTTTACAAAACAAGTAAAGGGTTTATTTGCGAAAACTAAATTAAAATTCCCTTAAAAAATAAAGGACACACTGCTAATGCGCTTGTTAACCTATCTGTTTATCTGTTTATGGTGCCGATCTACCTAATAGTTCCGACAGTCTTTATAAACAAAGACATAGCAATTAATTGTGACCACAATACATAATATTATTTATTATTTATCTGTAATATAATTTATTTGTTAATTTTAATTGTTTATCTATATTATGCTATCTTAGTACGTCAGGTTTAATGTGTGTTTATCACTTGAAATAAAGGATACTATGGGGAATATTTATCTATGAAAATAAAATAAAATAAAATAAATAAAATAAATAAAAATAAAATAAAATAAAATAAAAAACGCATGTAGATCAAATCAGCTTTATTGAGAAATTTGGTTCGAGTTGGTAGTTGGAACGAGTTGTCAAAAAAGTTGGAACGAGTTGGTAATTCAGTTGGCACGAGTTGGTAGTCAAAAGTGGAACGAGTTGGCAAAAATCAGTTGGAACGAGTTGGAATTGGAACGAGTTGACTAGTATTTATTAATATGTATAGCTATCTCAGTATGTACCAGTTTCCTGATCGCTTCATATTATCACACAAAAGACGAACTACAATCGGATGACATTACAAAGCTAAAAGGTAAATATTGATATTTTATTATTTAAGTGGTTAAATAAATATAATCCATTATATGTCTGTATTTTCATTTTATTAGTCATCAGCCGTATGACCTGATGACACGTTCCGGTCTGGTTACATTACAGATAAACATGCAAGGATTTATCGACGGTCATTAAATTTAGGCTGTGTACATGAAACTGATTTTTTTGACTGATATTTACTTAGCTACATCTACAATATTTATAACTAAATCTCTCTACCACAGATTAAAAAAACTAAAGATTTATTGAAGCCCCCCTCCACGGTGTCTCTACTGCAAGTTTTTATAACTAAAAAGAAGTCACAAGTATATTTATAAAATTATTAAAAAATAGATACACAAAAGATCTACATTTTTGTACTTTCAGACCTTGTAATTAATAATGGCTGATCCAGTTATAATATCTCCTGTTGCCCGCATGTTAAAAGTGCATTTCTAAAGTAAAATTGTGAAAACTTTTAAATTTAATTCCTTTCTATAAATATATTTCTGATACTGAAATTTTAGGCCCAGTATAAAGTACTAGTATACATATTTCAATTTAGTTTTAGTATGGTGCATTAGTGATCTAAGTGAGGGTTTGCATACTTTCTAATACTAATACTTAATTTAAAGTTAAACATGTGAACTTTCAACACAGAGCTGGGTGCCGAGGAGGGGCAAGCTCTTCTGTTTAGCAAACTTAGAATGGAAAGGACATGGACTGTGGGACCTCGCATATATCCATTAAATTCTTGGATACAGGAACATCATACTTATTAAACATACTGTGATGACGCCCATAAAACGTTTTAAGTCTTTTAGGTCCTTGGTAAGGCTAGGCTTGCAATATCTCTGCATCAACAATTTATTTATGTAAGAAAATATTATCCTAGGAAAATATTTTATTGGGGATAAAATTAACTGTTACACCAAATACACCTGTCATAGGCAGATTTTATAAAATAAATATATACAATAAAATGTGTAATAGGTTTGTCAGACTCTGTCCTAAATAGTTATATTTAAGAATTAACTTTGACATTTTTTATCATTTTAAACCCAAAAACCAGTAATTTTGCATTATTTTATAATTTATGATAAATGTTTTCAAAACTTTACTTTCAAATTGTCACCATCATATGGCGCATAAATACAAATAACATCGCTGACGTAATGAGCTCGTAATCATTTTATCATTTAAACCCAAAAACCAGTAATTTTGCAATTATATTAATTTTATGATAATTAAATGTTTTCAAAACTTTACTTTCAATTGTCACCATCATATGGCGCATAAATACAAATAAACATCGCTGACGTAATGAGCTCGTAATCATTAACAACCGCCAACTCCATCATCGGTTCATTCCCACTTGGCCAAATTTTGAAATTTTGTACATATAGTAAGATTTCAAATGTTGGCTGAGTGGAATTGGTGTTTTTTATAGGATTAGCAAAGACAATAGGTATTAATTACAGGTGAGGGTAAAGTCTGTTTCAGAAAACCAATAACAAAATCTCAAAATCTAAATAAAAATATCTTTTTAGAAATTAGTTGTTTATAGAATTTTGAACTATATCAATAAAATTACTTGTTAGAAATTCATATATAATATTAAGTACTTTTTTTTTCCTTTTTTTTCTTTTTTAAATTCAAAGTTGATTTTGTGTATAAAGGGATGATATAAATTACCATTTTTCCACCATAAAAACTAAATTTCCTTAAAAATGTGGCAAAACGAAAACTTAAATAATTTTTGATGTTGCATTGTATATTTCAAAAATCCATTAGAGGATTTGATCAAGTCAATGGAGTTTCATGTTGAGATCTTTAAAAGTGGATTATCAAATAATTCCTCTGCTGATGAACCATATTAGACATCTCTCTCTCTCTCTCTTCTCTCTCTCTCTCTCTCTCTCGCGTTTTGTTAGTTAAGAAGTATGAAGCTTCAGGTGCATGAATTCAAGTTTTAGAGAAAAATATTCACAACAAAGCTATTATAATTTAAGAAAGAATATAATAAAAATAATTATTATATGAATCATTTTGAGAAAAAAACTCAGTTATATTTATTTTTAATTGTTTAACTTATTGAAACAGATAAAGATGCATATTTCAATTAATGAAAAAAAGAATTTAACTGTTGCTTCAAAAACTTGCAATATTTACACAGAAATGAATTAAAAGTTAAATACATACATGTATAATGTTTTTTGTCCATTAATATCTTTGTAAGTTTTATTGTGTATGGTATTTTGTTCAGCGTTCAGTAAAGAAAGATTGTTAAAGATTTCGAACAAAGCAGAAAAAATATTAGAAATCTTAAAATATAATTGTCTAATTAGTAATTGACCAAACCTCTACAGACACATATATTTATTAATAATATCCACCATCAAAACATTTATATTTATTTCAAATATTTATTTATTTATTTCAAATATTTATTTATTATTTCAATATTTATTTATTCTTCAAATATTTTTCCCAAATATTATTTATTTATTTATATTTTTTTAATTATTTTTTGCATTGTTAACATTAACTGTATAATAAAATATTTAATTTTGATTTAATTTAAATTTAATATCCACCATCAAAAAATTTATTTATTTATTCAAATATTTATTTATTTATTTATTTCAAATATTTATTTATTTCAAATATTTTTTCCCAAATATTTATTTATTATTTATTTATATTTTTTTAATTATTTTTTTGCATTGTTAACATTAACTGTATAATAAAATATTTAATTTTGAACTTAGAATGATATTCTATTTAAAATATTTAGCACTGCAAAACAATTTTGCTGAAAAAGACTATGCAAAAACTTTCCAGGTGAAATCTTAAATGTTTATTTAACCATGTTGGCTGAGTGGGAATAGAAAATTTTTAAAATGTTGGCTAAGTGGGAAGACACCCCATCATCGTTTCTATTGATCACGTGACCAATGTTGGTAATCATAAATAAACTGAAAACGATGATATTAAAAAGATACATAGAAAAATTATTCAAATATATACGTAAGATTTATGGCACACATAGCTTCCCCCTCCATGATTTACGTTTAATCACATAACAAGTTATATGGAAAATCATTAATAAAGTCATATAGTTTCATATGGAAAATCACTTATAAAGTCATATAGTTCATATGGAAAATCACATATAAAGTCATATAGTTCATATGGAAAATCACATATAACGTCATATAGTTCATATGGAAAATCACATAAAGTCATATAGTTCATATGGAAAATCACATAAAGTCATATAGTTCATATGGAAAATCACATATAAAGTCATATAGTTCATATGGAAAATCACATATAAAGTCATATAGTTCATATGGAAAATCACATATACGTCATATAGTTCATATGGAAAATCACATATAAAGTCATATAGTTCATAGGAAAATCACATATAAAGTCATATAGTTTCATATGGAAAATCACATAAAGTCATATAGTTCATATGGAAATCACATATAACGTCATATAGTTCATAATGGAAAATCACATATAAAGTCATATAGTTGATATGGAAAATCACATATAAAGTCATATAGTTCATATGGAAAATCATAAAGTCATATAGTTCATATGGAAAATCACATATAAAGTCATATAGTTCATATGGAAAATCACAAATAAAGTCATATAGTTCATATGGAAAATCACATATAAAGTCATATAGTTGATATGGAAAATCACATAAAAGTCATATAGTTCATATGGAAAATCACATAAAGTCATATAGTTCATATGGAAAATCACATATAATGTCATATAGTTCATATGGAAAATCACATATAAAGTCATATAGTTGATATGGAAAATCACATATAAAGTCATATAGTTCATATGGAAATTCACATAAAGTCATATAGTTGATATGGAAAATCACATATAAAGTCATATAGTTCATATGGAAAATCACATATAAAGTCATAAAGTTCATATGGAAAATCACATATAAAGTCATATACAATGTAGTTAATATGGAAAATCACATATAAAGTCATGTTTCATATGGAAAATCACATATAAAGTCATGTTTCACATGGAAAATCACATATAAAGTCATATAGTTAATATGGAAAATCACATATAAAGTCATATAGTTCATATGGAAAATCACATATAAAGTCATATAGTTCATATGGAAAATCACATATAAAGTCATATAGTTCATATGGAAAATCACATATAAAGTCAAATTTCATATGGAAAATCACATATAAAGTCATATTTCATATGGAAAATCACATATAAAGTCATGGTTCATATGGAAAATCACATATAAAGTCATATAGTTCATATGGAAAATCACACATAAAGTCATGGTTTATATGGAAAATCACATATAAAGTCATATAGTTCATATCAAAATCACAAATAAAGTCATATAGTTCATATGGAAAATCACACATAAAGTCATGGTTTATATGGAAAATCACATATAAAGTCATGTAGTTAATATGGAAAATCACACATAAAGTCATGGTTTATATGGAAAATCACATAATGTCATAGTTCATATGGAGCATTCAACATGTCTTTTTCAACAAACCAAATGATTAGGCCATATAAAATAATATCTAGATGTTCATCCCCGTCCCACATTTTTTGGGCTGCAAGAAATTACTGATCAATCTGGACTTGTATAATCTATGTTAGCACCCGTACCTGCAAAGTTTTTGGCAAAGAAAATGATAGCGTTCCACACACATACTTGGAGATTTGCTCTATACACTCCAAAGCAAAAATCACATCTTCCAAATAAGGTAACTCATGGTCTGTAGTTAAGGTTATGTTCATCTATTTGGCAATGTTAAGTAAGCAAACACCACCAGGGGGCTTATATGAAAACTCCTTAGTCATGTTTAGGTTTCCTCTGTGGCGCCTGGGACAAATTATTGCCAAATCTGAATGAATTTCCATAATGTATTCCATCCTTTTGAATGCAATTGTATCTGGAAGCAAGTTCACTCTTTCGCTTGCATGTGGGTCTTTATAAACCCTTCCATTTCTAACCAGTGGTTTATATTCCTTGAACCAATCTATAGTGTCGTCACACATCCAAATCTTTCTCAGTTTGAAATGCTTGGCGATTTTTACGATCCAGTACCGCGCGTACCCTACACCAACGACATTTTCTGGAAGTTGGATTATTGGACATTCTGCTCCCATAACTTTGTAATACATGGCAAACTGACTTGGTCTGACAACAAGGATGGAAATGGTGTAATCATGTCCATTTGTATTTTCATCATTTGGGTTTTTATCCACATTGGCGCATCGATTCAATTTAATGTTTGATTTATCGAACGGTCACACGAGGGAATGAAACCCATCTTGGTCTCAAATCTCTGTCCACCTTTTCAATGTCAATCGTTTGTTTATGGTGTTCCAGATGAATGACCAAAGGTCTCCGTCTTTTCCAGGTGCAAACTCATTGTTAAAACATATTCACAATCTACATATAGATATCTTTTAAGCTGCTGAATGCGTGTATCATACTCCGATTTATATTTCTGTAAAAGGTTAATTATGTTTGTCGTATGCTGCACATAACGCCCAAAGAACTCCATCTCATACACTTCTTTATCTTTTTGGCATTTCCTCTGTATTTCTTTATCTTTCTCGCCTTTCGTCTGGCATTCTTTATCTTTCTGGTCTCTCTTCTGTAAAATCTCTTCCAACGATACTTGCCCCGATACAATGTTTTCAAACTGTGACATTTGCTTCTCTACACGCGCTTTAACCTCTTCCAATACTTGTGTTTCCATTCGTCCATGTTTGGATACAATGTCCTGATACTCTAATTCCTTCCTAATGATACATTCCTGATATTGAACTTCTAGGTTCAGTATAAATATACATATTTCAATTCTAGTTTTAGCATTTGTTGCTCATAATGATCTAGTTGAGGGTTTGCATACATTTGTAGCTTTTCTAATACTTTTTTAGTACTCTTATTAGTAAAAGTTACCGCACTGAAAAAAGTTTCCAATACTCTGATATTTTTCTTGGTTTTTCAAATTCGTTAGTACTCTACATTTTCTCTTCTTGTACACGTCTTCTTTATTTTTTAAGAATGTCACCACTGTTCGTAAATTCTCTGATACCTTATCTAAATTTATTTTCTTATTTGTACCTGAACCAGATAGGAATTCATCGGAAGTGGAAATCTTTCTGCAAAAATTGGGTCTTCTAATTTTCATTTTGTTTATAGTGTGAACCATCCCATGGTAATTGGTCTCCCATCGTAGCCATCTGTCATTATCTGTAAAAAATAATACAAATAACTAAATGCTTAGCAAATCAAACAGGTGTATTCAATTTATATCTGTTCATGACTCTACACTAACACATTAGCTTAATTGGTAGAGTGCTCGCTCCGTACGTGGGAGGCCTGGGTTCAAACACCGGCCGGGTCTGACCAAGACTTTAAAATAGGCATTGTTTATTCTTTTGCCAAGCACTCTGTATTTAGAAATTAAAGAATTAAACATTGATGTCCTGTGCCACGGTAGGCACGTCACGTTAAAAAACCCCCCTCCACATTGCCTTGAGTGTACTGGTCAAAATTATTTCTGCCACTTTAATTTCAGGTGGTGACGTCTGGATATAAGTGATATATTCTGTACTATGCCGTAAAACCCTATTTGATCAATGAATATTGTATACAAGACCGGTGGTATAGTGGATATTTTACAGTTTCGAAGAATTACTGTGGTACAGTGACGTGGGTTTCAATATCCTTCTACTGTTCGATAACTGTGAATTATCCTAAATGTCAATGATAACACAGTGACAGAGCCCCAAGAAGAAAGTGAACATCAGTTGCAAACTAGGATGCCTGAAGCAATAGTTTACCCAGAAGACAATTGTTTGATTAACCAAATTACTAGTACATTACTGTAGGAACCACTCTGTTTGTGACAGTGAAATACTCTTATTTCCATAGAAAAAAATAAATTTGAATAAAGATTGATATTTTTCACTTACTTATACCTAGTCGTAACAGGAAATATTTATGCATACCACAATTCGCGTAGAATAATTCTGCACAGAGCAAAATGTTGGCGCTATGGAGATTTAACATGTTGAAAAATCAGGCAAATGACGGACCCTGTTGCGCATATGATGTAAAACGTCACAAAGGACATCACTTCTGGTGTAAACACCGTCATTTCACCATGTAAAATCGCCGTAGTGCCAACATTTCCTTTCTACAGAAATACATCATGGCAATCGCGGATGCGCATACTGATTTTCAGTTATGATTAGGTACAAGCAACAGAATATTATCATTTTCATTCAGATTTATTGATTTCTGTGGGAAAAAGCGTAACTTCACTGTCACAATCAGACTGGCTCTTACAGTAATTTCAATACCAAAATTATGCCCGTCACAAACTCACAGATACTTCAGATTGAATTAATTATTTGCCTCAACCGATGAAATGTTATTTTTATATTGCTGTTAAAACATGCCATCTTTCAGCTGTTAAGGCAGATAATTTTGGCCTAAGACACTATATTCAAACACTCACTACTACCTCATACCACTGTAGAACGGCAGGCATTCAGATCTTCATACAAGCCAGGAATTAATTCGTTTAACAACCAATGATAGTGTACGTGACATTAGTTATAATTTCTTCAAATATCGAAATTTGGTAGTGTGTGAACTCTTGTTTTGATTGTCACGGTCAATGATTGTGCCATGTCTGATAATCTGCTTCCGTGTTTATAACGCACCATGCATGTGATGCAAGGGCGATTCTGATGATTGGTTAATAGTTATCTATGGATCGCAGAAAGTTACAACACCCATTCACGATGGCTGTTGCAAACCAGCTGGAGTGCTGAATTTATTTAACCCTCGGTTTTGTATAAAAATATCTGTACTTGTACGTAATCAGCTGGTAATTTACAGGACAGGTTCTGTCGAAAGTTAAACACTAAAGCTAACGGATTAGTGCCGGATCGACAGTTCATTTCGACCCCCCCCCAATTGTATCTCTCGGTAGCATTCCGTCAGTAACTATCCATATTGCGCACACTTAGCAACCAACTGCGACTTTTTTCGTTTGCCTAGTGTTAAACTTTCGACGGGTCTACAGGTACAGTACGTTACCACAACTTTCAGCCTTTGTATTTTAATAATGATGACTACTGTTGGAACACTCTGTTTACAGTAAAATGCCCTTTATTTCCATAGAAAATCAAATAAATTTGAATAAAAAATGATATTTTCACTTACTTGTGCCTAATGGTAATTGAAAATCTGTATGCGCATCTGCGATTGTCATAAAGTATTTCTGTAGAAAGGAAAATGTTGGCGCTACGGGCAAAAATGGCGATTTTTACACCGGAAGTGACGTTTGGTGACGTTTTAAATCATATGAACAGAATCCGCCATTTTCCTGGTTTTTTAAACATGTTAAATCCCAATAGCACCAACGTTTTACCCTGTGCAGATATATTCTAGGCTAAAATTTGCAGATTCGCATACAAATTTCCTGTTACGAATAGGTACAAGTAATTATAAGTGAAATTTATCATATTGAAATAAAGAATATTTAACTGTCACAAACAGTAAATGTTGGTCATTACTGACAATATGTTTGGGCGACCACTAGGGGCGCTGATGTCGGTCTACACAGCTTTTAAGATTTTCACCTGTGGCTGTATATAGGATTTACGTTGAAAATGTTGCATGTTGTTACAAAAACGATCATAAATTTTTTATTATTCATAACAGAATATTTTTCCTGTTAATTTTTAAAATATAGTCTAGAAAAATACCTTTCAGAAAGTATTTTCAAAAACAAAATAACTTTATGTTTACTTGAGTAATTTTAACTTTGAAGTCATGGTTATGTTTTACATAGAATATATAGGGAATTACAATACCGACATTCTTTTAAAAAAATATTAAAAATAGTTCCAATTTTCAAAAAATATTTTTCCTGTTTCGGTTATTTAACAAACATTTCAAGGTTTCTAAATCAGTTTTCAGAATAAAAATAAGTTAATGTTTACTTGAGTAATTTGAGGTTTGAAATTAAAAAGTTTATAATTTAAACAGTAAATGTTGGTCACTACATCTTTAATAGGGTTCGCCGCTGTAACACGTGATACCCTCTAACATTCATGTGGGACACTTATTTCCAATGGATATTGAATCATATGAGATGACGTTTTACCCCTAAAAAGATGTCATTCCGCGAATTTGTGACGTTGACGTTTTCGAAAACGTTCCGCACAAACGTTAAAAGGTATTGATCACGTGGTACGGTGGGAAACCCCATTTGTAAGAGGTGTTAGGTGGCCAAATAGATAAGACATCAGCTAGCTCAGAGTCAGTAGGCCGCAGGCAAGCATACCACTCCCCCATTCAATTATACTGATACCAGGTGAACTAGTAAAGGCCAATGGCAAGAAAAATTCACTTTACCACATGTGGCCTGAGCGGGAGGTGAGAGGCCCTGGATTTGAAGACTGACGTCTTATCCATTAGGCCACCGCGGCCTCTTATTTTTCCTACAGGTTGATTCTTTGATACTCAGTTAGTAATATAGTTAACATCAGAAAGATGCATAACACCTATTTCGGCAACATTAATCGGTCCACATATATAGTCCGGATTTCAAAACATTTTCCACTCTAGGCCACCAGTCCTCGCCATTTCGTCTTTTGATCGTATGACTTTACAGTCTTATAATTTTATTGAAAGAAAATTGTATGTAATTACTCTATTCCTAACATTAAAAAATAAAAATAAAGTGTAAGCTAGCCTACATTAAACTTAATACTACTACTAATAATAATAATAAATCGAAGTCCCGAAGTGACCGATCGTAGATGCCAGAGTGACCTATTGTAGGTGCCGAAACGACGTGGTGCCGAGTTTTCTCGGTGCCAAAATTGCGTACTGACGCTAACATCTTCGAGTCGCCCTAGGTGCGCGCTGATACAAGACAGACCATAAAACACACTCACAATTCACATGCATACATGAATCATTTCATAGATTGACCAGTAGAGATTAATAAAGTAGCTCTCGTCGGAATAGCTAAAAAATTGCTGATGTGACGTTTAGCAACGTTCAACAACAACAATTACAATAATAATAATAACAACAATAACAACAACAACAACAACAATAATAAAACAACAACAGCAACAATAATAATAACAACAACAAGAAAACAATAACAACAACAACAACGGCAACAATAACAACAACAATAATGATAATCAGGCATGGGGCGAATTACATTGCAATGTAATGCATTACATTACAATTACTTTGACAAAAGTAGCATTAATTACAATTACTTTGACAAAAGTAGCATTACATTACAATTACTTTGACAAAAGTAGCATACATTACAATTACTTTGACAAAAGTAGCATTACATTACAATACTTTGACAAAAGTAGCATTACATTACAATTACATGTATTTTGGAAAGTAATGCATTACATTACAATTACTTTGACAAAAGTAGCATTATATTACAATTACATGTATTTTGGAAAGTAATGCATTACATTACAATTACTTTGACAAAAGTAGCATTACATTACAATTACTTTGACAAAAGTAGCATTACATTACAATTACTTTGACAAAAGTAGCATTACATTACAATTACATGTATTTTGGAAAGTAATGCATTACATTACAATTACTTTGACAAAAGTAGCATTATATTACAATTACATGTATTTTGGAAAGTAATGCATTACATTACAATTACTTTGACAAAAGTAGCATTACATTACAATTACTTTGACAAAAGTAGCATTACATTACAATTACATGTATTTTGGAAAGTAATGCATTACATTACAATTACTTTGACAAAAGTAGCATTACATTACAATTACATGTATTTTGGAAAGTAATGCATTACATTACAATTACTTTACCAAAGTAATGCATTATATTACACATTACATTTCATAAATTTTATATGAAAAAGAATTCAACCATATAAATGCGAGATGTTTCCGATTCAGAATTTTAAATTGAAATTTTGGGTTCTTTTTTATAAAGTTCTTAATATGTTTTTGATTTTAAACTGTTGAAAACAGGAGTATACATTTGTATATAGTCAATAAGTTATTGCTATGTTAGTTAATGTTATAATCTCTTTAAGAGGAAATAAAGTAATGATGCATGTATAGATTATTTTTGCTTTGGGTCATTCAACTGATATTTCTGCTGTTTACCAGTAGGTTTTACAAAATTGTCAAAGTTGATTGTTCATCTATGTCAGGCTTTTTATTATCCAAATATACATTTCTGTTTTTACTCTTTAAAATTAAGAAGAAAAAAACCAGAGATGCTGTAAGGAATTTGTTATATAATATGTTTTTATTTTCATTTATTTTATTCATTGAATGGTTCTTAATTACCATTAAATCAAAACAGTAAAAGGAGTTGATAGGTATACAAACTAATTAGTGGTATTGTCAGGTGTTAATTATAAACCATACTTTAAACAAATAACTTCTTTAATCATTAAAGATAGGTTACCTTAATAGCATCTAAAAGGATTAAAAAAAAATTCTGGTAAAAATAAGATTTTTTTAATCACAGGTTATCAGTTAAAGCAAAATTACAAATAATTGTATTTACTGAAACTTATTTTTAGATAGGTTGCAAATTTTGATGTGATCTTTAGACTTTCCGATATTACTACAAACAGCATTTGCATTTTGCTTTAAAATGTATTTTTATCCTTTACATTTGTTGGAAATTCAAAATGATCTGAAGTATACTAACTTTTTAGCATTTTATATAGTTTTAGTATTAAGGTTGAAAAAATAAATCACAGTTCAAAGTTAAATCTTTCTAGACATCTTTTTTTTATAATTTATATTAGGGAAAAAAGTAGCCTGTAGGTACTTACTAGCCCTGAATTGTAATGGTAATAATATCTTAACATTTAATACAGAGAAGTAATGCTATGTAATGCCATGTAATGCCATGTAATGCTTAAATTACATGCATTTTTGCCTATGTAAAGCATTACATTACAATTACATGTAATGCAAAAATTAGGGCATTACACATTACATGCATTACTTGGGGAAAATGTAATGCATTACAGAGCATTACAATTACAAATTAGCATTACACATGCCTGATGATAATAACAACAACAATAATAATAATAATTATAATAATAATAATTATAATAACGACAACAATAATGATAATAACAACAACAACAACAACAACACTTATTGGAAAGGAGACAAAGCTTTGTAGCTTAGGGGGTCGAGATATGAATACTCAGTAGCTGTAAAGTTGCCAAGAGAGAAATTGCAGTCACCGAAAAGCTGCCAAGAGAGAAATTGCAGCCACCGAAAAGCTGCCAAGAGAGAAATTGCAGCCACCGAAAAGCTGCCAAGAGAGAAATTGCAGCCAACGAAAAGCTGCCAAGAGAGAAATTGCAGCCACCGAAAAGCTGCCAAGAGAGAAATTGCAGCCACCGAAAAGCTGCCAAAAGAGAAATTGCAGCCACCGAAAAGCTGCCAAGAGAGAAATTGCAGCCACCGAAAACCTGTCAAGAGAGAAATTGCAGCCACCGAAAAGCTGTCAAGAGAGAAATTGCAGCCACCGAAAAGCTGTCAAGAGAGAAATTGCATTCACCGAAAAGCTGTCAAGAGAGAAATTGCAGCCACCGAAAAGCTGTCAAGAGAGAAATTGTAGTCACCGAAAAGCTGCCAAGAGAGAAATTGCAGCCACCGAAAAGCTGTCAGAGAGAAACTGCAGCCACCGAAAAGCTGCCAAGAGAGAAATTGCAGTCACCGAAAAGCTGTCAAGAGAGAAATTGCAGCCACCAAAAAGTTGCCAAGAGAGAAATTGCAGCCACCGAAAAGCTGTCAAGAGAGAAATTGCAGCCACCGAAAAGCTGTCAAGAGAGAAATTGCAGCCACCAAAAGCTGTCAAGAGAGAAATTGCATTCACCGAAAAGCTGTCAAGAGAGAAATTGCATTCACCGAAAAGCTGCCAAAAGAGAAATTGCAGCCACCCAAAAGCTGCCAAGAGAGAAATTGCAGCCACTGAAAAGCTGTCAAGAGAGAAATTGCATTCACCGAAAAGCTGTCAAGAGAGAAATTGCAGTCACCGAAAAGCTGTCAAGAGAGAAATTGCAGCCACCGAAAAGCTGTCAAGAGAGAAATTGCAGTCACCGAAAAGCTGCCAAAAGAGAAATTGCAGCCACCGAAAAGCTGCCAAGAGAGAAATTGCAGCCACCGAAAAGCTGTCAAGAGAGAAATTGCAGCCACCGAAAAGCTGTCAAGAGAGAAATTGCATTCACCGAAAAGCTGTCAAGAGAGAAATTGCAGTCACCGAAAAGCTACCAAGAGAAAAATTGCAGTCACCGAAAAGCTGCCAAGAGAGAAATTGCAGCCACCGAAAAGCTGTCAAGAGAGAAATTGCAGTCACCGAAAAGCTGTCAAGAGAGAAATTGCAGTCACCGAAAAGCTGTCAAGAGAAATTGCATTCACCGAAAAGCTGCCAAGAGAGAAATTGCAGTCACCGAAAAGCTGTCAAGAGAAAAATTGCAGTCACCGAAAAGCAGCCAAGAGAGAAATTGCAGTCACCGAAAAGCTGTCAAGAGAAATTGCAGTCACCGAAAAGCTGCCAAGAGAGAAATTGCAGTCACCGAAAAGCTGTTAAGAGAGAAATTGCAGCCACCGAAAAGCTGCCAAGAGAGAAATTGCAGTCACCGAAAGCTGTCAAGAGAGAAATTGCAGTCACCGAAAAGCTGCCAAGAGAGAAATTGCAGCCACCGAAAAGCTGCCAAGAGAGAAATTGCAGTCACAGAAAAGCTGTCAAGAGAGAAATTGCAGCCACCGAAAAGCTGTCAAGAGAGAAATTGCAGCCACCGAAACGCTGCCAAGAGAGAAATTGCAGTCACCGAAAAGCTGTCAAGAGAGAAATTGCAGCCATCGAAAAGCTGCCAAGAGAGAAATTGCAGCCACCGAAAAGCTGTCAAGAGAGAAATTGCAGCCACCGAAAAGCTGTCAAGAGGGAAATTGCATCCACCGAAAAGCTGTCAAGAGAGAAATTGCATTCACCGAAAAGCTGCCAAGAGAGAAATTGCAGTCACCGAAAAGCTGTCAAAAGAGAAATTGCAGCCACCGAAAAGCTGCCAAGATAGAAATTGCAGCCACCGAAAAGCTGTCAAAAGAGAAATTGCAGCCACCGAAAAGCTGCCAAGAGAGAAATTGCAGCCACCGAAAAGCTGTCAAGAGAGAAATTGCAGCCACCGAAAAGATGTCAAGAGAGAAATTGCAGCCACCGAAAAGCTGTCAAGAGAGAAATTGCAGCCACCGAAAAGCTGTCAAGAGAGAAATTGCAGCACCGAAAAGTTGCCAAGAGAGAAATTGCAGCCACCGAAAAGCTGTCAAGAGAGAAATTGCAGCCACCGAAAAGCTGTCAAGAGAGAAATTGCAGTCACCGAAAAGCTGTCAAGAGAGAAATTGCAGTCACCGAAAAGCTGCCAAGAGAGAAATTGCAGCCACCGAAAAGCTGTCAAGAGAGAAATTGCAGCCACCGAAAAGCTGCCAAGAGAGAAATTGCAATCACCGAAAAGCTGTCAAGAGAGAAATTACAGCCACCGAAAAGCTGCCAAGAGAGAAATTGCAGCCACCGAAAAGCTGTCAAGAGAGAAATTGCAGCCACCGAAAAGCTGTCAAGAGAGAAATTGCAGCCACCGAAAAGCTGTCAAGAGAGAAATTGCATTCACCGAAAAGCTGTCAAGAGAGAAATTGCATTCACCGAAAAGCTGCCAAAAGAGAAATTGCAGCCACCGAAAAGCTGTCAAGAGAGAAATTGCATTCACCGAAAAGCTGTCAAGAGAGAAATTGCAGTCACCGAACAGCTGTCCAGAGAGAAATTGCAGCCACCGAAAAGCTGTCAAGAGAGAAATTGCATTCACCGAAAAGCTGTCAAGAGAGAAATTGCATTCACCGAAAAGCTGCCAAAAGGGAAAATGCAGCCACCGAAAAGCTGCCAAGAGAGAAATTGCAGCCACCGAAAAGCTGTCAAGTGAGAAAATGCATTCACCGAAAAGCTGTCAAGAGAGAAATTGCAGTCACCGAAAAGCTGTCAAGAGAGAAATTGCAGCCACCGAAAAGCTGTCAAGAGAGAAATTGCAGCCACCGAAAAGCTGCCAAGAGAGAAATTGGAGTCACCGAAAAGCTGCCAAAAGAGAAATTGCAGCCACCGAAAAGCTGCCAAGAGAGAAATTGCA
Organism: Anadara kagoshimensis; assembly: GCA_021292105.1. Taxonomy (NCBI): domain Eukaryota; kingdom Metazoa; phylum Mollusca; class Bivalvia; order Arcoida; family Arcidae; genus Anadara; species Anadara kagoshimensis. The sequence goes on along the minus strand of CM037869.1, from coordinate 55,093,128 downwards.
GCCACCGAAAAGCTGTCAAGATAGAAATTGCAGCCACCGAAAAGCTGTCAAGAGAGAAATTGCAGTCACCAAAAAGATGTCAAGAGAGAAATTGCAGTCACCGAAAAGCTACCAAGAGAAAAATTGCAGTCACCGAAAAGCTACCAAGAGAGAAATTGCAGCCACCGAAAAGCTGTCAAGAGAAAAATTGAGGTCACCGAAAAGCAGCCAAGAGAGAAATTGCAGTCACCGAAAAGCTGTCAAGAGAGAAATTGCAGTCACTGAAAAGCTGCAAGAGAGAGATTGCAGTCACCGAAAAGCTGTCAAGAGAGAAATTGCAGCCACCGAAAAGCTGCCAAGAGAGAAATTGCAGTCACCGAAAAGCTGTCAAGAGAGAAATTGCAGTCACCGAAAAGCTGTCAAGAGAGAAATTGCAGTAACCGAAAAGCTACCAAGAGAGAAATTGCAGTCACCGAAAAGCTGTCAAGAGAGAAATTGCAGTCACCGAAAAGCTGCCAAGAGAGAAATTGCAGTCACCGAAAAGCTGTCAAGAGAGAAATTGCAGTCACCGAAAAGCTGCCAAGAGAGAAATTGCAGTCACCGAAAAGCTGTCAAAGAGAAATTGCAGCCACCGAAATGCTGCCAAGAGAGATATTGCAGTCACCGAAAAGCTGTCAAGAGAGAAATTACCTTCACCGAAAAGATGCCAAAAGAGAAATTGCAGCCACGAAAAGCTGTCAAGAGAGAAATTGCAGCCACCGAAAAGCTGTCAAGAGAGAAATTGCAGCCACCGAAAAGCTGCCAAGAGAGAAATTGCAGCCACCGAAAAGCTGTCAAGAGAGAAACTGCATTCACCGAAAAGCTGTCAAGAGAGAAATAGCAGCCACCGAAAAGCTGTCAAGAGAGAAATTGCAGCCTCCGAAAATCTGTCAAGAGAGAAATTGCAGCCACCGAAAAGCTGCCAAGAGAGAAATTGCAGCCACCGAAAAGCTGTCAAGAGAGAAAGTGCAGCCACCGAAAAGCTGTCAAGAGAGAAATTGCAGCCAGCCAAAAGCTGTCAAGAGAGAAATTGCAGTCACCGAAAAGCTGCCAAGAAAGAAATTGCAGCCACCGAAAAGCTGTCAAGAGAGAAATTGCATTCACCGAAAAGCTGTCAAGAGAGAAATAGCAGCCACCGAAAAGCTGTCAAGAGAGAAATTGCAGCCACCGAAAATCTGTCAAGAGAGAAATTGCAGCCACCGAAAAGCTGCCAAGAGAGAAATTGCAGCCACCGAAAAGCTGTCAAGAGAGAAAGTGCAGCCACCGAAAAGCTGCCAAGAGAGAAATTGCAGCCACCGAAAAGCTGTCAAGAGAGAAAGTGCAGCCACCGAAAAGCTGTCAAGAGAGAAATTGCAGCCAGCGAAAAGCTGTCAAGAGAGAAATTGCAGTCACCGAAAAGCTGCCAAGAAGAAATTGCAGCCATCGAAAAGCTGTCAAGAGAGAAATTGCCGTCACCGAAAAGCTGCTAAGAGAGAAATTGCAGTCACCGAAAAGCTGTCAAGAGAGAAATTGCAGTCACCGAAAAGCTGTCAAGAGAGAAATTGCAGTCACCGAAAAGCTGTCAAGAGAGAAATTGCAGCCACACCAAAAGCTGTCAAGAGAGAAATTGCAGTCACCGAAAAGCTGCCAAGAGAGAAATTGCAGTCACCGAAAAGCTGTCAAGAGAGAAATTGCAGCCACCGAAAAGCTGCCAAGAGAGAAACTGCAGCCACCGAAAAGCTGTCAAGAGAGAAATTGCAGCCACCGAAAAGTTGCCAAGAGAGAAATTGCAGCCACCGAAAAGCTGCCAAGAGAGAAATTGCAGTCACCGAAAAGCTGTCAAGAGAGAAATTGCAGTCACCGAAAAGCTGTCAAGAGAGAAATTGCAGTAACCGAAAAGCTACCAAGAGAGAAATTGCAGTCACCGAAAAGCTGTCAAGAGAGAAATTGCAGTCACCGAAAAGCTGCCAAGAGAGAAATTGCAGTCACCGAAAAGCTGTCAAGAGAGAAATTGCAGTCACCGAAAAGCTGCCAAGAGAGAAATTGCAGCCACCAAAAAGCTGTCAAGAGAGAAATTGCAGCCACCGAAAAGCTGCCAAGAGAGAAATTGCAGTCACCGAAAAGCTGTCAAGAGAGAAATTGCAGCCACCGAAAAGCTGCCAAGAGAGAAATTGCAGCCACCAAAAGCTGTCAAGAGAGAAATTGCAGCCACCGAAAAGTTGCCAAGAGAGAAATTGCAGCCACCGAAAAGCTGTCAAGAGAGAAATTGCATTCACCGAAAAGCTGTCAAGAGAGAAATTGCATTCACCGAAAAGCTGCCAAAAGAGAAATTGCAACCACCGAAAAGCTGCTAAGAGAGAAATTGCAGCCACCGAAAAGCTGTCAAGAGAGAAATTGCATTCACCGAAAAGTTGTCAAGAGAGAAATTGCAGTCACCAAAAAGCTGTCAAGAGAGAAATTGCAGCCACCGAAAAGCTGTCAAGAGAGAAATTGCAGTCACCGAAAAGCTGCCAAAAGAGAAATTGCAGCCACCGAAAAGCTGCCAAGAGAGAAATTGCAGCCACCGAAAATCTGTCAAGAGAGAAATTGCAGTCACCGAAAAGCTGCCAAGAGAGAAATTGCAGTCACCGAAAAGCTGTCAAGAGAGAAATTGCAGTCACCGAAAAGATGCCAAGAGAGAAATTGCCGTCACCGAAAAGCTGTCAAGAGAGAAACTGCAGCCACCGAAAAGCTGTCAAAGAGGAAATTGCAGTCACCGAAAAGCTGTCAAGAGAGAAATTGCAGCCACCGAAAAGCTGCCAAGAGAGAAATTGCAGCCACCTAAAAGCTGCAAGAGAGAAATTGCCGTCACCGAAAAGCTGTCAAGAGAGAAATTGCAGCCACCGAAAAGCTGTAAAAGAGAAATTGCAGTCACCGAAAAGCTGTCAAGAGAGAAATTGCAGCCACCGAAAAGCTGCCAAAAGAGAAATTGCAGCCACTGAAAAGCTGCCAAGAGAGAAATTGCAGCCACCGAAAAGCTTGTCAAGAGAGAAATTGCAGCCACGAAAAGCTGCCAAGAGAGAAATTGCAGCCACCGAAAAGCTGTCAAGAGAGAAATTGCAGTCACCGAAAAGCTGTCAAGAGAGAAATTGCAGCCACCGAAAAGCTGTCAAGAGAGAAATTGCAGCCACCGAAAAGCTGTCAAGAGAGAAATTGCAGCCACCGAAAAGCTGTCAAGAGAGAAATTGCAGCCACCGAAAAGCTGCCAAAAGAGAAATTGCAGCCACGAAAAGCTGTCAAGAGAGAAATTGCAGCCACCGAAAAGCTGCCAAAAGAGAAATTGCAGCCACCGAAAAGCTGTCAAGAGAGAAATTGCAGCCACCGAAAAGCTGCCAAAAGAGAAATTGCAGCCACCGAAAAGCTGTCAAGAGAGAAATTGCATTCACCGAAAAGCTGTCAAGAGAGAAATTGCAGCCACCAAAAAGCTGTCAAGAGAGAAATTGCAGCCACCGAAAAGCTGTCAAGAGAGAATTGCAGTCACCGAAAAGCTGCCAAAAGAGAGAAATTGCAGCCACCGAAAAGCTGTCAGAGAGAAATTGCATTCACCGAAAAGCTGTCAAGAGAGAAATTGCAGTCACCAAAAAGATGTCAAGAGAGAAATTGCAGCCACCGAAAAGCTGTCAAGAGAGAAATTGCAGTCACGAAAAGCTGCAAAAAGAGAAATTGCAGCCACCGAAAAGCTGCCAAGAGAGAAATTGCAGCCACCGAAAAGCTGTCAAGAGAGAAATTGCAGTCACCGAAAAGCTGCCAAGAGAGAAATTGCAGTCCACCGAAAAGCTGTCAAGAGAGAAATTGCAGTCACCGAAAAGCTGCCAAGAGAGAAATTGCAGTCACCGAAAGCTGTCAAGAGAGAAACTGCAGCCACCGAAAAGCTGTCAAAAGAGAAATTGCAGTCACCGAAAGCTGTCAAGAGAGAAATTGCAGCCACCGAAAAGCTGCCAAGAGAGAAACTGCAGCCACCGAAAAGCTGCAAGAGAGAAATTGCCGTCACCGAAAAGCTGTCAAGAGAGAAACTGCAGCCACCGAAAAGCTGTCCAAAGAGAAATTGCAGTCACCGAAAAGCTGTCAAGAGAGAAATTGCAGCCACCGAAAAGCTGTCAAAAGAGAAATTGCAGCCACTGAAAAGCTGCCAAAGAGAGAAATTGCAGTCACCGAAAAGCTGTCAAGAGAGAAATTGCAGCCTACCGAAAAGCTGCCAAGAGAGAAATTGCAGCCACCGAAAAGCTGTCAAGAGAGAAATTACCTTCACCGAAAAGATGCCAAAAGAGAAATTGCAGCCACCGAAAAGCTGCCAAAGAGAAATTGCAGCCACCGAAAAGCTGTCAAGAGAGAAATTACCTTCACCGAAAAGATGCCAAAAGAGAAATTGCAGCCACCGAAAAGCTGCCAAAAGAGAAATTGCAGCCACCGAAAAGCTGTCAAGAGAGAAATTGCAGCCACCGAAAAGCTGCCAAAAGAGAAATTGCAGCCACCGAAAAGCTGTCAAGAGAGAAATTGCAGCTACCTAAAAGCTGCCAGACATAGCTATCAAGAGGCCAAGATTCGTAATCATGGCCAAGCATTCGTGTGTATGTTCGTGCGTAGTCAAGTGACTTCAAACTATCAAGTGACTTCTTCACTCCAAAAAGTTAGTTAAAAGTTAAGGGAAAATCATAGTTAAGAAAGGCTTGGTCCAATTTTTGCGCATAAAGAATTTTTTTTTTAAAGTTTTTTTTTAGAAATAGAATGCATATTAATTTTAAATTGCTCTTTCGCTTTATTTTTAAAAAAAAAAAAATCCGACGAACACCACTAGACAGCTTTTGCAATTAATTCCGGAGTCCGGAGATCTAATGACAGCTGTCTGACTCAGTGTTAAATTTTCGACAGGTCTGTACTGCATATTACAAACACGCAATTAGTTGTTTTCTTTAGATATGCGAAGTAACTGACAAAAAATGATGCAGTTTGGCGAGATATTGTCTTTTATGTTTGACCTCATTCTTTGTCTGAAACTAATACAGTGATGTTGTGATTTAATTTAGCAAATAAGTGCATATACAGGAGCCAGTTGCACAAAGCTTGATTAGCTTAATCAATTGATTAGTCAAATTTGAATTTCGCATAATTTCAGATCTGTTGTGAAATTAAAGTTGAAAATGTTGAAAGTAAAATAGAAATCATCAACCTAACCAATAATTATAAACTATCAATTTTATAATGTTATATTGATTTTATTGTCTTTTTAATTTTTTTGTTAACATTGATTAAACTAATCAAGCTTTGAACAACTGGGTTCAGGTGTGTCTAAAATATAACATGCGAGTCGAAACAAACATTGTGAACTCTTTCTTGGGAAATACATTTTAATATCCATTTGCAAATATTTACAATCGCAATACTTTTCCTTATATGAAACAAGTCTTCCTGACTATCTCCATAACTTCATGGAGAGAGTCGCGCACGCTACCAAATTCTGACTGGCGTATGAATACATAACGCCCAATACACATTACAATACACATAGCCACAAATTTCAAATCGCAAGTTGGGTTTTTCGTTGACTTCCATTCAGCCATCAATGCTTACAAATTCAACATTTAATAGTTGTTCGTTTAAATTTTAATATGAAAATGTGACTCTTACCATTGATTATCTTTTAAGTGAAATAAAATATTTACGATAAGCTGAGGGATTATGTTTATTTTTCCGTCACCTGGAGACGGGTACGGACGGGGCTTCACGTCAATCATGTCAAGTTACGTCAGAGTGGGCGGAGCTTCACGTCAATCAAGTCAAGTTACGTCAGAGTGGGCGGAGCTTCACGTCAATCAAGTCAAGTTACGTCTGAGTGGGCGGAGTTACAGATCCAATTGCTGTTCTATCAAATGATGTGCATCCAGCCACGGAGAGTTGGTAAACAAGTAAATTTAAGTGTTATCCAGAAAAACACTCATGTTTTTCGTATATTTTTGAAAGATTGTAAATATAAGAAATGGAATTTTACTTTTTTTCTACCATGAGGTCATGGAGAGAACGAGAATGGCGCAAATTTAACGAAGCACTTCATTAAATTTGCGCCATTCTCGTTCTCTCCATGACCTCATGGTAGAAAAAAAGTAAAATTCCATTTCTTAAATAGATCCATTGAAACAATTCAGCCGTTGAGATTACCTCCAATGAAATAAATGAGTTTATGAATGAAAATTTGTTCACGACAAGTAGCATGACGTCATAAGATAAACAAGAGAGTATGTAATTTAAACGGAACAGCCATGGGTATATCAGATATATATAGGGATATCTAGTAACCAAAAAGTTGTGTACAGAGAAATAGGTTGCAGCTGCCGAAAAGCTGTTGAGATGTACACAGATAAACGTGTAGGTAACGAGGGTCTCGGTGGGCTGTCGACTCGGAATGAATCCGTTAAATTGGTGTTAAACTTTCGACAGGCCTGTACTATATTTAATTGGCAAAAAACTGATACTAATGTCGATACATCAATACCAGCGCATAACATCTCAAGATGTCAAAATGTAAAACACATGTTCTAAATAATGAGTTGAGTAATGGTGTTTAACGTCCCAGTCAAGAATATTTCACTTATATCGAGACGTCGCCAGCTATAGACGAAGGTGCAGAAATTTTTGCCTGTGCGTTGCGCTGATGACATTATACAGCAGGGTTCTTTATCGTGCCAAGCCTACCAAGGCACGGGATCTCGTTTATTTTAAGTTCCCATCCGAAAGAACCGTGATTTTCATTTTGTAATGCCGAGTGCTTGGCGAAAGAACAGTCACTACCCACTTTTAAGTCTTGGGTCAGACCCGGCCGGGGTGGCAACCCACGACCTCCCACTAACGGAGCGAGCACTCTACCAACTGAGCTACCGCAGTGGTTTCTAAATAATGAATCGACAATGTTAGCAGAAATGAGTAATAGGTCAAGCCCTAATTTCACAAGAACCTCGGTGACTTAAAGCCTGGTCTTACGTATCACAGTACCTTCAGGCTGAATTTCGAATCCTCATCAGGGTAGACGCAAATGTCTTTGCTTGGCGAAAGTCGGTTTTCTCTCTGAGCACCCTGATTTTCTACTATCTCTAGGTATAAGTTAAAAAATGTGAATGTCCCGTTCCTCCACTCTGCTTTATGTTTCACAATTATGTCTTTATCTAAGATGTCTCTAATTTTAAATAAAACTAGGAAAACTGTGAGCCACAAGTTCACAAAAAATAAACCACCCACCCACCCCCCCCCCCCCACATAAAAAAATCCATCGGATCAAGTTTTTAAATAGAAGGTGCACATCTACATTATATCACAAAGATTTTGTGAAAGTTTCATGAAAATCCATTGAAGGGTTCAGGAGGAGTTACGGATAAGAGATAGGTACCCTAAGGTGTAACAGAAGGACAGATGGACACCCCTTTCACTATATAACCCCCCCTTACACTTTTTAAGCGGGGGTATACAAATTGTAATCTGTTTTAAAAGTAGAAATAAACATTTCGATAAAACTTATTGAAAATATTTTAAGCTTAAAGCTAAAATTACACCTTCAATTCCAAAATATTGTAAAAATTAACAATATTAAAGCGAGACTTGATAACCTTTGGTTGTAGCTTAGTTCGTTGAAGCTAAAATTACACCTTGAATTCGAAATATAGTAAAAACTAACAAAATTACACAGACCAATCAGCGAGACTTGATAACCTTTGGTTTCAATTCTTATTGACCTATATTTAAAACTAGAAAAACTGTAAGCCACAAGCTCACAAAAAATACCCACCTCCGCTCCCCCCACATAAAAAATCCATCGGATCAAATTTTTAAATAGGAGGTGCACATCTACATTATATCACAAAGATTTTGTGAAAGTTTCATGAAAATCCATTGAAGGGTTTAGGAGAAGTTGTGGATAAGAGATAGGTACCCTAAGGTGTAACGGTAGGACGGACGGACGGACACACGGACGGACACCCCTATCACTATATAACCCCCCTTCCAAATTTTTTAAGCGGGGGGGGGGGGGTATAATAAATGGTAACTCAAGAAAGTTACATCTGACATTGAAATTACCAACAAACCTTTCCATGATACACACTGTGTCATTGATGTAAGCAGAATATTCTTTGACCTTTCGACAGGTCTTTACGACCTTGAGTGACCTTTTACAGTGAGACTCCATAACCTTTGACCTTAATTCTATTGCATTTATAGTTTTTTTTAGTGAAGGTACCAAAATAGCTACATCTGTAACTGGAATTACCAAGAAAACTTACACATTTCGGCAATGATGTAAGTGGCATATATATCTTGACACGGAGAGATTAATAATAATAATTCTTTATTGCCTTGAAAATACATTCATTGGTATTGGTAAACAACTTTGACCTGTCCGCTTGACCTTTCATTAGGAATATTCAAATAGGGCGATCCACTCACGGGTAGTATTAAGATTCGCAGTTAATACATATACACATTGCCCATGATAAGTGTTCATATCAACTAGACGAAGTTTACACGCGTGATCCCTATTCTTAAATTAACTCTGCCACAATGAATATTTAAATCAAAGGTCAAGCGAACAGGTCAAAGTTGTTTACCTATATAACATATATGTATACAGTATGTGGTGATAAGACAATGACAAATAAATATGATTGAAGTTGTAGTAAGTACAGGTAAACAACACTGACCTGTCCGCTTGACCTTTAATTTAAATATTTATCAAGGACCATGTACATCTATGTATAGGGAGCACAGGTGTTTATTTTGTATACATCATGAGATTATAAGAATCCATTATGAGTATCCATGTAGGATAGGGAAATCTCACCCGAGGGGTTGAACATTTCAGTTAGAGACGAGGCTTGCCGAGTCTCTGACCAGAAATGTTCAACCCTGAGGGTGAGATTTCTCTATCCTACATGGATAAACTCATAATGGATTATTTTTCTTCCATTTAAGTGTCAATATTTGGCTTCAAGTACGATTAACATAGACATCGACGCCATGTTTGTAAAATCTAACTTTGTAATTTGACATTCTACTTTGAAAAAAATATGACCATTGGAAAGATTGTACCAGATTTTGGTTTATACAATATGTATAAACTACAAAACAAAGTCATTCATTCAAAAATCCAGTATATAATATTTGAAACGCACTCAAAATTTCTAAATTTTGAAGATTTTGATGTCATTTTCCCGCAAGATGACGTCATGCTCCCCATATGATGACGTCATGTAATTGTCTTTCGATTGTGACGTCACTAAAGGTCACGTGGTCATGTGAGATATGCGTATCTCACATGGGGAAAAACCCTATCTTACATGAGCAGATATGGAAGAAATACTCATCTCCTAGAGTACACCTGTACACTGTGTATATTATATTAACTTGAATCTTAACACTACCCATTTATTGGGTGGACCCAACTGTATGAATATTCCTAATGAAAGGTCAAACGGACAGGTCAAAGTTGTTTACCTATAGTAATAAGTATAATAATATAATAATGGAGACTGAACCAAATAATATACGTACAGACCTGTCGAGAGTTTAACACTGAATTAAAGAAAAGGAGTCGAAATCTGGCTACCGAATGATTTAGGTATGGATAACTAGTGACCAAAAAGAGATAGGTAATAGCAGACGAACAGCTGTCCAGATTTAGGTAACGTGGGGTCCAGGTGAGCTCTCTTCTATTCCGCACTTATTCGTTAGCTTAATGTTAAACTTTCGACAGGTCTGTACTGTACATGAGTTACTGCATATATTTAGAGCGTATAAAAAGGCTGTTTTCAAATTTCACAATTCTTAAACATTTTGAACACTCGGTAATTGTATTAATTTGTATGTGCATGGATTTTTCCAGTTATTTCACTCTATAACAAGCATAAAGAGGACATTGTAAAACAAAGTGAAACTCATCCTCTATGTGATTTAAACAATTAAAACAGAAACGATTATGTTTTCTATCTTTTTTAAATCTACCAGTTTCTATCGCTAGTTGATGCGATGAGAGAGGGATTTTCTAGACAAATATACTTTATATTGAGCTGGTACTGGTTTTAGGTCGACAAAGATAAAGTGGCGCATCCGGGCAATTTTGTGTTTACAAACACAATTTATAAACACGGGTAAGTTGATATAAGTAAACAACATTGACCTGTCCGTTTGACCTTTCATTAGGAATATTCATATAGGAGGGTCCAACCAATAAATGGGTAGCGTTAAGACCCAAGTTAATACATACACAAAGCACAGGTTTACTCTATGAGGTGAGTATCTCTCATGATGTATACAAAATAAACACCTGTGCTCCCTATACATAGATGTACTCGGTCCGTTTTAAATACATACATACATATATATTTATTATAGTCTCATCTACATATAAAACACAATCATTTAAATGCAAGGTCAAGCGGACAAGTCAATGCTGTTTACCTTATATATGCGATTATGCACCCTCTCGTCTATATCTGAACTAGCTCAGTGGAACAAGGGATAAGTCTTGATTTACTACAAAGAGGCGATTGTTCGGACCCTCACTTCTTTTTACTTTTTAATTATTTTAATGCTAGTATTCTACGTATTTTTTCATAGAAATATTTTAAATGGCTTTATTCCGTCGTTTTTGTCTTTTTACAAAGAAAAAATTAAAATGAAAGTCTTCGAAATAAAAAAAAGAAAAATAAAAAAAAAAAAATGAAAATGAAAAATATATGCTATTGGGGATTCGAACTTGCACTTCGTTACTTACACACTATATGTTAATACATACCACTTAAGACCACTGAGCCAATTCCGCAGATGTGCTCCTGCTTAATAATTTTATGTAATAAAGATCTTCCTAATTACACCCACTTTATCTTTGTCGACCTTTACACAGATACACAGATATGATTGTAAACAAAAATTATCAACCAAGTACTTATAGATATAACACTTGCTTGACATGTGTATTTGTGAAAACCATCTTGCTAAAACTGATCGAATATACGTTGTTTATTGTTGTAGATTTCGCTACCTCAAATAATCGAACCTTGTTTACAGCGAAACGTAGTAACCCGTAATCTTTATTCTATTTAAGTTTTAATTTTTTAATAAAGGTAACAAAGGAAAGCCATAAACATTTCGTCATTGATGTAAGCGGCATATTCCTTGACCAGTCCTTTACAAACTCGGTTGTTTGAATCTCGTTTTCGGCGAGACTTGATAATATGTAATCCCGTTTCTATAATATTATATTTTTGTAGAAAGGTAACCCAAGAAAGCAAAATCTGTAACTGAAATAATTAAGAAAACGGTCACACACATTTCGTCGAGGATGTAAGCGGCATATTCCTTGACCAGTCCTTCACAAACTCGGTTGTTTGAATCTCGTTTTCGGTGAGACTTGATAATATGTGATCCCGTTTCTATATATATATTTTTGTAGAAAGGTAACCCAAGAAAGCAAAATCTGTAACTGAAATAATTAAGAAAACGGTCACAAACATTTCGTCGAGGATGTAAGCGGCATATTCCTTTACCGGTCCTTCACAAATTAAACTCCGTTGTTTGAATCTCGTTTTCGGCGAGACTTGATAATATGTGATCCCGTTTCTATAATATTATATTTTTGTAAAAACGTAACCCAAGAAAGCAAAATCTGTAACTGAAATAATTAAGAAAACGGTCACACACATTTCGTCGAGGATGTAAGCGGCATATTCCTTTACCGGTCCTTCACAAACTCCGTTGTTTGAATCTCGTTTTCGGCGAGATTTGATAATATGTGATCCCGTTTCTATAATATTATATTTTTGTAGAAAGGTAACCCAAAAAAGCAAAATCTGTAACTGAAATAATTAAGAAAACGGTCATACACATTTCGTCGAGGATGTAAGCGGCATATTCCCAGCATTCTATTCTAGATCTGCTATCCATTTGTCCACAAGTCATACAGTCTGGTTTTTTGCAGATTTGTCGTTTTAGCCTTGTTCTCTGTCTGAAAAAATCTCTTCGTAGGAAAAAACGATCCCCAAATTTTACGATTTTGTCGAGACATCGTGACATTTTTAGTGTATGGTGTCTTTTCGAAAGTTGTATCACACGGATTGACGAAAGCGTAATAATGGCGCTACAGCTGATCTTGAAGAGTAGATACCAGCTCCAAATCGGCATCGGACTGGCGGAATGAGGTAAGAAATCTGCGACAATCGTCATGTAGAACAGAACTGATAAAAACACAGACATTGCGAAAGAAACTCTCTCCCCGCTTTCAAAAGGTATGGCAAACGCACAGACGTTAAGCAAACTTATCAATATTACAGGAAAAACTAAATTAAACAGCATAAAAGAGGCACGCCTTTGAAATATGAATGGGAAACGTACTATAACGACCTTAGAGAAGTTAAAAGTATGTGAAGTACCGGGTATTAATTTCCATTGCGGATGTTCAGAAAAAGAGGAATTAAATTGTTCCTTCAAGTCAAGCAAATGCGGCTGAACTTTTATACTTTCACCATAAAACAAAGATTCGTAAATCAATAGTTCAATATCACAGTTGTGTTTATCGAAAGGGAAAAATTCAACATTTGGTACACAAAGCGTTGATAATATGGCCAGACTTGTGTACGTTACCCAACCGTTCGGATCTACCATCACTAACTGCTGGTCGTTTTCCGGGTCAACAATTATGTAATTATCTATGGGGTTCCACAATATTACATGCGGTATCCAGATATCCTTTAGATTTATCGTGATTTGACCTGTTACAGGGTATTCCGAAGTGTTCCAACTCAACCGCGTGTCCTTCCAGACGACCTTTATAAAACTTGTGGTTTTTGCGTGTCCATTGACTTCATCAAAGTCGTTTATATGTCCCATGAACAGAATGATATACACGTGTGTTAGGTTCCCATCCACTTTTTCTAAGACAGCCCGATTGTTTTTATCATACCCGTCTTTAAGATGCTGCCGAAGTCTTGTCATTTCAAACTCATCGTCCGTACCTCTACAATTGTTTTTACTGGTTGAAGGTCTTACACATAACACGAATGTCATTAAAAACATGTAGCAGAAGATGCATCCTATAATTCCATTTTTCCTACCTGAATATTGAAATCTGTACAAGTAACTCATTTTTACGATGCTACCAGTCGCATATATCACCGAAAATCATGTAACACGACGTGCATTTTCCTGCCTGAATTTTAAAATCTGTACTTGTAGTACTTCATGTTTAACAACGCTACCAGCTCCATATATCACCGAAAAACATGTAACACTACGCGAATCTTAAAATGCCAGTTTTCCTCCCTGTAAAAGACGATACTACCAGTCGCATATATCACCGAAAATCATATGTAACACGACCTGAATTTTGAAATCTGTACAAGGTCTTCATGTTTAACAACGCTACCAGCTGTATATATCACTGAATAACATGTAATACTACGTGAATCTTAAAATGTCAGTTTTCTTCCCTGTACAAGACGCTGCTACCTGCCGCATACCGGTATATATACAACGTAACACTTCCAGGCGATTTTACAGTACACACATGTCTAAAGTTTAACACTCAGCTAACAAAAATGTATCAAACTCTATTGCCACGTGGTCGAGATAATTATTAATCTCGTAGTCTTGTAGTCATGAAATTATAGAAGAATTAATTCAATAGCTAGATCGGTTATTATAACTTTTAATATTCAATATTGTCTTTTAAAGTAGTGTATATAATTTTAAAGTTTTTAAATTTCACTTTCATATTTTAACTGTCTCGTTAGCCCGCGCAGCTAAAATATGTGCAAAATTTCTAACCTTGTTGTGTGACAGTATAATAAACAATTTAGTTGTAGTAGTAGTAATAATAACAAGAGGCCCATGGGCATGATACGCTCACCTGATAACTAATGGCTAACTGATAGATTTAAAGAAAACATAAATACTGAAACCCCAATGACTTTTTTGTTTTCTTTACATCATAATGACCGTTGTATCAATACCTACAACATTCTAATATACATGCCTATAAAAAAATTTATAGTTTTCGAGATAATTAACCATTTCGGTATTGTTTCGCATCTGTGACCTTGACCTTTGAACCCATGACCTTTTTCTATACATCAAAATGATTGTTGTATCAATACCTACAACATTCTAATGTACATGCCTATACAAAAAGTTTGTAGTTTTTGAGATAATTAACCATTTCGGTATTGTTTCGCATCTGTACCCTGGACCTTTGAACTCAAGACCTTTTTCTATACATCAAAATGATCGTTGTATTGATACCTACAACATTCTATATATGCCTATACAAAAAATGTTTATAGTTTTTCGAGATAATTAACCATTTCGGTATTTTTACATCTGTGACCTTGACCTTTGAACCCATGACCTTTTCTATACATCAAAATGATCGTTGTATCAATACCTTCAACATTCTAACATACATGCCTATATAAAAAGTTTATAGTTTTCAAGATAAAAATATTCTGGTATTGTTTTGCTACTGTGACCTTGACCTTTGAACCAATGACCTTTATCTATATATCAGAATGATCGTTACCTCAATACCAACAATATTTTAATTTACATGCCAATATAAAAAGTTTATAGTTTTCAGATAATAAATAATATCAGAAAGGTAAAAAAAAAATAGGTCATAACCTTCATAATGACCTTGACACCATTTGAAGGTAATTACAAGAATAGTCAAAACTAAAAAACCCCATGTCATTATCTGGTCAAATAGTCAAGTTTTAACAAATTGAAGCTATTTTACGATTTTTTGCAAAATTAAATGCAAAAACGCGTAACCTATTATTTGTCCGAATTTCAAAAAATGAACAAACTATAGGCTTTAGACCCTAGAGAAGCCAAATATCACATCAGATTTTTTCTCCAATCATTGGTTTTGGAGAAGAAGATTTTTTTAAGATTTTTGCAACCCTAGGTCACTTTGACCTAGATATGTAGCCATGGCAACGCCACAAATAAATCTGAATTGCACCGGCCCATATATACTTCTTACCAAGTTTTATTGAAATCTGTCAAGTAATTTCAGAGGAGAAGTCAAAAATGTGTGTTAACGACGCACGCTAGCACACACGCACCCACGCACGCACATACACACGCTGCGCTATGCCATAAGCTCACATGACCTATGGTCAGGTGAGCTAAAAACTAGTGTGGTTACATAGATAATAATAATATTAATAATGAGTGACCCAATAGCTCTCGTGAAACAGATAGCAGCTTGCTGTAGATATATAGCTAACAATGAGCTAAGATAAGCTGTTGATTCGGTACAACTGTAATGAGTTAGCTTAGTGTTAAAATTTAGACAGGTCTGTACAGTGCAATAACTAACATGAGTCGATTAGACGCTTTGAAACAGATTGGTATTTTATAGGATTGGATGAAATCAAACTGATTGATCGATCGATTGATTGATTGATTGATGATTGATTGATTGGGTAAATTATTGGATTTTATGTCCTAGTCCAGAATATTTCACTTATATCGAGACGTTAACATCAATACAACGGTGAATTGTACAGAAATTTTGACGCTAATAGTGCACTCAAGACAATGTGCAGGGATGTTTTCTAGATTGGCATGCCTACCATGACACAGGACAAAAAAGAATGAAAAAAAAGACGTATAATAAAATTGTAGAGTGGAGTTTTAATTTTTCTTTATCATATATCTTTAACTTAAATTCTTGGGAAGGCCTAATGGACAAGACGTCAGTCTACAAATCCAGCGTCTCTCACCGAGTGCGAGTCCCGCTCAGACCACGTGTGGGAAAGTGAATTTTCCTTTATTGGTTTACTCGGCGTCATAATAATGTGACTGGGGATTGTACGCTTGTTTACGGCGTACTGACTCGGTGAGCTAGCGACCGTGAAGTAGTTCTGGATGCCAGGGTTGGGGCCGCTGGGTTCACTTGGCGGATAACAAAAGATAAACTTTACATACATAAAACATATACATATATAATATGTATAATATTTGGGGATTCTATATATGGATTAATCTAGATTTTGTAGGCACAATTCTGATTATTGTGGAGTGTCTTATTCAAGTAACTATTAAATAAGTATCACTTATTCTTTTGAGAGTAGGTTTAATATTGTATTTGAAAAATATAGCAATAGAATCATTTAAAGAAAGGTTATTAAGATTTGAGATTTACAAAAGTTAGTAAAGTCAAGCTAGATTAATCCCTTCATCAAGTAAGTAAATAAAAAAATATTGGGTTTTGTTTCCAATATTCATAATTATATAATTTTCAGTATTTACAAACTTTTAATATACATTCCTTTTCAGAAATTTTTAAATCTAAATTTGTTAAATGTGCGGTTGGCGATAAACAACTCCAGGGTTGGGGGTAAGGGTGGTGGATCTTTCAAACGGCTGTTCCTTGTTTAAGGCTACAGGAAGTTAGCTTTCTAGTCAGGTGGGGATAAACAACCCCATGGTTGGGGCTAAGGATTGTGGATCTTTCAAACGGCTGTTCCTTGTTTAAGGCTACAGGAAGTTAGCTTTCTAGTCTGGTGGGGATAAACAACCCCATGGTTGGGGCTAAGGATTGTGGATCTTTCAAACGGCTGTTCCTTGTTTTAGGTTACAGGAAGTTAGCTTTCTAGTTCGGTTGGGGATAAACAACTCCAGGGTTGGGGGTAAGGATTATGGATCTTTCAAACGGCTGTTCCTTGTTTTAGGTTACAGGAAGTTAGCTTTCTAGTTCGGTTGGGGATAAACAACTCCAGGGTTGGGGGTAAGGGTGGTTAATCTTTCAAACGGCTATTCCTTATTTTATGCTTCGGGAAGTATATTTCCTGGTCTGTCTGTAGTTCTAAATATATCATATCTGCAAGTCGGCAAGTCGCGTGTAACATACACAGGAATCCGCCAAAAATACAACAGAAGTTTTGAAAACCCGTATCGGTATGTATTTGAATTATATAGAACATATCTACAAATCGCTTGAAAGTGGAAGGCGCCAAAAGGCAATATGTGTTGACAAAAGTGCCGAAAATTCATATCAGTATGCATTTGAATTAAAGTATTTAACTCACGTCCGATATCTCTGCTGGTGGCTGGAGCCCCGATGATATCACAAACTCAGTAGGCAATGATTGCGCATTCTTGTCAGAATATACTATTTACTAAATTTGCTGCAAGTTAAAATTTGAAATTATTCAAAAATCTAAGGTAAAATCCCTTATGCAAAGTATTTCCTTACCTCAATTTGGTAAAATATATTTTGGTCATTTGGCAATCATTTCAACATATTGAAAACAATTTTAGTTTCATAATTTTTGTCCAAGCACTACTGATGAGGAATTGCATTCCGAAACGGCCGTCTAGTGCTGTAAAATTAAAACTGGTATATTATGTAATAGAACACAGCTAAACAATTCACTTACAGTTTTTATGAAGCGTGTATGTGTTGTCATCCTTGAATCTTTGGGCCACAGAAGTTTATACTGTTTGGTTTCGTTTCAAAAAATGTTATCTATCATTTTAATCTAATCAAAAACAAACATACGAATCCATATCCGAAACTTTGGAACTGACAAGTCAGGTTAGACACGTGACCTGACACCAGGAAAGTGAGACCGGGTGATCCGGAAGGGTGCGCACTTCCTGTTTAGCTAGCTACACCCGCCACGTATGTAATTAAAATTGTGTGAAAGGAACATGGAACTATGGAACGTCAAATATATCCAGGGCAATTCTGGACAACATCAAAATTATCAACAATATTGTGATGACGGTGTGGAAAACAAATGTAGTTGGCTCTTAACAATTTGGGGTGTTATTTGAAACTAGGTTTTCAAGGTTGTTACACAACATTTACTTATTGTTCTCTTAAAATAAGTCGCAAATGACAATGAAAGAGTAAGAGGCAAGTTATGTGAACGATTTTGCATTTGAATGAAATTACAAGCGTTTAACTTACCGGCCACCTAAAAAATATAATTTTCAGTTTTCAAGAAGAAGCGTGTTTGTAGAGTTACCCTCGAATCTTTAATCACTTAATCACTTTGGGCCACAGAAGTTTTTCCTGTTTGGTTTCGTTTAAACATTATGTTACAATAAATATTTATCTATGTTTGGAAAAATGAAGTTGATACTAAATAACTCCTACGGTTGTATTAGATCCTTCAAAGGGATTTTCCTTGGTGTTGTACAACGTTTACTTTCAGATTTTTCGAAATGGAGCGTATGAAACAATCATTAAAAGCAGAGTGCTAAATGTTCAACAGGCCTGTACTGTATATAGTATAAAAACATTATTGTAAGTCCTGTGTAACTGGAAGGCTAAAAGAATAATATCAACAAAAGTGTTAAAAAAGCCGTATTGGTATGCATTTAAATTAAAAGCTATAACTTAATAGCAAAACAATAAATTAAAAACAATTGCAATATAACCGTTTTTAAGAAAAGTGCATCCATAGCCATCCTCGACTCAAGTCTTGTGTAACAGGAAGGCATAAAAAGAAAGATCGAGATCCCGTGCGTATCCGTATGCATTTGAATTAAAAAGTGTTTAATTGTTTTCGGCGACCTTGACCTTTCTGATATGACCTTAGTTCAAGATCATGAAATACCCTTGGACCATGTGAAGTTTTTTGGCAGTCGTCCAAAGCATTGGTGAGATATGGCCCAGACACGATTTTACACGGATATTCCCACAAACTAGTTTGCCGAGGGTAGAAAAACTGAAACACGTGCATGTATATTTTTCCTTATATCATCAATCATTAAATCACTTTGGGCCACAAAATTGTTCCTGGTTTCGATGTAATCCATCATTTTTTATCTGAATGTGGAAAAATATGATTGGTTATAAACAACTCCGGAAGTTCGTGTTGGATCCTTCCAATTGGATTTCTTGGTTGCCTCAACCTGTAATTTTCCAGAAAATTTACCTGGCAAACAGCCAAGCGTTGGATATACTGTGCATAAAAGCTATTTTGATCATGCATTTATTGCGATTAAATATTTATTTCTAGTTTTTTGTTAACATTTTAATTATATTTCAACACAGAAAAGATAGACCTAAGTGAAAAAAATGTTTTTTTTTCAAATCAGACTATGCGAGTGTGTGCATACCATAAATTTTGCCACTTTTTCAATAAAATCAAAATGGTTAAGTATTAATACTCCTATCAGGTACCTCATTGGTTATATGTAGGTCGTCCAGGTGTGAATTGTCTTGATTCAATCACGCAGGTAAAAGGTCCATTGATTTGTAATTTCGGGCCCAAATGGATAGCTGGAATACATATTTTCTGTCACAAATGTGATTTTTTCTATATACAGACGTTAACCAAAACATGCAGCATTGACAAAAATATAATTTTTATTTAGGTCTTTGAATAATGAATAAATATTCACTGTTAATTTGTCCAAGAAATTCTTTATTAAAATGTAATTTACACTATTCCATGTTCAAAATAGCCTTTATGCACAGTAGTTATATCCAATGTATTATAGGAAGCACCTGTATGCAACCTGTATGCTCAATCAACCGTGAAAATCACGTATAAACTACCCGGTTTACACTAATGAAATTATCAAGGACCATGAATAAAATATATAGTTGAAAAATCATCAAGTGTTTATCATAAATTATAAATGTTTGAAATAATTCCATTCCTATATATTGTGTACAAATTGTTTTTATATATGAAGAGAAATTTGCTTCCATTTTTGTTTTTATAAAATGCCTTTATTTCACCCTTTTTCCCAATATAAAATGCACTGTGGTATCCATAGTATTGTATTTCATCCCATTTCTTTTCAGTTGTGTCAAAAATTTATTTCAAATCCAAACATAGGGTTGTATTCTTAGAGAATAAGTTTTTTCTAATGATATTTATTTTTACATATTTTTTATTAACGACGTTTTGCTTCCATTGTACGTTAAAGATTGACAAAATTCTGAAATGCATTTACAGTTACGGTATATTAAAGGTAACCTGTCTTACATCTTGGAATGTACCTTTACAGTATCAACCTGTACAAATACCGGGATGATTATTCATACACCCCAACCCCCACCCCCCCCCACCCCCCAAAAAAAAATCCGATTTAGAAATAATTATTCAGATTTTAGTTTGTTATAAAGTTACTAAAAATAAAAAATAAATAAATAAATAAATAAATAAATAATAAATAAAATAAAATAAAACAATTACAAAAAAAGAGATTTCAACCATCGATAAATGTCGCTGGTTCAACATCATCGAGGTTTATTTCATATGCTCTTGTCAGTTTAGAAAGAATGAATGAATGAATCAGGGAATAAATGTTTTTATTTATTTATTTATTTATTTATTTAAATTAATAGATATACATCTCGTAGTCATGAAATTACAGAGGTATTAATTCAATAAAAACTGGTGTGGTTACGAGAAATTTATAAATAAATATGGACAATTAATCTGTGAATGAGATTAACACCATGCATGACTTTTTCCACATAGAATATACTATCGTCTGGTTCAGTTAGTTGAAATTTGCTCCCGTTGTCAATCATTTACATGGATTAACATGTTTGTTTTTGATTACCTCATTTGTTGATAAGGTATGCAGATTATAACTGTAATAAGCAACATTGAGCAGCGGCTTCTGGGTGAAAACTGGTCTGACAACAAGCTAATTTTACCAAAGTAAAGTTAAAAGAATGTTATGGCATCACTTGCCATCTTTGAACTCGCTGAACACCCTACATAAAAAATAAGTGGTATTCCAAATACCCTACAAGACTGATATACCACCATCAGTAACACAAAACATCAAAAATACCCAAACTGGCACCGATGAAAATATATGACCACTCGATTGGAATTCCACTATCATGGTCTAAAACAGGTAATGAATTATCTTTATATAGAATTTTATGCTCATGGTATTTCCATTTACTGTTCAATATTCATATATAACATATTATAAACATTTATTCAATAAAAAACAAACATACTAATCTAATCCATGTCCGAATCACAATCCAGAAGCAAAGTAAAACAAACATACTAATCCATGTCCGAATCACAATCCAGAAGCAAAGTAAAAACAAACATATTAACCCATGTCCGAATCACAATCCAGAAGCAAAGTAAAACCAAACATATTAATCCATGTCCGAATCACAATCCAGAAGCAAAGTAAAAACAAACATATTAATCCATGTCCGAATCACAATCCATAAGCAAAATAAAAACAAACATATTAATCCATGTCCGAATCACAATCCATAAGCAAAATAAAAACAAACATATTAATCCATGTCCGAATCACAATCCAGAAAAAAAAAATTGGAACCGACAAGTCAGACACGTGAACTTCCACCAGGGAAGTGAGACCGGATGCTCCGGAAAGGTAAGCACCTCCTGTTTAGCTAGCTACACCCTCCATGTGTGTAATCAAAATTGTGTGAAAGGAACATGGAACTATGGGACGTCCAATATATCCAGGGCAAACCTGGACACAGAGACGTCAAACTTATTAACAATACGACTATATATTATTTTACAGATAGATTTGGCGACCATCTTGTATTCCTAACAGCCATGTCGGACAACTTTTCCAAACTCATCAAAGGTATGTCTGATTATGTTTTATTCTAATAAAAAAATTGTAATAATACAATTTTTTGATAATATGTACAAATTGGAAAGGTTCACCGTGCATTAAATTCAGGTAAGTCTAGTCAATCTACACCTTGACCTCAAATTAATTGCAACAGAATATATTTTGTTACTAAAATGATCTTTTATACATAATACGTTTATGGTAAAAATAGGCAAAAATCTAATAAGTGGGAAACAGTTTTTGAGGAGTTTTAATTTCTTATGGGGTTTTCTATCGACAAGGGACATAACTCTTGTATAACAACTTGGTAGTAGAGGATACTCAAGCAAAACAGCCAATTTCACTGAATCTTTTTTATGAGGACAATAACAAATTTCCTGAACACAATAACACGAAATATTATCTGTTGCAATTACATTGGGGTTTGATCCATCTTTTATAGTTGATAGATTGGCTGGACTAGTTGCCTATACGCCGACTGAGCTAAAACTCTAGATATGAAAGGTTAACTCAATTTGAATATACCAGATACACTGAAATTATCAATATAAAAAGTACGAGGGGAAGTCAGAAAGTTCATAGAACAGCGTATTCAGCCAAGCGTAACACACATTTGTTTTACTTATTTAGACAGCACAACATTCCTCCATTTTAAACATATCAAGTTTATTTATCACAACATATTTGTGTAATTCTCAAAAGCATTCAAAGTTGATGACCATCAAGCAATGATGAAAAATCAAAATGTTGAGTTTAGGACAGCAATAAAGTTCCTCACAGTAGAGGGATCAAATGCCAAAGAAATTCACCGGCGAATGGCCGAGGTGTACGGTGACAGTGGCCCTGCGTATTCCACAGTGGATAAAAAATGGTCAGCTGAATTTAAACGTAGGCGCACCACACTGAAGGATGACCCACGGTCACGTCGGCCAGCTGATGTTATCACAAAAGAAATTGTCACGTCTGTGGATACCCTCATCATGAATGATCGTCGAATTAGGATTGATGACATTGCTAGAGAGTGTGAGATTTCACATGGAAGTGTATACACGGTTATCCAAGAGCATCTTGGGATGTCAAAAGAATCCGCAAAATGGGTCCCCAGAAACCTTAATGTGCAGGATCACTTCCAAAGACTCCAGTCAAGTCGAGAGCTTCTTGGCATTTATAATGATAACCCGGAGAGCTTCCATTTACGTTTAGTAACTGGTGATGAAACATGGATTCAACTAAAAAAGAGTTGATGCAATGGAAGCACCCTGGCTCACCCCAACAAAAGAAATTCAAAACTCAACCATCAGCTGGCAAAGTCATGGCGACTGTGTTTTGGGATTCAAAGGCTGTTGTGTTAATCAATTATAAACCTGCTGGAATCTCTATCACTGGGGCTTACTATGGTGATCTAATGAATCAGCTGAAAGCTACTTTTAAATTAAAAGGGATGGGAAAATTGAGCCGAAGTGTATTGCTTCTTCACGACAATGCTCCTGTTCACAAGTCAAGGATTGCACAAGCAGCGATTCGTGAATGCAAGTTCGAACAACTTAATTAGCCAACCTACAGTCCCGATTGGCAACCAGTGGTGATTTATTACTTAAAAAATTGAAATCCCATTTACGGGGAATCAGATTTCCTGATGATGATGGACTTAAGGCTGCCACAGAGCCATGGTTTCAGGACCAAAACGAAGACTTCTATTTCAAAGGTATAGACAGTCTGAAAGAAAAGTGGGTTCAGTGCATTGGGGTAAATGGGGACTATATTGAAAAATATTAATAAAATGTATGGTTTGTTGCGGCAATATATAACCCGTTCTAAGAACGTTTTGACCTCCCCTCGTATATACAAAGTTAATCATGACATAGATATATGATATATCTTTTGGTTTTTCATTATTCATGAGTAAGTATCCTCGAGTCATTCTGAGTTACTAAACTATATATAAATACGAAAATTCACCACACTGTGGCATCCCTATTTGTTCTTCAAAACAGGTATGTTATGGTATAAAAATGTGTTTGTAAAGGTATACGACTATCCATACGCAAAAATGGAATAAGGTCATTCCTATAAAATTTTATGTTTGGCATCATCGCTCGCTTCCGTTTTTATAATATAATTTTTTTGAAAAAAAAACAAAAAACAAAAATCCGTATTCGATCGTAAAATCCCGTCTTTTTTCTCGTCCGTTTTATATATACTTGAAATTTGAAATGAATCTAGTCCATTTTATTTTTTGTTAAAATACGTGTAAATTTGTTTCATTGTTAATCTTTTAAATTTCAATCAAACATTTAAAACACAATGTTGTTTTTTATCTATTTAATGAAAATGTTATGTGCATATGAAAAGAAAATATGATTTTGTTTTTTCATTTAAATTTGTTTGTTTGCCTTATACCCTCCTCCCTTTAAACAAATTGATTGCAAACAAACATAGAATTTTATTCGAATGGCCTTAGGTAAAAAGTTTAAGATTTCCATATTAGATATAGCCTCAATGACGTACTATCACTGACCGCACGTGTCCAGTCGGGTACGTTGTACCATCGATCTGATCTTAAAATTGTTCTGTGTATATCTCTGATAAATTAAATATGTTTTTTTTTAGTTATTTATTCTTGCTAATAATATGCCTATATCTTTTTATTTTTAAATTATTTTTATCTTTAAATTTTAGGATAAGAATAATGTTCTTCTTTGTTGGAATCCTTTCGTTCATTTGCATATGTGTAACACAATCTCAACTTCCTTATATATACCAAGAAATATATCCACCAGTTGGACCAGTCTTTATTCCATATGGCTACACACAACCAGGTAAAGAAATTACACATATGTTAACAAATTTCATTTAATAATATTTACAATTGGAATTGACCTTCTTTAGATGAATATATTTGTTTTTACTGGCATTCGATTGCTCTTGAATACAGTGTAGGGTCATGACCTCTGATTACATAACGTTTAACTATTCGATTATGTCACAGAATGACATCTATTACGTCACGCATTGTTTGATTGGCCAGCATCCAAGTCTACTCACTACGTAACTTTCCTTATTTGGAGCAAGGCTGTTCCATCAATCCCGTATGTTTGTAGGAATCTTGAATGAAATAAATTATAGTAGCGATAATAATTAATGTTTACATTTCGGACATGATATCAATATTTTTTATGATTGTGCATTCTATTTGAGTGTATTGCTTCGCATTACATTGAATATGCTATTCCTGACTCTTATTCATAATACCGAATGAATACACTCAAATAGAATGTTATTTCCTAATTATTCAATTTATAAAGTTTAAATAACTAGGCAACATCTTACAAATTTGTGTGCCCTCCTTATTCATAGTTGTCAAAAGTTCGCCTTTTCGCATTAATGAAAACCAGTTTAGAGTTCAATCAAACGTCTTTGTACTTATAAATATTCACAGAGTTCTTTTTCAAATATACCAGTCAGTGCGTTGTGATCATGGCATTCGTCATGACTCTATTATCAAAAATGTTGTAAATTTGCCATTTACTGAAATGCTAAAAATGCTCTAATTTGCAGAAATATTTTTCAAAAAAGTTATTACTTTTATACATGTATTTATAATATGTATATTTTTAATTCATTTAAATTTTTTTGGAATAGTTCTTATAAATCTTTATAAAGTTCTTATAAAATAACAGGATATTGCAACTTCAAATCCGTCCCGAATTGTTTTTGTGCCCTCCTTATAATAATTGTCAAAAGTTCGCCTTTTTTGCATTAATGAAAACAAGTTTAGAGTTCAATCAAACGTCTTTGTACTTATAAATATTCACATAGTTTTTTAAATATACCAGTCAAATGCTTTGTGATCATGGCATTTGTCATGACTCCATCAACAAATGTTGTAAATTTGCCATTTACTGAAATGCTAAAAATGCTCTAATTTGCAGGAATATTTTTCAAAAAAGTTATTTCTTTTATATTCATAATATTTATATTTTTCCAGAATAGTTCATTTAAAATTGTTTGGAATAGTTCTTATAAATCCTTATAAAGTTCTTATAAAATAACCAGGATATTGCAACTTCAAATCCGTCCCGAATTATTTGTAAGCCATTCTTATTTATAATTGTCAAAAATTCGCCTTTTTGCATTAATTAAAACCAGTTTAGAGCTTGTACTTATAAATATTTACAGTTTTTTTAAATATACCAGTTAAATGCGTTGTGATCATGGCATTTTTCATGACTCCATCAACAAATGTTGTAAATTTGTCATTAACTGAAATGCTAAAAATGCTCTAATTTGCAGGAATATTTTTTTAAAAAGTTATTTCTTTAATATTTATAATATATACATTTTATACATAATAGTTCATTTAAAAATTGTTTGGAATAGTTCTTATAAATCCCTATAAAGTTCTTATAAAATAACCAGGATATTGCAACTTCAGATCCGTCCCGTATCATTTGTGTGCCATTCTTATTTATAATTGTCAAAAGTTAGCCTTTTTTGCATTATTGAAAACCAGTTTAGAGCTTGTATTTATAAATATTTACAGAGTTTTTTTAAATATACCAGTTAAATGCGTTGTGATCATGGCATTTTTTATGACCCCATTATCAAAAATGTTGTAAATTTGCCATTTACTGAAATGCTAAAAATGCTCTAATTTGCAGGAATATTTTAAAAAAAGTTATTTCTTTTATATTTATAATATATATATTTTTTTACATTATAATTAATTTAAAATTTGTTTAGACTAGTTCTTATGAATCCAATTAATATGCTAGAGACACAAAATGACTTTAGAAAGGCCACAAAACGTGTCATCCAATAGTATGCTATATAATATCTGCTTTTCAAATATCGAAACTTGTTTCATAATCAGTTAGGTTTAAAAATTATCGAATTCCATAATAATATTTAAATTGGTATCAATGTTGTAAATCTTGATAGTTTTGTATAAAACAGAAAGTTTTTGTTTAATAGGAAAACAATGTGTGTGCGGAAATATGTGCATATTAATTTGGAAGCTAATACATGTATTTGTTATGCTATTTTTAAGGATTGACTTAACTTAGCCGTTTCGTATTTATTTCGATTTTGATGCCTTATATCAAGTATTAGTATCACTATTTCTTCCCTGTATATTTTTATGTCGTTCCGTGTGTGTAGATCGTTAGTTCGAACCCTAGCCGGGTCTAACTAAAACTTGAAATAAGCTTTGTACAACGAAGTAGGCTGCTTGCAAATAAGTTGTTGACTCAGGGATATTGCAAGCCTAGGCTTATCAAGGCCCTCAAAAAGTTTTATGGCCGTCATCACAGTATTGTTGATAAGTTTGATGTCTCTGTGTCAAGGATTGCCCTGGATATTTTGACGACCATAGTTCTATGTTCCTTTCACACAATTTTGATTACAACGTGGCGGGTGTAGCTAGCTAAACAGGAGATGCTTACCCTTCCGGAACCCGGCCTAGTGGAAGTCCACGTGTATAACCTAACTTGTCAGTTCCAAAGTTTTTACTTTGCTTCTGGGTTGTGATTCGAATATGGATAAGTATGTTTGTTTTTTACTAGTGGCTGTTCTTTCGCTAATAACTAAGCATTTAAAAATTAGAATTTCGGGTTCTTCAGAAGAGACCTTTAAAACCAATGCCCGTTGTCATAGCAGGTGTGTATGTTTAAGGACCTCACTGCACATAAACTTATTAAACCAATCTAAATGTTAGAGAAACATAATCAACCATTTTTAAGGATAAAAACGTCCCATTATTGAATATTTTGTTATTTTCTGCTTCTCAAATACGAGAGTTGTTTTATAATCATTGATGTATAACAATTTCAGTTCTATAATAATATTTAAATTCGCATCAATGTTGTAAGTGTTGATATTTTGGTATAAAAGTTTTTCTTCAGTAGAAAAACGATGTGTCTAAGAAGATAAGTGAAAACTAAGCTTTCTGTTTGTCAAGTTAGATGGTTAACCTTTTGGTGATATGATTTATATGTTTTTAAAAGTAAGCCCAAACTTAGCTCATAAATATATCTTAAAATACCTTATATTCGGTTTTACTGATGTTTTCTGTTTATCTGTTTGTCACACACACACACACCACACACACACACACACACACACTTCATATTGGAAACAAAGTTCCATACTTGTGATTTGTATAAACTGTAATGCTACTGTATAACTGAAGTTTAAATCATTGAAATATGTAAGTGTTTTCTGTGTATTTTCCTGAACAATCTAAATGATTTTTATATAAAAATATGTTTGCTTGAATGTTTGTGTCAAAATTTGCTAGTTTCATTTTTATATTTGTTTTACAGTTCTCTAGACAGGATAAATGATATATACAACTGGTATAATATGTAAAGTATGACAAACGTGATGACTTCAATTTTTCTATTGTCAACTTTCCTTTTTTATGCATCATTATACCTGTTTCTCCTGCTTATGGTGTATTTGTTTCCCAATTAATACGCTATGGAAGAGCTTGTACCCAATACGGGAACTTTGTACAACGAAGTAGGCTGCTTGCAAATAGATTGTTGACTCAGGGATATTGCAAGCCTAGGCTTATCAAGGCCCTCAAAAAGTTTTATGGCCGTTATCACAGTATTGTTGATAAGTTTGATGTCTCTGTGTCCAGATTGCCCTGGATATATTTGACGTCTCATAGTTCCATGTTCCTTTCACACTTTTTTGATTACACACGTGGTGGATGTAGCTAGCTAAACAGGAAGTGCTTACCCTTCCGGAGCACCCGACCTCACTTCCCTGGTGGAAGTTCACGTGTATAACCTAACTTGTCAGTTCCAAAGTTTTTACTTTGCTCTTGGATTGTGATTCGGACATGGATTAGTATGTTTGTTTTAACTTTGCTTCTGGATTGTGATTCGGACATGAATTAGTATGTTTGTTTTTACTTCGCTTCTGGATTGTGATTCGGACATGGATTAGTATGTTTGTTTTTACTTCGCTTCTGTATTGTGATTCGGACATGAATTAGTATGTTTGTTTTTACTTCGCTTCTGTATTGTGATTCGGACATGGATTAGTATGTTTGTTTTAACTTTGCTTCTGGATTGTGATTCGGACATGAATTAGTATGTTTGTTTTTACTTCGCTTCTGGATTGTGATTCGGACATGAATTAGTATGTTTGTTTTTACTTCGCTTCTGTATTGTGATTCGGACATGGATTAGTATGTTTGTTTTTACTTCGCTTCTGTATGTGATTCGGACATGGATTAGTATGTTTGTTTTTACTTCGCTTCTGTATTGTGATTCGGACATGGATTAGTATGTTTGTTTTTACTTCGCTTCTGTATTGTGATTCGGACATGGATTAGTATGTTTGTTTTTACTTCGCTTCTGTATTGTGATTCGGACATGGATTAGTATGTTTGTTTTTACTTCGCTTCTGTATTGTGATTCGGACATGGATTAGTATGTTTGTTTTACTTCGCTTCTGGATTGTGATTCGGACATGAATTAGTATGTTTGTTTTTACTTCGCTTCTGTATTGTGATTCGGACATGGATTAGTATGTTTGTTTTACTTCGCTTCTGGATTGTGATTCGGACATGAATTAGTATGTTTGTTTTTACTTCGCTTCTGTATTGTGATTCGGACATGGATTAGTATGTTTGTTTTTACTTTGCTTCTGTATTGTGATTCGGACATGGATTAGTATGTTTGTTTTTACTTCGCTTCTGTATTGTGATTCGGACATGGATTAGTATGTTTGTTTTTACTTCGCTTCTGTATTGTGATTCGGACATGGATTAGTATGTTTGTTTTTACTTCGCTTCTGTATTGTGATTCGGACATGGATTAGTGTGTTTGTTTTTACTTCGCTTCTGTATTGTGTTTCGGACATGGATTAGTATGTTTGTTTTTACTTCGCTTCTGTATTGTGATTCGGACATGGATTAGTATGTTCGTTTTTACTTCGCTTCTGTATTGTGATTCGGACATGGATTAGTATGTTTGTTTTTACTTCGCTTCTGTATTGTGATTCGGACTTGGATTAGTGTGTTTGTTTTTACTTCGCTTCTGTATTGTGATTCGGACATGGATTAGTATGTTTGTTTTTACTTCGCTTCTGTATTGTGATTCGGACATGGATTAGTATGTTTGTTTTAACTTTGCTTCTGGATTGTGATTCGGACATGGATTAGTATGTTTGTTTTTACTTCGCTTCTGTATTGTGATTCGGACATGGATTAGTGTGTTTGTTTTTACTTCGCTTCTGTATTGTGATTCGGACATGGATTAGTATGTTTGTTTTTACTTCGCTTCTGTATTGTGATTCGGACATGGATTAGTGTGTTTGTTTTTACTTCGCTTCTGTATTGTGATTCGGACATGGATTAGTATGTTTGTTTTTACTTCGCTTCTGTATTGTGATTCGGACATGGATTAGTATGTTTGTTTTTACTTCGCTTCTGTATTGTGATTCGGACATGGATTAGTGTGTTTGTTTTTACTTCGCTTCTGTATTGTGATTCGGACATGGATTAGTATGTTTGTTTTTACTTCGCTTCTGTATTGTGATTCGGACATGGATTAGTGTGTTTGTTTTTACTTCGCTTCTGTATTGTGATTCGGACATGGATTAGTATGTTTGTTTTTACTTCGCTTCTGTATTGTGATTCGGACATGGATTAGTGTGTTTGTTTTTACTTCGCTTCTGTATTGTGATTCGGACATGGATTAGTATGTTTGTTTTTACTTCGCTTCTGTATTGTGATTCGGACATGGATTAGTGTGTTTGTTTTTACTTCGCTTCTGTATTGTGATTCGGACATGGATTAGTGTGTTTGTGTTTGATTACTGTCACTCATACATTAAAGATGTATGAATCTTATTTCATCATTATATACTGAAAATCTCCACGAAATAAATTTCTTGAAAACATAAGTTTGATAAAGCTACGTATGTTTCAGCCAAAATAGTGTTTTTATCTTTTAAAATATATCTTCCCCATATATTTATTTTTTTACCAAAATTTAAAAAAAATAAATAAATTTTTATTTTTAGAAAAAAATCAACTCAATCTATTTTGGATTATCAGGTCTTAACTAACAACAAATTTAAACAAAAGTATATTTCATTTTTAGAGTGAAACAAATTAAAAATGTATGATTTCTGGTTCTAGGATCAAGTGTAATGAGCGAACTGTTAAAGGTCCTTGTAGCTGCTGCAGCGATAAACCGGGTTATAGCAAGGAATAATCCACCAACTACTCCTGCGATCGGTGAGTATATCAAGTAACAAACACTAACACACTGGTTTTATATCCCAATTGACGTATCGCTGACTACGCCCACAATGTTCCGACACATGTCTGACATGCTTGAATTATAATTACATGCAAAAAGAATGAAAACTTGGCCTGAATTGCACCGTTTAATGACATCACTGACACTAGTCATTAGTTGCCGTGACGCTGCTTTTTAGTATCGTGATGGCGGCCTTTGTCGTATCATTATGGGCGTGACCGGCGATCCGTCAATTACAATCACTAAAGCAATTAAACAAGAGACCCATTGGGCCTGATACAATCACCTGATAAATAAATGGCTAGCTAAAATATTTACAGAAACAATTGAAACCCCATTATCAAAATATAACCATGATATAAATCTTTTAATATATTTAACCATTTCAGTATTATTTTGCACCTGTAACCATGACCTTTGAACGTTCGACCTTCATTTATAAATCAAAATGTTTGATGTATCAAAATCTAAAAAATTCAGACATGGATGTGATTGTTGTAATACATGTTTATCAACTGATGTCAATCAATGAAAATGATAATATCCAAATTATGTCATTCTCTGTAAGTTAATGAACAATTACGGGCAAATTAAAATGCATTACATAGGGTCATCCTGTTTCTCCCACTTATAATTATAGTATTATATTAAACATTTAAGATTGTTTTCATACAATAGTATAGTCCATATCAAGAAATCAATTTACCTATCATTAAAAATAATTAAATAATCAGTTATAATGGTTAATCAGAGAATGAATACATAAATAAATAAATAAATAAATAATAATAAATAATAAATAAATAAATAAATAAAGATAATAAAGAAAACAAAATAAATAGTTTGAATGAATTGGCATAAAAAATGAAAAATCATAAAAATACTTATAACTGTTAATCAAGGAATAAATAAATAAATAAATAAATAAATGAAAGAATTAATGAATGAATGAATGAATGAATGAATGAATGAATGAATTCTTTGAATGAATTGGCATAAAAAATGAAAAATCATTAAACAATAATAATAATAATTATTACTGTTAATCGAGTAATAAATAAATAAATAAATAAATAAATAAATAAATAAAGTCATTCTGATGGAAATCATGACAAATGTACAACTACAACCTTTATAGTTTCTAACTAACAAATTTGGAAAAGAAAGTTTAATTTTAGGTGGGTTTCGATACATTGTTAGGAACAAAGGTAATGAGCGTGTTTAAGCTCTTTCTATCAATGTTTTGGTTTGGTGGAACAGATATATTATATCAGGCTAACGGAAGAGTTTCTTTTTCAAATAAAATTAAATGCATTGAAAGTTTAAGCTCTTTCTATCAATGTTTTGGTTTGGAGTTTAAGTTTGTTTTCATGAAAGTAAGTAAAGTTTAGTAACATTTTTTAAAAGAACCTTATCCTGTTCAAAATCCTTATTCCACCTCCCCGTGGTGAACAGTGGGGTAACAGTGATATAATATGAGGTTATGTTCTTTAAACAAAGATAAAATGAATTAAATACAAAATTGATATAAAGAAATATCACATACACAAAGCAATTCATTATTCTTATCGTACTTTGTATATTATCTACTACGTACTGGTGCAGATAATGATGTAAAGTATAATAGTCAGAATTGGGCTAGTAATATAAAAGATTGTTTATGTAATCTTGGTTTATCTTTTTATTGGTACTATCAAGATTTTTATATGCCTCATCTTGATGTTATTAAGCAAAGAATACATGACCAGTTTTTACAAAGATGGATTGGAAGTATGACAGATTGTTCAAAAATGTATTATTATAAACAATTTAAGTGTATATTTGGTCTAGAAAATTATTTGATTGTTGATATTGAACCAAATTATAAACACATGATTACTCGGTTTCGTGTCGGTTCACATTCATTGTTTTTGAAACTGCAAGGTATTACAATGTTAATAAGTAAATGTTGTAACATGGGTGTCATAGAAATTGAGTATCATTTTCTTCTCTTTTGTCCTGCATATTCTTACTTGCGTATCAAATATTTTTCTAAATATTTTTGTCATTGGCCTAATTTATATAAATTTTATATATTATTATCATGCAATTATAGCTCTGCCAAAATTAACAAACTAGGTAAATGTTTGTATTATGGCTTTAAACGAAGAGACTCTTCACTTTAACTTGTTTATCCATCTAATCAAATGTATTGTATACATAATTATATTTCTTTTGAAACATTATGACATTATTATGACAGCCAAATATATAACTATGTGTATGTATATATGCTACAAGTATGTATGTACTTTACGCAATAAACAATTATTATTATTGACTGGTGGTGCGGGCAATAGCAATTTTGTTGGCACCCGAGGTCCTGACTATTGCCCGCACTACCAGTCAATAATTGTTTTGTGATATAAAACCAATTTAAATATACCAAGAAATTTCAACAAAAATTTAATTTAAAAATGTATTCAGTTCATTATCCGACATTTCGATCAACTTTTCTAAAGTCAAATTGTGATTTACTTGATCCGTGTACTCTTGTAATATTTTGTATATTTTGATCACATTGGACGTGTTTTTACTGTCCCTGTCGTTCAGTATGTTAATTAATTCCTCATCGTCGTAGGACACAACTCTGCCGACGGCCGACATTGTTTACAGTCGTTAAGGGGTCAAGGTGAAGGTTAACGCGAATAGAACAACAGCATGTTACGCCACGGTCGCCAACCAATCAAATCGCCGATAACATTGACATTGCGGGAAAATTTAAAACGTTGTCTTGACAATCACGCGCAGTCCAACAGCAAAAAACTATTTGACCGGTCCGAAAAGACTGGTCGAACAGTAATTTTGATGAGGTTTTTTTCTTTTGAATTTATGTAATTTTTTATTATTATTATTATTCCCAGCCCAAATAACACTTTACATAGAACAGACTATAACTGAACACCTATTGTTTAAATATGTGAACAAGGGATTAAAATTCTATAGGTAATTAAAAGTGGGAGAAACAGGATATAATCCATTACATAACCGCAAACATGTTAGGTAATACGAAACAGATATCTCATCTTCGACCGTAAAAGAAAAAAAAATTTGCGGTCGGGGACCAAACTAAGAATTATTTCTTTTTTAACAAAATACTACTTGTATGTACATTCATTCCATGTCGGAAGCTGCACATTGCAAAATGCATTTTGTATAATTTTTACTGAATGTATAGTCTTTGCTGTGTAAAGATGGTTTTTAATGTTTGTTTCACGTGTAGAAAAATGTAGATGTCTAAGAACATTGTTTCTTTTTTCCTGAAAATCAATTGTGTTTTCCGACTTTGGTCTGATAAAATAATAAATATGTCAATCAGTAAAACTTAATGGGCGATAAAAGGGATGAATTAAATTCTCAAATTAAACTTTTGTATGGCTTGAGGATGATTTTACAAGAATCCTTTGCTAGAAACATGGCATTTATAATTTCTTTGCTCAAATGACGAACTCTAGATTGTTCTTATATTTTAGATTCAGGTTTAAAATGTTTACGTATGACTTCTAAGTTGCTATTCTTATTGA
Source organism: Anadara kagoshimensis (assembly GCA_021292105.1). Taxonomy (NCBI): domain Eukaryota; kingdom Metazoa; phylum Mollusca; class Bivalvia; order Arcoida; family Arcidae; genus Anadara; species Anadara kagoshimensis. Next base: position 55,058,649 of record CM037869.1, on the reverse strand, counting down.
CGGATCGCTAACCACGCCCGCAATGTTCCGACAAAGGCTCAGCATGCTTGAATTACACGCAAAAAGAATGAAATCTCGGCCATTTAATGACGTCACTGATACTAGTACGTCATTAGTTGCCGTGACGCTGCTTTGGTTCCATGATGGCGGCCTTTGTCGGAACATTGTGGGCGTGGCCGGAGATACGTCAATTACTCATTCGTCTAATCTATTAATCATTACCATGATGCGAGACAAGTGACAAGCTTTTTGTCCAAACTGGTATACTCGTTCATATAAAATACGCTCATGCACCCTGTTGAAAGTTTATCAAAAACAACGTTCATAAAGATGTATGTAAAATCATTGCATATTAAATGGTTTGCTATAGTTATTAATCTTTTTTTGTTTAAGATTGTGGCACACCACCGACTCTTGCGAATGGATCACCAAGTTTTTCCTCAACGACCTTTCAGAGCATTGTAACATATACATGTAAGCCGACATATGTGTTATTCCCATTTAAGACAACTGGACAAATTACTTGTCCTTCAAGTGGAACATGGCCAAGTCTGGACTTTATGTGTACAGCGGTACCAACTTGAAAACGTGTAATTTGTGTAACGCGTTATGGAAAGTGTTGTATAATAAAACTGATACGATCAAACATGTGTTGACATTTAATATGTTTTTAATCAAGGGCATATGTTTTACGTAAAAACACATAGAAATGTGTTTAACCCTCTCGCTGCCACGGAACAGTTGAAATTACGTCAGCGCTGTCCCAAGGTTAAAACGTCATCATGATTGCGTCATCAAAAATGACGACGTTCAGAGAAAAGGAGAACCTGTCTTCATTCACCTGATTTCATACGTCGTAAAACATTCATTCCAAGGTTATTATTTGTCCGATTTTGATGAAATTTTCAATATTTTACGCATCATTATTTGCAGAATTTTCTCATTAAGTTCGTATCTTAAAAAGTATAACTCCAGAATAAAACCAATTTGAACATATATTTGAATTTCTATTAGGCAAGTAGATCTATCCCGAAAATTTTTTGACCTCGTAAAATTTATATTTTAACAAAATTGTATAATGATAATAACCAGGTGATTTAAATGAGATGCTTATTAATGTTCATGCAATATGAATGTTGAAATACTATCGAATCCTCAAATTTTGAGCTTACAGTTTTAATTAATTTAAAAATTCACTATAAAAAATTAAGTTGGCCATGATGCAATATTGAAATGCGCGTTATATACAAGGAGCATTACCGACACCTGTGCCGCCTAATGAAAGTCAAGAATACCGGTGAAATAAAATCTGCACATGATGGGCAGTATTTAATTTCTATTATGTATGCTTTTAGTGGAGGAGAGTTAGTAATAAATCCTTCTGTAAAAGAAATAAATAATCAAACAAGAAATGCTGTGCCCAATTTGTCAGTTAATTAAAGATAATTTTAAAGATGGGTTGGAAAAAATGATAAAATAAACGCCAAAATCGCATCTAATAGTTTCTTAAATACAAAGAGGTTATGCAATGGTTTTGATATGAAATATTTCTTAAGTGTTTATAGAACTGGCCCCGGTTTCACAATCATTCCTTAGCTAAGATTTTCCTTAACTTAAATCTTGCAAAATTTTAAAACTTTATAATTTTGTTAATTATTAAGATATTCAGGAATTTAAGGTGTCATTTTACAGGTCACTGCTAGATTAAAACATTAGCATTTAGTTTTTACAAAAATATCGATCAGTATTTCCAAAAAGGGATTACCAAAATTGGCTAAATTTAAGTTAAGGAAAATCTTAGCTAAGGAATGATTGTGAAACTGTGGCAAGGTACACAGATAGATTTTTATGGGTGTTTATTTATTTTCATTCAAGATTCAAGTTTGTTTAATTTGATATCAAGTTCAAACAACTTTTGAAGAAAACACCAAGCAGCAGTCGTGAAACGACGATAGTGGCAGTCAGGGCCGTTCGTACCAACCATTTTAGCACATTTCTCTTAAATTAATTTCCTACGAGGCTTGTTTTCTATTTGGTATATGTTCTAATTAACTGATAATGTTGCGTATAACGTGATATTTCTAAAATTATTGAAGTCTTACCGGAACAGGTATAAAAGATGCAGAGATTTAGAAATGTACAGTGCACTATTTAGCAAGGTTTCTTTATCGTCAGCGACTTTCCCGAAAGTATCCGATTAACTATCTACAGAGGTCATGTATACACGTTTTATGTTTTAAGCTATTGAATATGAAAGCCCTGATTAATTATTTTCAAGTAAAGTAAACGGTAATGAAAAGAACACAATTGCAAAAGTGACCCTTAGACAAATATAACTTTTATTCGCACTGCCGCTGACCGTTGGGAACTGCAACATAAATAGATGCTAAAAACATCCTGATTGCGAAATATAGCTAGCACAAATCAAATAAAAACATAACTCATTGTTAGTTATGGCTACAGCGTAGATCGATAAGGAGGTAGCATAATCCGTGAAAATGCATTTTTTGGATGATGATGCACAGGAAAACCAACAAGGGACATTTTCTATAGCGCAGCGGATCCCTCCCTGATCTCTAACGAGTCCCTTTTTCCTTTTGATAGCATGCCCATATACAATACATGCCTGTCGAAAGTTTAACACTAAGAAAACGAATTAGTACCAATGTGCAGCTCATCTCAATTATTTTTAGCGATAATTTTCGCCAACTTTTCTTTATCTCTCGGCCACTCATGGTCACTAAGCTATCCATATCTCTGCCACTTAGCGACCAAACTTAGACTACTTTATATTAACTCAGTGTTCAACTTTCGACAGTTATGCACTGTATAATATGTATTCATCTATACAATAATGTGTGCATGTATTCTTCAAATTTTTGTGTTTACTATATTCCGTATTTTATATTTAACCGTCCATATGAAAAAAAAGCATTCAGATGAAAAATGTTTGGAAACTAACAAAAGGTTTTATGAAATAGCAATAAAAGTGAATTAACCTCGATAGTTGTGGAAAAAATGCAAAAACACACAAAGTCATGTTTTTGTAACATACTATATTTATTGCATTCAAAATTTGTTTTCTGCATGACAATTTGGATGTTATAAGGGTCCTTTACGCTTAAGACCCAGGAACGCAGTTGTATATTGTAACCAGCTTGACCTTGTTTTTGGTGTTAATGCTGAATAAAATAAATAAAATATATTGCCACCTACATTATATCCAAAAACAACTTCATTCTTTTATTGCAGACGTGAATTAAGCGATACATTACTGACATACAATTTTAATGTTAGTTAATATATTTATGTACTTGTAGGTTTTTTTTCATCAAATACATTCCAAACATACTATAAACCATTTTATATGACAACCAATGGAGAGTTCCTTCTAGAAGGTTTCTTTACCGTCTTACGTACCCGGGGAATGGATTTTAAGCATTTATATATATATATATATATGTGATACGCTATATTTTTCATAAAATGCTTAAAATCCATTCCCGGGGTACCTGTAGTCATATGAAGAGACAAATTACTTTTCACAATCAATGCTAACATTTAGTCAGGTACATTTGCACAGTGTGTGACGGAGCCTTTAACCCTCTTAATACCGGAACGACAATTTTGTCATTACCGGCTTAGTACCGGAACGACATTTTTGTCACTTACCGGCTTAGTACCGGAACGACATTTTTGTCCATTTCCAACAAATCATAAAACTGAAAAGAGATTTCTTTAATTTTAATATTTGTGATATTGAACAAACATGCATATGTATGTGTGTACCGTGATATGATAGACAACGTTATTGGTGACGTCAAATTAAATAAATCGTGACGTCATTAGTTAAATTGATGTTCCTTTGCGATCTATTGTCAGTATTGATTTGCCTATGTGCGATATGTACATAAAATATATAACCCGGCCTTGATCTGAGAGTAAGAGTTATGCATGTATAATTATTGGGAGAGTGTTATTAATAGATCTCTGACTCTCGTTATGATCAAGACAACGTTTTCACTGAAATATATAATGAAATAACTCAATTTTCATGGCAAAATCACTGTACTAAGGATGCCACTTGACATTTTGATCCACTTAAAAAATAATTTAAATGTGTCGTTTGGCTAAACTAATTATTCTGCAAATATCCTCCAAACTGTAAGGGCCTATTAATTTAATTTACCACTCAGGTACTTATTTTACCCCCGCAAACAAAGTTTAGGGGGTATATAGGAATCACCCTGTGTGCCCGTCTGTCTGTCTGTTTGCCCGTCCCAATATTGTGTCCGCTCAATATCTTCCATTTGGCACAAATGTTAACAAACATGAGAGATGTGTCGCATACCAAAAATTATGTGCATAAGTCAAAGGTCAAGGTCAGGAGGTCAATGTTGGGGATGTGAGTATTTGGCTCTCAAGAGACCCGGTTTTAGTTTGATTTGGTCCGACTTACCCACGTCGTGTTTCGACGTATCTTTGTTGGATTGATTGAATTATGATATGTTTTGCAATATATATATTGGTCTATAATTGATGCCTACTTTAAGAAAGTTGTCTTCTACTTGAAAATATTTTTGAAAGGACCGTTAACATTAGTCAACATTTTTATGGTTCTTACACCTATACTGAGGTGGTTGTTTCAGAATGATGGAGGTGTCATGTGATACTTTTGAATACTTATCAATACATTAATACGACATAAGATCCTCCCCAAATTTGATTCGATATTGTACAAGTTCAGATTTTCCATTATGCCAACATGTTATCTTTTTTTTTTACGTGAGCTGGATATTGAAATGTCAGACATCCCCATGAGATGCAGCTAAATAAGGTGTGTAGGTCTACTGATAAAAAAAATCTACAGAGATTTCTACGTAAAAAGAAAAAAATGTATTTTTAACCTAAAATCTACTTTTATATGTCCTCTTTGGTGACTCAATATGCAAATATTAAAAGGTCAATAATTGACGTATCGCCGGCCACGCCAACAATGATCCGACACTGGCCGCCATTACGGTACCAAAAGCAGCGTAACGGCAATTAATGGCGTTCTAGTGTCAGTGACATCATTGACCGCACAATTCAGGTCGAATTTTCATTCTTTTTTAGTGTAATTCAAGCATGTCGACACTTTGTCAGAACATAATGGGCGTGACCGGCGATCCGTCAATTACCTGTATCACTCCTTTTATTGACATTAATGACAAACTTCTTTGGGCCTTGATATAGGCGTAATATATGTAAATATCCGCAGTTTGGATTTTTTCTCTATACAGAAATTAATATCATGATTAAAATTTTTCTTTGTTAGTTTTTTAAGGACTTTTGTGCCATAAACGACTGCACTATCTCAGTTGGTAGAGTGCTCGCTCCGTAAGTAGGAGGTCGTGGGTTCGAACCCCGAACGGGTCTGATCCAAGACTTTAGGGTGGGTAGTAACAGTTCTTTCACCAAACACTCGGCATTACGAAATAAATGTCACGGTTCTTTCGGATGGGAGCTTAAAATAAACGAGGTCCCGTGTCTCGGAAGGCTTGGCACAATAAAGAACCCTGTTGTATTATGCCATCAGCATAACGCTCGGGCAAAATTTCTGCACCTTCCCTATAACTGGCGACCTCTCGATATGAGTAAAATATTCTTGACTGGGACGTGAAACATTATTACTCAACTTCTGTGCCATAGGGGCCACTTAAGTGACCCAGTAGCATAGTGACAGAATGACATAGGTGATATGTGACTATTGTATGAAATACCGAATGATTATGTGACCAACCACTAGAAAAACAGGCTTATGGAGGTACCAAACCGATAATGATACTTTGGTGGATTATTAATACTACTTGTGTGACAAATCATACTGTAAAATATTTTTTCAAAATCTGCAGTATTTCGGTTGTTATGGCAACGTATGCATACATCACATTTACCAAATGACAGTCTCTTAGTAAAAAAGACAAACAATATTTTAGTTTATGCAATCAAAACCACTGAATTATATGAAAGAACAGTTTTTACAAATTAGAATCCTGGAACAAGAGTAAAACTATTATTTTCAAAAAAATTGTGCATCTATTTAACTATTTATTTAACATGACATTAAATACATCATTCAGGAGAGAGAGAGAGAGAGAGAGAGAGAGAGAGAGAGAGAGAGAGAGAGATTCATCAAAGTAACAGTAAAGAATGGAGTATAGAAAGCTTGTTCAGTAAAATCGTTTGGATTGACGAATAACTTTATGAGCATTTACACTTCGGCATTTTCCGCTGGTGTCCGTGAACTGATTCGATAGTAACAATGTTCCTATCGTACGATATCGAATATCATGATAAAATGGACTTTGTAATAAAAAGCGTTCCGTAATGTTATGAATGACTGCAAGACAGCATGAGGGTGGCAGTCAAAGCAAAAAATAAAAAGGGGAAGGTCTAAGTCCACATGGGGAGAACAACAAAAAAGGAAAGAAACGCCGCGGGGTGAACTAGATGGAACACAGCCAAAGCAGCGAAGTACAAACAAACATAGAATGATTGCGTCGCAGCCCTATCCACCTTCTGACGCGGAGAGCTTTAAGATTAAGATAAGGAATGTTATGAACAATAGTTGAAAAAAACCTCAAACAATGCACAGCTTCAGTCCAGATTTTCCACCATGCCATATTATTTAAGTATGTTGCATATATCGAAATGTAAGACAGGATAAATAAATTGTGTAGATCAATGATAAAAAAATCTACATGGAAGAACATTACGTTTTAAAACTGCAAATTAAAACGGAATACATGTACTAAATAAATGTGAAGAAGCCCAGCAGGTATAAAGTTGATAGTATTACTTAAGAAATAACGTTCTATTTTTGTAAAATCAGTCTGTATTTTGAATAAAGAATGGAAGCGAAAGCTCTGAAGCAATTTATTCACTCTATGCCAGGAAAGACACATATGGCAAGGACTAGAGTTTTCCACTTCTCTCTGTCTTGTGTCATCTTCTTCATTTCTCCCTAACTTGGTTGGTGAACTTTTTTTCTTTCTCCACAGTTCTCCTCCAGGTGTTTTTGAGTCTGCCTTGTTTCCTTTTTCTTTCAGGCATCCATCTGGGAGCACTTCTAGTGATGTTACTAATTGGCTTTCTTAGCACATGGGCTACTCATCGCCATCTTGATCTTGTTTATACACCCACCCACCCCAATCCCTTTATGTTAAACGGCTAGCTTGTCGAATCGGCACCTCATTGCCTATATAATTTCGGCAGCAGTTACGAGGGTAAATCCGGTTTCCGGTTGAAATCCACCTCGGAGCATGGCCGCCGGCGAAACGTCAACTGCCCTTTAGTGTAGCTAGCTAAACAGGAGGTGCTTACCCTTCCGGAGCACCCGGTCTCACTTCTCTGGTGGAAGTTTACGTATCTAACCTAACTTGTAAGTTCCAAAGTTTTTAGTTTACTTCTGGATTGTGATTCGGACATGGATTAATATGTTTGTTATTGATTGATACGATTAGAACAAGTCAACAGCGTTTAAGTGTCATCAGTCAAGAACTGAAAAAGTTAGAATACTTTTGATAAACCCACTCCTCAACTGTCTTTACGACTTCTTCGTTAGACCAGAAATGGCGTTCACGGAAATAATTTTTCAATGTTGTGAATAGGAAGAATCTACTGCAGGCGAATAGGCAGGATGTGGTATTACCCATTTCGCTCTACAGCATTCATTGTAACTTTGCAAGTGTGGACTCTCGTGTTGTTCTGTTGCAGCAAACCAACAATTTTAGTTTACCTCTGCGTTTTTCACGAATGGTGGTTCTCAGCTTGTCTAGCAAGCTTGCATAGTATACCAGAAGCCTTTTGACCTAAAACTCTTCAACAAAGCGCTGCATACTGATGTTGTGATTGTCATTTGCTCATCGATAAGATTTAGGAACCCAGCGGACTGTTAGCTTGCGCATATCTACACGTATATGTAAATTTGTTTTAACGATACCATTAAAATGTCTGCACTGCTAATTCCATCTGAATTCGCCTGTCAGAATGTACCAAACTTTGTTACACTTTTTTCCTCGGTGACATCCATAACTTTATTTTTCTAAAGACGTTTTACCACGTTTTAAATTCCCCTACCCAAACTTTAATCTGAGCAAAAGACGACACAGAAGACCCAAAAATTTCGGCTACCTCGACCCGCCAACGGCCGTTCTTTGACTGCTTTTGGTTAGCTTAGTGTTAAACTATCGACAGGTGTGTACTGTAGGTGTCCTCTGCTGAAATACGGACATTGGAATTGTCACTGAAAACACTGTTTTGAAATTTGAGTCAAATGCTATTCCCAGGACATTCATTTATAATAACAATTGAATAAGCTCAAATAGAATGGTTTTCTTAAAGGATTTGTTTTGGCTAACAGGCATTTGATAAAAAAAATAAAGGAAAGAGTTTTCGGCATTGTCATCATTGAAAGATGACGTAAATTAAAACACATCTGTGTCCGACCTCTGAGATACCCTTCAGTGTACCCCTTAGACATTCTCTTAAATACATTGTAGTATCATTATGTCACATGAAAGACATCGCCATTTTGTAAAAAAAAATTACCTACCCTTTGTTAAGGTGCATTAAAGGAGATTTCATTCATGGATTTGTTTGCAATGAGGATTTCTAGCACCGACTTATTTGCTCATGCGTGTAAATTAATTAAATTTGTCAATAAATTGTTTTTTATCCATTTCGATGAAAATCTAAAAAATATTTGCGTTTTTGCTCTTTTTCTCTGAGGTAGGGTTAATAAAAAGTACAATTCCCAAGGTAAAATTGAGAGTTAAATAATCTCAATAATGTTATATTGTTGTGCAGCATTTTGCTCGAAAGACATAATTCAAAAACCTCTATATTCTCTGTTTAGTTATGAAATAAATAATATCTCATTATTTTGTTTTGGTTTTTATCTTTATATTCGGTTCTGTATAGTGGCCGATTTGTGCCATTACGTATTTTGGCCTTTAAAACGCTAAAAAGCGCTAAAGCGAAATTGAAATTTTGAATAAACGGCAAACAAACGCAAAACACGTTTTTTGGCGTCATGTTGAATGGAAATTTGGCTTTGACGCGTAGACTTTGGCTGTGCGAAAAATTTAGCGCGAACAATCGCTTTCGCGCTTTTTCGCCATGAATACCCCGAAAAAGCGCAATTTAGGGAAAATTAAAGGCACTGATCACCCGCCATAGATCCGAACTTATGTTGAGAGCGTATTTACTCTGTAAGGTTTAACAAACAGATGTGTTTTATAAATAGTTCGATACTTGCTTCGCAGCATCAAAAATAAACATACCAATCCATGGCCAAAAACCAATCCAAAACCTTTGAAAACAGGCAAATATAGTTAAACACGTGACCTCCTACCGGAAGAGTCAGGCTGAGTTAATTTGTCATTACAGAATCATCATGCTTATAACTTTCTTTTTCATAGTTTATAAGTTCATCTGCCATATTCTTTCAGTCGAGTTGAGTAGAGTAATGATGTTTAACGTCCCAGTCAAGAATATTTCACTTGTATCGAGACGTCACCAGCTATAGGCAAAAGTGCAGAAATTTTGCCTGTGCATTGCACTGTTGGCATTATACAGCAGCGTTTTTTAGCATACCACGGTCACCATGACACGGGACCTCGTTTATTTTAAGTTCCCATCCGAAAGAAATATGACTTTCATTTCACAATGCCGAGTGTTTGGCGAAGAATAGTCACCACACACTTTCAAGTCTCCTATATAAGAACCGAACACTGTACCAACAACTTAGCTACTTGCAAGAGTGCCCCCCCCCCCCCCCCACTTTTCTTACGGGCCTGATTTTAGAAAATTTAAAATAATTTTACCACGTTGATTACATAATCTCGACATCATTATATATTTAAAGCAACAACTAATTCTCTCACGTTGTCGACAGACAAACAGATTTCAATTTCTTGTTAACAAAACAAATTCTTGTTTATGTTAATTCTCTTCTGAAGTTAATAAACAAAACTGATAACTTTAGTAAAAAATCTTCGTCAAAATAAATTGTTTTGATAAAACGTAAAAATGTTTTCTAATTAAGAAATGGAATTTTATTTTTGTTCTACCATGTGGTTATGGAGAGGATGAGAATGACGCAAAGTTAATGAAGTAACACTTCATGTTAAATATACGCCATTTTTAGTCTTTCCATATTCTCATGGTAGAACAAAAGTAAAATTCCATTTCTTCGCACTTCATAAACTTTGCGCCATTCTCAGCCTCTTCATAACCTCATGGTAAAACAAAATATTCCATTCTTCGCACTTCATGTTAAATTTACGCCATTTTTAGCCTCTCCATATCCTCATGGTAGAACAAAAGTAAAATTCCATTTCTTCGCACTTAATTCATAAACTTTGCGCCATTCTCAGCCTCTTCATAACCTCATGGTAAAACAAAATATTCCATTCTTCGCACTTCATGTTAAATTTACGCCATTTTTAGCCTCTCCATATCCTCATGGTAGAACAAAAGTAAAATTCCATTTCTTCGCACTTCATAAACTTTGCGCCATTCTCAGCCTCTTCATAACCTCATGGTAAAACAAAATATTCCATTCTTCGCACTTCATGTTAAATTTACGCCATGTTTAGCCTCTCCATATTCTCATGGTAGAACAAAAGTAAAATTCCATTTCTTCGCACTTCATAAACTTTGCGCCATTCTCAGCCTCTTCATAACCTCACGGTAAAACAAAATATTCCATTCTTCGCACTTCATGTTAAATTTACGCCATTTTTAGCCTCTCCATATCCTCATGGTAGAACAAAAGTAAAATTCCATTTCTTCGCACTTCATAAACTTTGCGCCACTCTCAGCCTCTTCATAACCTCATGGTAAACAAAATATTCCATTCTTCGCACTTCATGTTAAATTTAAATTTACGCCATTCTCAGCCTCTTCATAACCTCATGGTAGAACAAAAGTAAAAATCCATTTCTTCGCACTTTATTAACTTTGCGCCATTCTCAGCCTCTTCATATCCTCTTCATCACCTCAGTAAAATTCCTTTTCTTCGCACTTCATCAACTTTGCGCCATTCTCAGCCTCTTCATAACCTCATGGTAAAACAAAATATTCCATTCTTCGCACTTCATGTTAAATTTACGCCATGTTTAGCCTCTCCATATTCTCATGGTAGAACAAAAGTAAAATTCCATTTCTTCGCACTTCATAAACTTTGCGCCATTCTCAGCCTCTTCATAACCTCACGGTAAAACAAAATATTCCATTCTTCGCACTTCATGTTAAATTTACGCCATTTTTAGCCTCTCCATAACCTCATGGTAGAAGAAAAGTAAAATTCCATTTCTTCGCACTTCATAAACTTTGCGCCACTCTCAGCCTCTTCATAACCTCATGGTAAAACAAAATATTCCATTCTTCGCACTTCATGTTAAATTTAAATTTACGCCATTCTCAGCCTCTTCATAACCTCATGGTAGAACAAAAGTAAAAATCCATTTCTTCGCACTTTATTAACTTTGCGCCATTCTCAGCCTCTTCATATCCTCTTCATCACCTCAGTAAAATTCCTTTTCTTCGCACTTCATCAACTTTGCGCCATTCTCAGCCTCTTCATAACCTCATGGTAGAAGAAAAGTAAAATTCCATTTCTTAGCACTTCATAAACTTTGTGCCATTCTCAGCCTCTTCATAACCTCATGGTAGAACAAAAGTAACATTTCATTTCTAATTATATTTACATTCTTCCAAAGACACGAAAAATGTAATCTTTTTTTCTGTCAGGATGTCGTTCAAATTATTTGCTTAACTTTTACTAGCGGCTGGTGAATAATTTTGTTAGAACAGGTTTAATTTTTACAGACGTGAGGCTGCACCTTCTTATCCAATCATCTGCGATGTGGCGGACATGAAGTTCTGCCCACATCCTTTGACACTTCGAAAAAGATTGTTTGTGACGTCACATTTGGCCAAGTCACGTGAGCATCTAAAAAGAATTGAAATTATTTAAAATAAATTGATTGATTGAATGGAGTTTTACGTCCATTTCAAAATATTTCACTTATATCGAGAAGTATCCAATTTGATCAAAATCATAACGATGGAATATATGTAGCGCACGCGATATTGTGACGCACCGCCAAATAGACAGATTGACAGACGGGTCCCTGTATTCTTATTAACCCCTAAACTTGATTTGCGGATTGTACAACATTGTACAATTAAGAAATAACATTGTATTTGAGTGTATTCATTCGGTATTATGAATGAGAGTCAGGAATAGCATATTCAATGAACTGCGCAGTTCATGTTAAATATGCTATTCCTGACTCTTGATAGCATGTCCGAAATGTAAAATTATCGCTACAATAATTCATTTCATTCAAGATTGCGACAAACATACGGGATTGATGGAACAGCCTTGCTCCAAATAAGGAAAGTCACGTCGCGAGTAGACTTGGATGCTGACCAATCAAACAATGCGTGACGTAATAGATGTCATTCTGTGACGTAATCGAATAGTTAAACGTTACGTAATCAGAGGTCATGACCCCACACTGTATTCAAGAGCAATTGAATGCCAGTAAAACAAATAGGTTCATCTAAAGAAGGTCAATTCCAATTGTAAATATTTTTGTAACAGCAACCCAATTCGCGAGTTCATTACACTTAGAAATATCAAATTCTAGATCAATTTCCAACGTTTCGGCAGCTAAGCCTTTATCTGACAAGTAATATGTATTTTGTTTAAATTTATTCATCCTTGAACTAATACAAGGGTTTCCCGTACCTCGGACAGAAAAATCTCACACGCACACCAGTGCTAGATTTTTCTGTCTTGTCCAGTTTGTCTGGTACTGCCTCACGCGACAATTAAAACAAACGCTTTCTTTAATTATTTTTTTTAAAATGTGTTTTATTTTATTTTTTATTCAAAATATTTTATTGTCAGAGTTGTTTTATATTTGCATTGATCACAAATCGTTGAATCTTAAACGTATTACTTGTAAGATAAAACAGATTACACAAACAATGATGACGTCATCACTTTTTGCTTTATGTCACATAATTAACAATGACAGTACAAAGGCAGTAATGTTTCTTACATATCACGTATATTTGTTTATCCGTACATTACATACCTGTCCAAATTTTAACACTCAGTTAGCGAATCAGTGCCAAACCAGATGCTACACTAGAAGGGGGTTTTACCGGAATAATTGCGAAATTCCGGAATAGTTAGATATTCCGTAATCTTAGCAAAAATCCCAAATGTTTTGACCAAATCCGGAATTGTTAGACAAAATCCGAAATATTCAGACAAATTTAGACTCCGGAAAGTTTACCTAAAATAATCCAATTATTTTGATTTTGCCTGATTATTACGGATTTATCTGGTTTATTCCGGATTTTGCCTGATTATTCCGGATTCTTCACTAATGTTACGGAAAGTGTCTAACTATTCCGTAATTTCGCAATTATTCCGGTTGAACCCTCTTCTAGTGCTAATCCCGACCCCCCCCCCATCCCGTTTTTTATACATTGACAGTTTTTCGGTAGCTGCCATCAATCTGTCGTCAGTTTTTCGACAGCTGCCATCAATCTCTCGTCAGTTTTTCGGCAACTGCTGTCAATTTCTAGTCAACTGCCTTCGATTTCTCGGCAGTGTTTCGGCAGCTGCGATCAATCTTTTGTTATTTTTTACCAATCGCTATCCATATATTTATTTCGCCCATTCGGCAACACAGCTTGGACTAATTTTCCTTGGCGCAGTGTTAAATCTTCGACAGGTCTGTATTGTAGAATAACGCTTAAAACACGAAAAGTACAAAAATAACAAAAACAATCATCCCGAGTATCTATAATATCCGAAAAAAATTACAGTACAGGCCTGTCGAAAACATTAACACTAAGCTGTCTTAAAATAGAATCGGAGTTCGATTGCAAAGTGGTCGAAGTATTATGGATAACGAAGGACTGTACATAGATGCCGATTCGGAAATCGTGCGTTAGCTTAATGTAAAACAGGCCTGTACTGTGCGTTTGGCGTATAGACTTACGGATATACAGTAGACAGATCTCGCGCATTGTTTTTGGATAAGTGTAAAATGTGGATTGGATTGGACTTTTGAAACTAGACTTGTTGATTGTATTGGACTCGTTGACTTGACTCATGACTTATACTTTAGACCACATTTTGTTCAGTACCTAATGATCAAAACTAAAACAAAAATTAAGAGTTCAGTTCAAGAGTCCAAGAGTCTAGTCCAAAAATTCAGTTCATGGATCCAAGTCAAAGTGCCAGTCCAAAAAACCAATCCATTTCACATTTTACTCCAAGAGTTCAATCAAGTCCAGATTTTACACTTTGCCTATTTTTGAAACACACACAAAGTCATATAATTTGACTTGCGTAGTATATCCAAACCATAAAAAATATATCTGCAAAAAACATAAATCCAAATACAAAGATTAATATCTTGTCCGCTAAATATGTAACATATTTCCACGAGACTTCACATACGGGCTTCGTAGCCTTAACTTCCATATTGGCACACGTGACACATAGACGGTCATTATGCCCAGCCGAAGTTGATATTGTTGTATTTTCATCAGAACTGTTCATTCTTCTTCGTGCCATGAAAGTTTTGTGAAAAATATATTTCTCCATAAAGTGAACGAATTTTAAAACAGGGTTTGGTATATCTTTATCGTTGGTTCTTTGAGAATAACGGACTAACGTTATTGAGAACAGAGTTATAAGGCTGCTATGTACAATCTTTAGTACGAGATACCAGCTCCAATATGGCATTGGGTAAGAGGAATGGGGTAAATACATAACTATTATGGTTATGAAAAAAATCATAGACAAAAAAACAGACACTGAAAACGAAATTCTTTCTCCACCGTCGATAGGTATGGCGAATGCAAACACGTTTAAGAAACTGATCATAATGGCGGGAACGACAATATTACAAAGCATAAATCTCGACCTCCTCTCGATAAGAAATGGAAATCTTACATATTCCATTCCCGAAAAATTAAAAACACCTGGATTCATCGGTATAACGTCCCATTGAGGATGATCCGTAAAATTATGTAAATCGCTTTCCTCTAATTTAAAACCAAGTTTGAAATTTTTGTGATTGTAAAGTGATTCATACACAACAAGATCCATGTTACAGATATGTTTGTCAAACGGAAAATATGTGACGTCAGGAATGCAATGCGTTGCTAGGACACCCATAGCAACATATGATACGTAGAATCCACTATTTTTCCAGTTAAAAACAGACGCCAATAAATAGTCATTTTCTGGATCCAATATAATAAAATTATCCACTGGGTTCCAAATAATGACATGCGGTATCCAAATTTTATCTAGAGTAAACGTCAATGGTCCATTAAACGCTTGATAGTCATCAGGGTTCCAAAATAATCTTGGATCTTTCCAAAACGTTTGTATGATAACGGTGCTTCTCAGTTGCCCAGCAACTTCATCGAAATCGTTCACATGACGCAGATAAAAAACTATTTCAACCTCAACAATATTTTCCATAGTTCCATTCATTGGAAAATTTTCTTTGTCATATCCGGTTGTGAGATTTTGCCGTAAAGCTGTTAAATTATTTAAGCCGTATACAAAACCTGCATTACAAACTGCAACATAAATTAAGCTACATATATAAAACTTCATTTTGTTCACAAAAAATAGTGCAGATTTTAAATAACGAAATAATTAGTCCAATGTAACGTTGAGGTCATAGTAACATCTTTATTTCGAGTAGAAAACATTCTGAATGTACAGATAATGCAGTTATTGACTGCCGACTGTGTTGATCCCAAACAGTCATTATATTACAGACCAGTCCAAAGTTTAACACTGGAAAGAAAAGACACCTGATCCATCGTCTGTCGAAAGAGCCGAGATATTGATAAGTAATCACCAAAAAGCTGCCGAGAGATCGATGGCAGATAGCCTGACGACGAGGCGCCGAAATAAGCTATCGAATTTATACTAAACCCGGCGTTAGTTCAGTGTAAACCTTTCGACAGGTCTACTATGTATACAAATATCGGCTCCTTCCGACAGATTATGCAATACAGGCCTGTAGAAAGTTTAACATGAGCTAACAAAAACAAATTATCTGTGGAGTGGCAAATATATGGATAACTAGTGACCGAAAAAACTGCTGAAAGATAGATAAATAGCAGCTACCGAATTAGAGCTAAATAGGAAGTAAGAAGAGCTGTCTACTCAGTACTAATTCTTCAGCTTAGTGTTAAACTTTGGACAGGCCTGTACTGTATGTACTAGTACACGTGCATCTTACGTATTTAAGATTGATAAGAATACAATTACATACAATATGGTTGCTATCGTGACGACTACAAAAGGGACATAACTTGTACCATCCTATCAACATTGATCTATCCGCTTGACTTGTCATTAGGAGAACCCAACTAAACCCCTATTATATAGATAGTGTCAAGATTAACAATTACAGTCAAACCTGTCTATAAAAGCCGTCCAAGGGAACCAGTAATAGTGACCTTTATGGGCAGGTGACCTTTATATAAAATAACATGAATAAGGAACAACTGGGATACAATTCTACTGACCTTTATAAGCAGGTGGCCCTTATATAGAGGTGGCCTTTAAGACAGGCTGGACTGTAATATATACACACAGCATGGACTAAACGTCTCTATCACTTCTTATTTTCTCCACAGCTTTCGGTCAGTTTCTTTAGCTCATCTTGATCCCTCGTTTGCTATTTCCGAACGACAGACAGCAACACTAGCAGTCTTTCTTTAAGCAGCCTATGATAACTAGCTATATCTCGACAGCATTTTGGCAGCTGTAATTCGACATTTCTGTCAGCTAGCTATCTATGTCTCGACCACTCGACAGCTAAATTGACGGATCGCCGGCCACGCCCCCTGTGGTCCGACAAAGGGTCGACATGCTTGATATACACGCAAAAAGAATGAAAACTCGGCCTGAAATGTGCGGTTTAATGACATCACTAGCACTGACACTAGAACGTCATTAGTTGCGTGACGCTGCTTTGGTACCGTGATGGCGGTCAGTTTCGGAACATTGTGGGCGTGGCCAACAATATGTCAATTAGATTCCTTTTCGTTAGCCCAGTATTAAATTTCTGACAGTTCTGTAACGTATGCGATTTCATAACAGATGATTCATACCACTAGGTTGCTTAATGTTATAGTCCATAAAAATCTCGTAAACGTCAACTATTGACAATTTTAATATTCATCTTCATAAACAATAGCTAGCGTTCTAGAATTCCGTATAGTGTCCGTATCAATGATTGATTGATTGATTGATTGATTGATTGATTGATTGATTGATTGATTGATTGATTGACTGATTAATTGATTGATTGATTGATTGATTGATTGATTGATTGATTGATTGATTGATTGATTGATTGATTGACTGATTAATTGATTGATTGATTGATTGATTGATTGATTGATTGATTGATTGATTGATTGATTGATTGATTGATTGATTGATTGATTGATTGATTGATTGATGTTTTACGTCTAAGTCAAGAATGTTTCACTCATATTTGGGAATTACAAGCTATAGATGGAGTGGCAGAAATATAATGGCCTTTAAGGTATGCTGAGGCACTGGAAAAGAAGGGTTTGTATCTAACATTAGACTAGTTTTTTCTATCTGATTTGACGAAATACAAGTTTTATCGAACACGTATGATACAGAATCTTGTATCACGACACTGGTGATACAATATGTGCGGTAAAGCGCACGTGCACTTTCTCATTGGTACGTCATAAGGGAGTCTTGGATTTGTCGGTCATAACATAGTTCAGTGGTTTTCTGTGGTAAAATGTAATTTTTTCACATAAAGTATTGTTTTTTTCATTATTTTAAATAATCTTATTGGAAATGCTAGATAAAAATATTATATACACAGTGTGTATGTACAACCCTTCGTATCAGGTCTCGTTCTTTTTTCGTAGCTGTATCACTACTCGTCGCGAAAAAAGGACTCGACCTGATACTGAGTGTTGTACATACATACTGTGTATATAATATGTATGTATCCGTGATGTGTGGCTCGGTTGTTAAGGTCTCTTCTCTCGCGATCGTTTGCTTGGCGAAAGGACGATCACTACCTATTTTCAAATTTTTGTCAGACCCTACCTGGTTTCGAATCTAACACTTCCCACATACAGAAAGAAAACTCTACCAACTGAGTTTTAGTTGTGGTACTTCCAAGTCAAGGATATTTCATTAATTTAATTTTCATTTCTGGACCCAGTTTCACATGTGCAATCATTTCTTAACTTTAAATTTTTCTTTTTCCTTAACTTAAATCTGGCAAATTAAAAACCTTTATAATTTTGTTAATTGTAAAGATATTAGGAAACTCAAGGTGTCATTTTAAAGATTATATCAAGCTTATGACATCTGCATTTTGTTTTGACAAAAACATTTATAAGTACACGTAGTTCCAAAAAAAGTTTGCCAAAATTTGTTAAATTTAAGTTAAGGAAAATCTTAGTTAAGGAACGATTGTGAAACTGGGGCCTGAAATATTAATAAATAGTGTTGAACACGGTGTGAAATGGTTTTTCACAATCTTGGTTTTCTTATCACTACTGATAAGGAATTTTATTTTAAATACTGTCGTCTAGTGATTGAAATAGAGTAGTCTTTTTACCTCTGTTGGTGGACAAAGCATCCCTGGGTATACCGTTAAAAAGATGAATATCGGTCTCTAGCTATCGGTCACTCGCTCATTCAAAAGCAAAGGTTTAACTCCTGTTTAGTGTTAACTTTTGGACATGTCGATACTGCATATATATCTCGATCGTTTTTCGGACAATAGCTATCCATATATAGGCCACTCGATATTCGACTTTTTACTTATAAAAAGTTCAGCTGTCCAGTGGCCGAGACATACATGTTAATATCCGTGGTCGAAAGCATGTCTAGTGATAGATTACAGCTGCCGAACAGAACGAGAAACCTCAATTGACGTTTCACCGACCACGCCCACAACGTTCCGACACTGGCCGCCATCACGGTACCAAAGCAACGTCAAGGCAAATAATACTGTACTAGTGTCAGTAGCGTCATTAAACGGTCCATTTCACTCCGAGTTTTCATTTTTCCTTTTTTGCGTCTAATTCAACATGTCGGGTCTTTGTCGGAACATTGTGGGCGTGGCCGGCGATCCGACAATTCAAATAGAACAGTATTATGTGACAGTGTACTTTTTATGACTTGTTGTATTTTGAATTATTAGTTATACAAGGTGAAAACTATTTTTCCCCAATACGTGTATTTTTGCACAATTTCCATAAAGAAATGCAACAAATATTTAAAAAATTCTTACATGATCAATTCCTGCTTTATTTTTATTTATAAATCTTCACACTTGTGTAGGTAATTTTATAAATGTATCCCTCTTTCACGTTTTTCAACCAAATAGTTTTCACTTGAATTTTCCTACTTAGATGACCCTTAATATTTCGGTCACTCAAAGACTCAGCTTCCACTTGTTGTTAGTTCAGTGTTAACTTTTCGACAGGTCTGTACTCTGCTTCTAGACGGAAACAGTTCTTTTTATTTTTGGAATAAAAATAAGTAATGGTTTTGAAACATGAGATGGTGGTATTATGGCGATAACGTTAGGGCGTTATCAGTCAATTTTTTGAAATGAAAAAAATTCTTCAACGATACAGTACAGACCTGTCGAAAGTTTAACACTGAGCTATCTAAAATGATCCGAAATTCGACTGCCTAATTACCGAGATATTGGTAGTTGGTGATTGAAAAACTATCGAGAGATAGTTATCAGCGTTGTTAAGCTGTAGATCTATATACAGTACAGACCTGTCGAACGTTTAACACTGAGCTATCTAAAATGATCCGAAATGCGACTGCCTAATTACCGAGATATTGGTAGTTGGTGATTGAAAAAATATCGTGAGATAGTTATCAGCGTTGTTAAGCTGTAGATATACAGTACAGACCTGTCGAACGTTTAACCCTCTTGCTGCTACACGGACATATATGTGTCCTCTACCGGCAGCCTGCCATACGGACACATATGTCAGGGCATTGACAACTCTTAGATAAAAGACGAAGATATACTTATAACTTTTTTGTAAAATAACAAAATGCAAAATGTTGACTATTGAAATTATAATCTACAATTAACTAATGACGTCATATGACTACAAACGCGTCTGACGTCATGTTTTATTGTTGACGTCATATAATTTCGCATTGTGAACTTTAATTTGGCACTGCCAACGCTGCGCTGAAAATTAATTTGGCAGCAAGAGGGTTTTTAACCTTTCATCGAGAGATAGTCAACAGCTGTTGTAAAGCTGTACATACCAATTAATTAGTTCCCTTTGTGCTCATGAATATTCATAACTTTACATCACGTGATCCAAAGTTCAATGACTGAGAAAGTATGAATACCAAAACAATCGATTTGTAATTGTTATTTCCCCATATGGCCCCTCAACTTAACTTCTGTTGCACCGATGTCAAGAGAAACCGACATAAAATGAAATATGTCCACCCAGAATGGAAGTAATTAAATCTGGGTTCTGTTGCATGAATTGACGTCTTGGACTTGTACTTTTAATAACTAATGTGCCTCAATAAAAACGTCAGATTTGTCAAATAGATCAATTTTAAAAAACTCTGGGAACTTTTTTGAGTGTAATTTAAAGAACTCGATTGACTGTATCCGGAACAACATCTCTTGTGATTCCGTTTCTCTTTTCGGAAATTATTGTGATTCCGTTTCTTGGTTGAAGTAAACAATTTCAAAAACTCGGTTATTTCGACTTTTTTCATATTTTAAAAGAAAATACTGTTGGATGAAATCGAGTTTACTCTTCGTAAATTTAAGTTAAGTGGGAACCTCGAAATCCAGACTAATATACTAGAAAAGTACATAAACGTATTCTAACCGGTGTCAAGGCAAATTTTACCTGTCGGAAAATATCCAATGGATGTTTATTGGATCGAAGAAGACGAGCTAAAGATTTTTGTCTATTTGGCCTATAATCTCTATAACGTTGACGTTAATCTAATATGGCGGCGTATGCTAATTAGAAAATGGGACAAATTGTTCCACATGAGATATACAGGACACACCTGTCGAAAGTTTTAACAATAAGCTAACGAATTAGTGGAAAATCGACGGCTTACCTATAGCTGGTTCTACGCTATCTACGAGTATATCCTGTCAACTTTTCGACAGCTGTTATCTATCGCTCGACAAGTCTCTATCTACGTCTCGGATACTCGACGGCCAAGCTTAAACTCTTTTTTGTTACGTGAGTTTTAAACTTTAGACAGGCCTGTGCTGTGGGTAACGAGGGTTCGATATATGAGCTGCTGTTTTTTCTTAATGTTAAACTTTCGACAGATCTTGTCTATATTTATATATATTATCAAAAATTAAGGATATCACAAAAGTGGAACTGTTTTTGCCCTTTTCATTTTTCTTAATGTTTAACTTTGGACAGGTCTAGATCTTGTCTATAAGTATATTTTATTGAGGATAAAAAAATGGAAAGTTGAGTTGAGTAATGGTGTTTATGTCCTAGTCAAGAATATTTCATTTATATCGAGATGTCGCCAGTTATATAGACGAAGGTGCAGGAATTTTGCCTGTGCTTTGCGCTGATGACATAATACAGCATGTTTCTTTATCGTGCCATGCCATGCCATGTATGATGTTTTGGAATGCTTTTAAAATCATATTTCATAATCAATGCAACAGTCGCACATACATTTGTGTAAACGCTTTAATAACAAAGTCTTGATGATGTATCAAAAGCATTTTCAAACACACGTGCATATGCCCGTAAATTGTTTACACTATTATCTCCTATGTATGTAATTAATTATCTACCTAGCTTAACTGTTTGTGTATTTGATAAACATTTCACCTCAACGTCAGACAGGAACCAGATTTATTATAAATTATGGCTGGTGCCGATCCAATTTCACATGTACTTGTCAAGATTGCGTAGGTTTTCGCACAGTTTTTCTAATTCAATTTTTGGATTAACACACATCATGGTTTCGCTTAATTTTAATTTATGTTTCCTCGTCAATGGCTTAGTTTTTATCCATCTTTCATTATCGAAATTAACCTATGGATCAACTGAAGTTGGAAATATAACACATGATGGTGAAAAGGATTATTTTACGACAACAAATAATGATGACGTCAAAAATGCGACATTTCTGTCACGTGATGGTGACAAGAACATGTTAACCAATGGGAACGCATCTTACAAATTTGTGTTTGGATTATGGGATCACGAAATGACTCGTCTAAGACGAGATTTGCTTCAGAATTATGACAAAAACAACCGACCTGTTGATCAAATATTCAGAAACATCACAGGAGTATATATTTCATTTTTTATGCGTTATATCAACGACTTTGATGAAGTTGCTGGTCATCTGAAAAGCACTGTAGGAATTCAAGTGTATTGGCAAGATAGAAGGCTTGCTTGGGATCCCGGAAATTACAGTGGGTTTAGAGACTCCTTGACCTTTAACCTAAAGGAATTATGGATACCTCACGTGACACTATGGAATCCCGTCGATACGTTTACTATACTTGACCCCGAAAATGACCAGTTAATGGTTGCTGTAGACGCGGAGGAATCTTTGGTGCACTATCTTATTGGCGGAGTAATAACTACGCACTGTGTTCCGAATGTCAAATATTTCCCGTTTGACAGCCATACTTGTGAAATTAATTTGATAATGTACGAGTCGGCCTACTTTTTTCAAGGAATACAGCTTAAAACTTTGGCGAATGTGCATTTGAAATATGAATTCGTTCAGCACCCCAGATGGAATATTTACAAAGAAAATTCCTCCGTAGTGGATATAATGGGGTTTTCAATAGCAAAGTTCCCGTATGTTTTACGCAGACGACCAATGTTTATGCTGTTCAACTTAATAATTCCCATTCTTTTGTTAAGTTTTTTAAACATCTGTGTTTTTCGCCATTCCGATTCAATCAGGGGAGAGAACTTCTTTTTCAATAACAGTTTTCTTGGCACTTGCTTCTGTATTTATGACCGTGGTTGCCGACCATGTGCCACATTCGTCTTCGCCAATGCCACTCTGGAGTATTTTCTTACTTTTTAAACTATGTTTAGTGCTAGCATTGCATTGTGCTCTACCTTTGTGATACGCATGTTCCATAGAAATCACATTAGACCCATCCCATCGGTCCTTGTGTGGATTACAGGCCTCTGGACAGACTTCATGAGTTGTGCTCGTCCAAGTCAAGACCCATTGACTCAGGAACGGAGGAAAATTTCTTCAATAACTGTGACGGATGATAATGGTTCAAATATTATCCATGATTGGAGCGACCACAGTTCACTCTCTAGTTCCGGAAAACTAACATGGCCGCATACCGCTTATGTAGTTGATAAATTATTCCTCGTCCTCTTCCTGTCCATATCCATTACAGAAACGACAATAACCTTTGTTATAACTGTATATAGATTAAATGTATAGATTAATTCATTGTAAGAATACTGTAGCTCAGTTGGTACAGTTCTGGCTCTGTATGAGGCCCGTGTTCGAACCCTAGCCTATTCTACTATTTGTTATACTAGTAACTGTATATAGACTTAACGTCTAGGCTTAATTATTGTAACACTGCGGTATCTAAGTTGGTAGAGTGTTCGCTATGTATAAGGTCGGAGTTCGAACTCCGGTCTTTTCTAGTATTTGTTATAATTGTATTTAGACTTAACGTCTAGGCTTAATTATTGTAATACCACGATAGCTCAGTTGGTAGAGTGCTGGCCCTATATAAGGTCGGGAATCGAACCCCGTCCTGATCTACTACACTTGCCATTTTTGTATAACTATAAATATTTAATGTCTATATTATTAAATTTGACCAAAATGTAGCTCAGTTGGTTGAAATAAGTAGGGACGGTTCTTTCGCATAGCACCCGTCATAGAAATTAAGTGCTCCCCGAGAAGAGACTTTTAAAAACGATTTTTCAGGTCACGTTAAAGATAAAGATCCGATGGATGAATGAATGAATGAATGAATGAATGAATGAATGAATCATTGCATGCTCACGTTGGCATCCATTGTGATGTTGATCCTTGAAATGCTTTTTATATAATAGGTATGTATTTTATTTTTCCATCTTTTGCTGTTTATGTAATCAATTTTTGTGACGTGGAGAAACAATACTATTGATGTTTTACTTGATGTGTAAATGATATACCATCTGTTTGGTAAACGAGTGTTGTTTTCTATACATAGAGTAAAGCGTTTAAAAATCCATGCATTGAAAATAATTAATTTTCCGTGGCGGACATGTTCTGCAATTTCAATTTCAACATTTGGAGTGCTTTAGGAACATAAAAAGTAGTATATTGTTTGTTGTACAGTAAGACCGTTCAAGAGTTTAATACAGTCGAACCTGTCTTAATGATCACCTCTATATAAGGGCCACCTGCTTCTGCTAATAAAGGCCAGTAGAATTGCATCCCAATTGTTCTTTATTCATATTATTTGAACCTGTTTATAAAGGTCACCTGTTCATAAAGACCTCTTTTACTGGTTCCCTTATGTGTCCTTTATAGACAGGTTTGACTGCATATAAAGGTCACCTGTCCATAAAGGCCACTTTTACTGGTTCCCTTGTGTGGCCTCTATAGACAGGTTTGACTGTAACAAGCTTACGAATAAGGTTAGCCGCTCCAAATGATACCCCTAAAGTTTGTGTTGGAAACAAGTATTCCCATTGGATAGGGAATCATAATATGATTTCATTTTTTCTGTTAAGACGACGTTATTCCGGAAATTCTGAAAAGATTTTCCATTGGCTGTCATCACGATATTGTTGATAAGTATGATGTCTCTGTAGCCAAAATTGACGTATCGCCGGCCACGCCCACAATGTTCCGACACTGGCCGCCATCACGGTACCAAAGCAGCGTCACGGCAACTAATGACGTTCTAGTGTCAGTGATGTCATTAAATGGTACAATTCAGACCGAGTTTTCATTCTTTTTTGCGTGTTAACCAAGTATGCCGACCCTTTATCGGAACATTGTGGGCGTGACCGACGATACGTCAATTACCCTGGCCTTCCATAGATCTATGTTCCTTCCTTTCTAAATTTTGACCACACACGTGGCGGATGTAGTTACCTAAACAGTAGGTTCTTACCCTTCCGGAGCATCCGGCCTCCTTACTGTGTACACGTTTTTTACCTAATTTGTCAGCTTAACAGTTTTATTTTGCTTTGGAAATTGTTGTTTTGACATGCATTGCCATGTGTATGTTTGCTTTGGTTGTGAAAGCAATTTACAATTTCAATCTCCTTTCGGTAAATTCGCTTTTTAAATAGATACTTGAGTATGTTCGGATCGTTCCTTCTTTTTTTTTTTAAAAATATCTAAGCCAGATCTGTCTGCTGAGAGGCAGATACCCCTACGCCAACTTACAAACAGACGGATGGGAGTACATGTACTTAATTTGATATGCGACACATTGTCCAAAGTGGTCTACACTTGTGTCAAGTTTGATCCACCCATAAAATAGAAGATATGGAGCGGATAGTATATTGGTACGGGCGGCCATACGGACACGGTGATTAATTCCTATAACCCCCCTACCCCGCCCCGGAGTCGCCATTTCGTTTGCGGGGTAGGAGAAATGCTCATATTAAATGGTAAAAATTAGAATACTAGAATTATGGTGCTAGAACCACATTTAGGGTCGAAGTTTTAAGACAGTTAACACAACTGTCTTACGGGTTCGTATAAACCATCTTACGTAAACACACTAATCACCAACGTACCAGAAATAAATATATGAAAGGTTAAAAAAAAACAAAGAGTGGCATAAAAACGTACAATGCAGGCTTGTCGAAAGTTTAACAATAAACTAAAGAATGGGTGCCAAATCTGATCTCATCTCTGTCCCTCGTTGACTAAGGGCTAGTCGTTGTTTGAAATCACTAGCCCTGCTTGAAGTTGGGCAGTCCGAGTATCCCCCATAGAAAAAAGTTAAATATGCAAGAAAATTCTGCAATCTGGAGAAGTTCAGAGTATATGTTCATTAGGTTTAAAAAGCTTTATATTCGGTATATGATCTTATTGTTTTGAGATAAACTTCTAGCCTATTGGGCTACTGGTAATACAAGATTCTATAGCCCTGACCAAGGCTCGGCCTAGTAGTGTTGACTCCTGCTTGAGTTCACGTTGTCGTGTTAACCGAATATGTGTGTACATTTGGGGTTTTAGAGTGCAATAATGGCGTCTTAAGCACAAGCAAGATGTTTCATCTTTTATCGTCTAAAATTGGTTCAGAGATGGTGTTTTAGATTGCCAAAATGGTGTTTTACGCCCAATACAAAATTATTTCGCTAATATTAAGGGGTCAAATAAGTTCAGAAATAGTGTAGTGTATACTGGCGTAATTGTATTTTACGCCGGCAACGCCCACAATGTTCTGACAAAGGCAGACATCACGGTACCAAAGAAGCGTCACGGCAAATAATGACTTACTAGTGCAATTGACGTCATTAAACGGCACAATTCAGGCCGAGTTTTCATTCTTTTTGCGTGTAATTCAAGCATGCCAGGCCTTTGTCGGAATATTGTGGGCGTGGCTAGCGATACGTCAATTGTATTTGACGCCCTAGTCAAGATAGTAGTGTCGGTTCAGAGATTGTGAAGTGTAGTTGCATAATTGTAATTGACGCCCTAGTCAAAATAGTAGCGTCAGTTCAGAGATTGTGTAGTGTAGTTGCATAATTGTAATTGACGCCCTAGTCAAAATAGTAGCGTCAGTTCAGAGATTGTGTAGTGTAGTTGCATAATTGTAATTGACGCCCTAGTCAAAATAGTAGCGTCAGTTCAGAGATTGTGTAGTGTAGTTGCATAATTGTAATTGACGCCCTAGTCAAAATAGTAGCGTCAGTTCAGAGATTGTGTAGTGTAGTTGCATAATTGTAATTGACGCCCTAGTCAAAATAGTAGCGTCAGTTCAGAGATTGTGTAGTGTAGTTGCATAATTGTAATTGACGCCCTAGTCAAAATAGTAGCGTCAGTTCAGAGATTGTGTAGTGTAGTTGCATAATTGTAATTGACGCCCTAGTCAAAATAGTAGCGTCAGTTCAGAGATTGTGTAGTGTAGTTGCATAATTGTAATTGACGCCCTAGTCAAAATAGTAGCGTCAGTTCAGAGATTGTGTAGTGTAGTTGCATAATTGTAATTGACGCCCTAGTCAAAATAGTAGCGTCAGTTCAGAGATTGTGTAGTGTAGTTGCATAATTGTAATTGACGCCCTAGTCAAAATAGTAGCGTCAGTTCAGAGATTGTGTAGTGTAGTTGCATAATTGTAATTGACGCCCTAGTCAAAATAGTAGCGTCAGTTCAGAGATTGTGTAGTGTAGTTGCATAATTGTAATTGACGCCCTAGTCAAAATAGTAGCGTCAGTTCAGAGATTGTGTAGTGTAGTTGCATAATTGTAATTGACGCCCTAGTCAAAATAGTAGCGTCAGTTCAGAGATTGTGTAGTGTAGTTGCATAATTGTAATTGACGCCCTAGTCAAAATAGTGTAGTGTAGTTGCATAATTGTAATTGACGCCCTAGTCAAAATAGTAGCGTCAGTTCGGAGATTGTGCAGTGTGGTTGCATTATTGTATCTGACGCCCTAGTCAAGATTATTTCAATTATGTCATGGCTGTTGTTTCAGAAATAGTGTGGTGGAGTCGACTAATTGTACTTCACCGTTTACGCCACAGTCAAGATTCTGTGACTTATATCGTGATAGTCAGTTCAGAAATGGTGGAGTGGACAGTGATTTACACCCTAGTCAAAATTCCTTCACTTACGGTCATTGATATTAAGTTGTTGGAGAAAATAAGCGGAATCACCAAAGAAAAGCACAGCAATTATCATATCTATGTGGTATATATAAGCGTTTTAATGGATGCATTAAAGTGTAATAAATCTTTATCACTACTGACAAAAACTATATGTGTATTACAATGTGATGCGATATGTGTATCAGACATACACCATACATACATTAGACAGTGTTATTTACAGTACAGGTCTGTCGAAAGTTTAATACTGAGTAAAAGACAATCAAATTCAGTGAATTAGGATCCCCCGCCATCAGGTGCTATTTATACCTCCCGCTTAAAAAATGTGGGGGGGGGGGTATATAGGGATAGGGGTGTCCGTCCGTGTGTCCGTCCTTCCGTTACACCTTAGGATACCTATCTCTTATCCGCAACTTCTCCTAAAACCTTCAATGAATTTTCATGAAACTTCCACACAATCTTTATGATATAATGTAGATGTGCACCTCCTATTTAAAAATTTGATCCGATGGATTTATTTTATGTGGGGGGAGCGGGGGTATTTTTTGTGAGCTTGTGGCTCACAGTTTCTCTAGTTATTATTTGCAATTATGTTCAAAGGGCCATAACTCCAAGGAAAATGAGCAAACCAAATGAGATTAAGGTCATAATACATCTTCTTTCTATGTTGATACTAATGCACCAAGTTTCATGATATTATACAATTATAGCATTTCAGTGAGTGCGATATGATGTTTTATCGGCAAAGAAAAGCAATATTGGCCGAGGCCGTAGGCCGAGGTCAATATTGCTTTTCTTTGCCGATAAAACATTATATCGCACTCACTGAAATGCTATAATTGTTTTATTACATGTAAATTAGTTTGAAATGAGAAGACAAGTGTTATGTTTTACCTTTGTAATTAACGTCAATAAAATTGTAATAAATTTGTAAGACAATAAAGTTTAAATTCTTACAATTAACAAAATATTTGAAATTTTGTTTTCTTTTCTCAGTATCACAGTACAAATCAGTATCACTGACAGTTCAAAGTGTCACTTAGGATAGGAATAATTTATCGTTATGTTTCCATAATTGTAAATAACTGGAAATGAAGGAATACTACCAGTGGAATTATGAGTATAGTTAACAGTGTTAGCCTGTGTTGGATTTTTGTTCTCAACTGAAGCTGAAGACTGTACAGTGAAAGGCACATCTACTGTACGCAAAACATTATCAAATTCAGTGTCATTGTCCATTTCGTTTACAATTTGATCAAGATACTCAGTCTGACTATTTGTTAATGGAACAATCTCGTTTTCATTTACACTTAAAACAGAATCCATTGTATTTTCATTGTTATTGGTAAAAACAACAGTGTTTTCAATAGAACTGAGCACACTTGTTTCATTTCCACAGTAATTTGGTACTAAACTTTCTGTAACTACAGATGACATTTTTTTCTTGGTTTTTGTTCTAGTATACCCTGTGTAGCTTTTCAAACTAGTTTCGCTTTTGTGTCCTGTCACACTCATAATATGTCTACCAGGGATGTTGGCCTTATCTAGTAAATGGACAGTTGTGGCTCGCAAACTGTGATTAGTGTAAATTTGTGATAAATTAAAGGCTTTACTTATTCCTGACATCATACTGCCAAACTGATTGGGTCCAACAGGTGAAGAATCATACCAAATATCTGTTTTTGGATGAACTGAGGGCCGTTGAAATAAAAACACACACTTAGGATTCAACTTCCTTTTATAACGTACAAATGTTTTACTGGACACAGCTCATCTTTATCTACAATAAATAAATAAATAAAAATTCAGTAGTTCGAGTAGATCTACAAGATTTATATATTTGTTTCAATTTATGAGTTATTTGTGTGTAAAATTAATTTATACTCTCACTTAACTTTAAGTTTTAAATCAATCAGTTCAATACTTTACAATATGTTTATATTCACAGCAAAAGTAGCTAGGATGTTACTTTCAATGTTATGATAATTTTGGCCCATATCAATTTTGAGTGAATTGTCAAATGAACAAACAATAACCATGCAATTAATGGAATGGTTAGCAAATCAATGAGTGAATGCAATTAAGTAGGGAGTTTGCAGCTGAAAACTATGTACATGTACTTGGCTATTTATCAATATTACATGAGCCATAAATGACAAGTCTAGATAAAACTACAAAAACATAGAAAGGGCAAAACAAAAACAGATGAGAAAATGGATAAAAATTACTATAATGAATGAATTTGTCCATACCCCTAACTTCATACATTCTGCCAGATGCTGAATTTGTATCATCCTGATGGTTCTTGGTAAGTTCGTCACGTGACATGAACACATACTTGAATCCCTCACCATCAGAAGTGCAACCAAAATCTTGGATTTTCAAGTCTCTTAGATTTTCTCGGCCTCTGCGTCCAAAATACAACATCACATCACAAAAAATTCGCCACTGTAATGACTTTGGATCATTCAAATCAAACATTGAGTACATTTTACACAAGTCGGCCTTATCTATCGGGGGATGGTGCACCACACCACCATATCCTTGCCGTTTTAAATCTTTACAAACAGCCAAAAATATTTTCTTCGATTCTTTAAAAGAACTGTCATTAATGATGTCAAGATCTCTTTCGTTTGCTAAATGTCTATTTATGCCGTGACGTATAGTTTGTAATGAAGATTTTTTGTACAATGAGCCTTCTTCTGTCCTGGCTTCAGTATAGAATTTCCCGAGGACATTGTCCAAAGTTTTTACGTCGTATGATTCAAATTCAGTTTGAAGACCTTTTTCCGAGAGATACTTTCTGAACAGTTTCACTGCCGAGTCCATGGATCTTTTAGTATTTTTTGCATCCTTATTAATAATTATTTTCAACTGATCGTCATCAACAGCTGCAAATCTGTTTTTAGTACGATCGTCTGCCGGAGGCGCCGACATCTTGCTGACTTGTTCTGTTTGTAGTTTCTTCAGCTGACTTGTGTCGTTTGTAGTTTCCAACGATGGATTTGATTGGTTTAGTGCAATATGGTGTTTTATCATGTTCCAGAGTGCAATATGATGAAAAACGGCGTTGCGCGTGCAAGTAGTTTAACCAATCAAAACAAAGGTCTCGGAGTAAAATCATATCATAATGTAATAAAGTGCTTTATAGTTTTAGAGAATTAGCGCACACAAGAATTTCGACCGGACGGAAGAACGGCAACTCGAATTTAATATCCCTCTCTTTCTTCGAAACGCGGGGTACAAAAAAGAGTTAAAGCTTTGCTACATAATGGCCGAATAATAGTTATATTTTGGCTGAAAAGCTGCCAGAAATCAGTATAAAAGCTGTCTAGATATAAAACAACGAAGAGTAGATATAACCTGCAGATTGGATGCTAATTCATTAAGTTAGTACGAGGCCGCGGTGACATATTGGATAAGACACCAATCTACAAATCCAGGATCTCTCTCCGCTGTAAGTTCGAGTTCAGCTCAGACCACATGTTGGGAATTGAATTTGCCTTGCTGTTGGTCTTTACTTGTTCATCCGATGTGAGTTTAAAGTGACTGGGGGAGTAGTACGCTTGTCTGCAGAGTACTGACTCGGTGATCTAGCACCTTAAAGTCTCCCTGAGTACGAGCTGGTACAAGACATATAAACACACTCACACTTCACATGCATACACGAACTTATTTATAGATTAATACATAGAGATTAATAAAGTAGTTTCTGTCGCAAATAGCTGAAAAAATTGCTGATGCGACGTTAAGCAACAATCCAACAGCATTGGCTTAGTGTTAAACTTTCGACAGGTCTGTGCTGTACTGTGATTTTTATCTGTGAAGGTTAAATACATCTTCATCAAAACTGACAAAAGCTATGTGTAGTTTAATGAGGTTGGGTATTTCCATTAGGCATGCATCATACATACACGATGCTAATTCGCAGCGTGCAGTACAGAGCGGCCAAAAAGTTAAACAACCGATTTACGAAAAGGATTCGGAATGTTGCAGCCGAGTAGCCAAGGTATGGAAACCTAGTTGCTTTAAACCCTACATTCCGATTGATAGCTAATTTTGAAAAGCTTCCGAGTTATAGGAAACGAGGAACAGAGATGAACTGCCAATTCGGCACTTATCGGTTAGCTCAGTGTTGAATTTTCGACAGGTCATTATTACAAGTGATTACATCTGTTGTAGACGCTACTTGAATGTGTAATAAATTACGGTGTATTATTACAAAACATAAAGAACAGACTTGTCAAAAGTTCAACACTGAGAAAATACAGTCAAACTATTCTATAAAGGCGACCCAAGAGAACCAGTAAAAGTGGCTATTATGGGCAGGTGGCCTTTATATTAAAGATTCAAATAATAAGAATAAAGAACAAATTGGATACAATTCTACTGGCCTTTAAAAGCAGGTGGTCCTTACATAGAGATGGCCTTTAAGGCAGGTTGGACTGTATAGGAAACGACGGACAGAGATGAACTGCCAATTCGGCACTAATCGATTAGCTCAGTGTTAAATTTTCGACAGGTCTGTAGTGATTATATCTGTTTTAAAAGCTACATGAACGTGTAATAAATTATCATCAATACTGACAAAAATCATGTGTATTACAATGTGTATTTCCATTAGACATACATTAGACAAACAATGCTAATTAACAGCATGCAATACAGAGGGGTCGAACGTTCAACAATCGAATTACGGAGAGGATTCTAAGCTTGGTTGTCAAACGTTAAACATCGAATTAAAAAAAAAACAAGGCTTGCTTACAAAGTGGCCTAGATATTGATAACTTGTGGTCGAAAAGCTGCCGAATGATAGATGACAACTGCCGTAAAGCTATCTATGTAGGAGGCAAAATGCTAAACTTGTGTTAAACTTTAGACAGGTCTGTACTGTACAAGTGGTCAAGATATGGAAAGCTATTTGCTAACACCCTACAGAGAAAAGATGACGCTGCTGAAAAGCTGCCGAAAGATAGATGACAGTTGCCGTTAAGCTACGTAGACATAAAATACAAGGGGGCGAAATGACACTAAAATGTTACCTTAGTGTTAAACTTTAGACAGGTCTGTACTGTGCCGAGTGGCCAAGATACCTTGCTGAAACCCTACAGAAAAATAGATGACGCTGCTGAAATGCTGACGAAAGATAGATGGCAGTTGCCGTTAAACTACGTAGAGGGCGAAATGTTAAACTTGTGTTAAACTTTAGACAGATCTGTACAGTACGAGTGGTCAAGATATGAAAAGCTATTTGTTGAAACCCTACAGAAAAAAGATGACGCTGCTGAAAAGCTGCCGAAAGATAGATGGCAGTTGCCGTTAAGCAATGTAGACATAAAATACAAGGGGATGAAATGACACTAAAATGTTACCTTAGTGTTAAACTTTAGACAGGTCTGTACTGTGCCGAGTGGCCAAGATAACTTGCTGAAACCCTACAGAAAAATAGATGACGCTGCTGAAAAGCTACCGAAAGATAGATGGCAGTTGCCGTTAAACTACGTAGAGGGCGAAATGTTAAACTTGTGTTAAACTTTAGACAGATCTGTACAGTACGAGTGGTCAAGATATGGAAAGGTATTTGCTGAAACCCTACAGAGAAATAGATGACGCTGCTGAAATGCTGACGAGATATAGAAAACCGAATCTCGAAGGGTCCGAGATTAGCTGACGCTTCGGCACTAATCGGTCAGCTCAGTGTTTTTAAACTTTAGACAGACATGTACTGTACCGAGTGGCCAAGATACCTTGCTGAAACCCTACAGAAAAATAGATGACGCTGCTGAAATGCTGACGAGGAGCTGAGATGAGCTGCCGATTCGGCACTAATCGGTTAGCTCAGTGTTAAACTAATCGGTTAGCTCAGTGTTAAACTAATCGGTTAGCTCAGTGTTAAACTAATCGGTTAGCTCAGTGTTAAACTAATCGGTAAGCTCAGTGTTAAACTAATCGGTTAGCTCAGTGTTAAACTAATCGGTTAGCTCAGTGTTAAACTAATCGGTTAGCTCAGTGTTAAACTAATCGGTTAGCTCAGTGTTAAACTAATCGGTTAGCTCAGTGTTAAACTAATCGGTTAGCTCAGTGTTAAACTTTAGACAGGTATGTATTGTGTTATGATTTATGTTCGTTTTAGAAGCTACATGAACGTATAATAAATGTTCATTCATACTCATTGTGACTAAAACAATGTAATTACAATGTAATGCAGATGTGTTACCATACCTGTACTAGACAATCAGTTTTAATTGAAAACATAAAGAACAGACTTGTCAAAAGTTCAACACTGAGAAAATACAGTCAAAAATCTCGAAAAAAGCGATCTAAGGGAACCAGTAAAAGTGGCTTTTATGGGCAGGTTGGACTGTAGTTAAACCTTGGTAAAAGCATATTAATAAAGCTATGGATAACTAGTGTCCAAAAAAAGCTGCAGAAAGGTAGATAGCGGCCGCAGAAAGCTATGATATAGAAAACGATCACAAACGCTTTTTTCAAAACATATGAGTTGAGTAATGGTGTTTAACGTCCCAGTCAATAATATTTCACTTATATCGAGACGTCGCCAGCTATAGGCGAAGGTGCGGAAATTTTGCCTGTGCTTTGCGCTGATGGCATTATACAGCAGGGTTCTTTAGCGTGCCGAGCCCACTGTGACACGGTACCTCGTTTATTTTAAGTTCCCATTCGAAAGAACCGTGACTTTCATTTCGTGATGCCGCGTGCTTGGCAAAAGAACAGTCACTACTCACTTTCTCAAAACATACGAAACAGAGTTGTTGAAAGTAACGAAAAGTATTCGAATCTTGGCTATAGCGTGGTCAAGATATGGACAGCTAGAATACAAAACGCTACAGAATGACAACAGTGTATGAGGATATATAGATGTTGTTGTTGAATGTTGCTTAACGTTGTATCAGCAATTCGTCAGGTATTTGTGACGAGAAATTTACGATTAATCTATGAACAAGTTCGTGTATGCATGTGAAGTGCGAGTGTGTTGTATGGTCTGCCTTATACCAGGGCGCACTCAGGACGACTTTAAGGTGCTAGCTCACCGAGTCAGTACACCGCAGACAAGCATACCACTCCTCCGGTCACATTTATAATGACACCAAGTGAACCAGTAAAAGCCATCTGCAAGGAAAATTCACTTTCCTACAGGTGGTCTGAGCGGGACTCGTTCTCAAAGTGGTGAGAGACCCTGTATTTTAGACTGACATCTTATCCATTAGACCACCGCGGCCTCTGTGTGAAGATATAGAAAACGAGGAGTTGTGATGACATGCCGATTGGAAATTTTTACATTCGTTTTAGCGCAAACGTTTAGACAGCTCTGTATAGTGCATGGAGGTATAATTAATCTTCATTACAGATGACAGAAGCTATCTGTATACCAGTGTAATAGATGTGTATCAGTCATACCTACATTACAAAAATGTTAATGATTATAAGAATCATGGGGAGGAACTAGGCTACAGATGAAAGGTGTAAGTAGGTACAAAATTGCGAAGTGTTGCAGTGTAAAATATAGATAGTACAAGTGAGCGAGTGAGTTTTGGTGATTAACGTCCCAGTCAAAAATATTTCACTTATATCGAGACGTCGCCAGCTATAGGCGAAAGTGCAGAAATTTTGCCAGTGCGTTGCGTTAATGGCATTATACAGCAAGGTTCTTTACCGTGGCACGGTACCTCGTTTATTTTAAATTCCAATCAGAAAGAACCGTGACTTTCATTTCGTAATGCCGAGTGGAAGGCGAAAGAACAATCACTACCCACTTTCAAGTCTTGGGTCAAACCCGGCCGGATTTGAACCCACGACCTCCCACTTACGGAGCGAGCACTCTACCGACTGAGCTACCGCAGTGTAAAATGTAGATAGTACGAAGCTTCCACTTATAGATTTGTGGAAGTAGACGGAGCATCCGCCCTCATTTCCCTGGTGGAAGGTCACGTGTCTAACCTAACTTGTCGGTTCCAAAGTGTTCACTTTGCTTCTGGATCGAGATTCGGACATGGATTAATATGTTTGTTTATTATTATTATTATTATTATTATTATATTATACTAGTACACTAGTGTTAATATTTCAGCACTAGACGGCCGTTTCGGAACACATTTCTTCGCTAGTAATGCTTAGATCAAATTTTCTCAAGATTTTGAAAACATCCAAAGGACAAAAAAATCTGCAATCAAATATAGCTACTAGTATGGAAAATTTTGAATAAGGGAGTATAGCTAAAAGTTTATGTAACCAGGTGCAATACAGACCCGTCGAAAGTTTAACATCAAGCTAAGGCATAAATGTCTTATAGACAGTTCCTCGTGTGCTGACCCTGTGCAAATGTATAACCGTATAATTCAGTCTATAATCACAGTTCAAAGTTGTCGTTGTTGTTGAATGTTGCTAAACGTTGCATCAACAATGTTTCAGCAATTCGTAAAGAGAACCATTTTATTAATCTCTATTGATTACTCCATGAACAAGATTGTGCGTGCATGTGAAGTGCGAGTGTGTGTGTGTGTGTGTTTTATGGTCTGCCTTGTACCTGTGCGCACTCAGGTTAAGGTGAAAGCTCACCAAGTCCGTACGCCGCAGACAAGCGTATCACTCTCCCAATCACATTATACTGACACGGGGTGAATCAGTAAATGTCAAAGTCAAAGAAAATTCACTTTTCCACGTGGCATGAGCGGATATCGAACTCACAGCGGTGAGAGATCCTGAATTCGTAGAATGACGACTTATCTATAAGGCTAAAGCGGCCTCTTTAGTACAAGTCGTGTTAGAATAAATTATTTAAAATATTTAAGATACAACATAGGGTTTTGTAGCTGGAAACCGTTTGTTTTGTAATAGAAACCTAAATAATTAGGCAAATAAAGAAATAAATTCCCAATGGGGTTTGCCACTGTACCACGTGGTCAATACCTCTTAACGTTTGTGCGGAACATTTTGGAAAACGTCAACGTCACCAATTCCCGGAATAACGTCGCTTTTATGGCAAAACGTCATATTGTGCAATTCCATGTCCATGGAAACAAGCGTTTCACAGACACGTTAGAAGGTATCACGTGGTACAGCGGCGAACCCCATTACTCCTACACATTACTACTAGACGGTCATTGCCCATCAGTAGTGCTTGGGCAAAATTGTGAAACCGAAACTTTTTACGATGTTAAAAAACAAAAATGGTTAGCCAATTCATTTATGCAAAAATAACACAAAAGGTGTTTCACAAAAACACTAAACAATTCGAAACTTTAATAATCAAAGAAATACCATCACTTATATAAAACGTTTGTAGAATTCGAAGCATCAAACATCAAGATGCTGGTGGGAGTTATTTCCCCTTCGTGCCGTTATAAGATACAAGTTTTCCTATGATGTCTTGTAAAATATACCGGTCCTTGGAATGCGTTCACAATGCATTATTATTCTATTCCTCAATTAGATTCACACAGAAAAATTAAGTTCTGTTCGTCCAATTAAGACCTAGAACTTCCTTTACTTATAACGATTATGCTTGGTCTTGATAAAAAAAACTTACCATTTATATTTAGAACAATAAATTACAATTCAATTAATTCCTTTCATGTATTCTTGACTTCTTGATTTCTGATATTTGATTCTTATCCTAATGAAATATGAACCACGTGGTACCCCCTAACGTTTCTGCGGAACAACTATTTCCAGTGGATATGGAATAGTTTCAGTTAACGTTCCCCAGTAAAAATTGACGCTACTCTTTTAATTTTCGACGGAAACGTTTTCCAAATGTTCCACACAGACGTTAAGGGGTATTGATCACGTGGTACGCTGGTAAACTCTACTAAGAGAAGATATAGATAGTCAAAAAGGACTTGTTTTTACAAGACATTTGTATAAAACATTATCACGGATATTAAAAGAGGTAAACTCAGATGTAAAATGTTTGAATCAGATGTACATGCAGACACATATTCTGTCATAGTTTTCTTTTTCTCTATCCATTTGTCGAATATTCTTTCTAAAACACGAAGAGGCATTGGTCCATTCTTTAGAAATATTTCATGAAACTCCTTCAAACTAAACTTGTCGCCTACAAAGTAAACAGTAAAGTAAATATAAAAACAAACATACCAATCCATGTCTAAATCAGAATCCAAAAGCAAAGTAAAACAAACTTCCCAATCCATGTCTAAATCACAATCCCAAAGCAAAGTAAAACAAACTTCCAAATCCATGTCTAAATCACAATCCCAAAACCTAGCGTAATCCTTGAAACTGGTAATTTAAGTAAAAAACCTGAACTTACACCAGGGATGGGAGGCCGAGTGCTCCGGAGGGTAACACACAATTTTTTTTAGCAAAATATATTTAATATATTCTTTGTATATATCGCACAAACTTAACGCTAGTAGACTTAAATACCACGAAGATAAAAAGACATACCGACCCATGTTTAAATTTTATGAAAACACAATTTAAGGAAAATTATATTGCTACAATACACCAATCAACCGTGCATTTTGATGTAGTTTGATATTTAGACGTAAAAATCTGAAAACACAGACCTTCTCTTTTACTGTAAGGTATACACAATAAATGTTTATTTTTAACATCCATTTCATCAAAAAATATCTCATCTAAAGTCTTTAAATACGGTTGCACAGCCAATAGCGCCCTTGCTTTGTAAATTAAATATATCGAACCCCTTTCTTGGATTGACCAATATCTGCCAATAGGTAGTGCCTGTTCTTTCACCAAGACCTCAACATTTAGACATGAATGTCATGGGGTCCTTAAAACCCGATGACCCGTGTCACGGTAGGCGTGGCACGTGAAGAAAACCCTACCTGCACATTGCCTTGATCAACCTGAAATTTTTTGCCACTTTAACTATAGGTGGTGATGTCTCGATATACGTAAGTGAATATTCTTGATATGTGCGTAAAACCATATTCAATCAATTAGTCTTATATGAAATATAGACATGTATATTACTTTATTTACCCAATTTGATTTTTGCTTTTTGTCTCATTTCTTTTATTTTCAGTTCGCCTATTTTGTAGGCACAGGCTTGTCCAGGCCACGTGATATATCTATTTACATCATTTGATATCAGCTCACGTGATAATATGGTATAATTCATCATGTAATCTATCGCTTGCTCACGTGTCCAACTAAAGAATATAAAATATTTTGATAATCAACACTAATCCATGTTATAATCGCAAACAAGAAGCAAAGTAAAAACTTTGAAACTGACAAGTGAATATATATTAGAGAAGTGATGCCCGGTGCTCCAGAAGTGTAAGCACATCCTGGTTAGCTAGCTATACCCGCCATGATTTATATGCGAGTTAAGTAAACATTTCTTTTTGTCTGTTGGTGCATAGCTTGTTTGATAAGGTGACTCAAAATCATTTCATTCATTATATTCTTATATTTATTTATTAAGTT
Source organism: Anadara kagoshimensis (assembly GCA_021292105.1). Taxonomy (NCBI): domain Eukaryota; kingdom Metazoa; phylum Mollusca; class Bivalvia; order Arcoida; family Arcidae; genus Anadara; species Anadara kagoshimensis. Next base: position 55,019,259 of record CM037869.1, on the reverse strand, counting down.
TCTAGTATTGGCTAGTATGATGGTAAGGTGCTGTTCGCCCGTATGCCTTTAACACCGTTTGAAATGAAACTGAGTAAAATGACGATATCTGAGTGACTGGGTGCAGGTGAATCAAGAGATGATAAGCTATTTTTATTTCATTATTATGCTACTTTTCGTCCGATATTTTCTGTGTAGTTCTTCGTTTTAAAATATTTCAATAAATCAATTATAAATTATTTTTTTTCACTCAGATTTTTACTTGTTCAATATTCATTGAATCAAAGAAACATGGAACATAAAATGTAAAATTCTGATATGTAATACACTGGTAAATTATGTTCAATTATGATTTTGTATAACCAAATTTAAAGATTGTGTATGGATATATTAGGGAGACTGCAAAATTTTTTTTTCAAATCCATCGTATGGTTGGTAGATAAACGAGGGTAAAATGGTAAAAAGTAGGTCAATCATGATTTCATAAGGTAACCTGATTATGATAATTGTATTTAAACAACTATTTCTTAATCCTATAGCAAAAATAATAATTAAAAATAATTAAATAAAGTTAAACAATAACTTGAAAGGTTTTAGAAATATTAATGATGGTGATTATATTCACGTGTTCGGGAGTGACTGTTTATAAACACACAACGTTGTTAACAAAATATTTCAGCATATCTATTAAAAGCAAACAATATAGTTTATAAATACTTTTTATATTTATTAAAAAGGTCTCGAGATATTTACTTAATCGCTACTGTAGCTCAGTGGTAGAGGGCTCGTTCTGTTTGTGGGATGTCGTTGATTCGAACCCCGGCCTGTTGTGACCAAGACTTGAGAATAGGTAGCGACTGTTTTTTCGCCAAAAATTCGGAATTAAGAAATGAAAGTCACGGGGTACTTCTGAATACCGATGTTTAAAACCGAGGCCCCTTGTCACGACATGCGTGACACGTTAAAGAACCTTCCCTGCACATTGCCCTGAACGCACTGCAAAGGTTAAAAATTATGTCACTTCATCTTATGTTGGTTACGTCTTGATGTAAGTGAGATATCCTTGACTAGGACGTAAAACCATTCAATCAATCGATCAATCAAAATATTTACTTACTTAAAGTAATGGATCCCTGTATCAACAACAAGTCTGCAAGCACGGAAAATCTCAAAGCTGTATCTTCCTATCCTAAACACAGATTACACTGATTTAAGTTTTTTTAAAATTCATTTCATCATTAATTTAGATTGCATTACAAGTATGAACAATTTAAAGCAATAAATCAAACACAAACATATTAATCTATGTCAAAATCGTAATTCCAGCGCGAAGTTAAAACTTTGAGACTAACGAAGTAGGCTAAACACGTCAACTTTTACCAGGAAAGAGAAGACTGGGTGTTCCGGGAGGTTAAGCAATAAAGCATTGACCTAGTGTAAAAATAAACAAAATTAAATATTTTTTTCCTTATAATCGTACTAAGTGAGGACTTAAAAATCAGCTAATGATGTATACTTTCGTATACTTTCGATTTTTTAATGATGAAAATATCATTGGTTTGACTAACTGTTTTGCTCGTTCATTGTTTCAAATATAAGGACATGTCATTACAACTTGTCCAAAATAAGTAATAATAAAAAAGTTTCGTTTTTCAACTTATCCTTTAATATTTTACAAAAATATATCATACTTATTAAGATTTGGCTCAAATTATCAATGGATAAAGAAGGGTTGCACATGAATAATTCAAGTTTGTTTGCCATGTTTTTGTTTTTGTTTTTTTTTTTTTTTTGGGGGGGGGGGGTGGTGGTTATTTAGAGTTTAGAATAAGAAAGACGCCAAACATATTTACCAGAGGTTTTTAACAGCGATTGGGCATATACATATTATTTATAATGTTTAGATACATTGGAGTTATGTCCCGTTGAAGCTCTCAGTGAGAAATTATTATACAAGTATTTTTATCAAATGTTACAAAACTTGAAGAGATTATCAATAGTTACATACATGTGCATATTATTTTACGATATGTGCAAATTAAACATCCTTTCATTTGAAATAATTTGCTTGTCCATCTACTCGTAGCTTTCTTTTGGTAGTTTCCCCACTATACCACATATATCAATAAATAATACTTACATCTCATAATCGTCTTTATATAAACCAAGTTCTTCTCCTAAATATTCAGCATACAGACCCCAGCCCTTAAAATATAATGGCAATCAAAAACCAACATAAAAATTCAAATTCAAATCATGGTCTTATGTATTTATAGATGTGTTTGTTCATCTATTCAAAAAAACTTTCAAAGTACAAGCATAGAGTTGAGGGAGTAATGGTGTTTTACGTCCCAGTCAAAAATATTTCACTTATATCGAGATGTCGCTACCTATCGGCAGGCGTACAGGTATTTACTTGTGCATTGCGCTGATGGCATTATACAGCAGGGTTCTTTATCGTGCCACGCCTTCCGTGACACAAGACCTCGTTTATTTTAAGTTACCATCCAAAAGAACCACGACTTTTTGTAATGCGGAGTGCGAATGAACAGTAATTAGCAGTTTCATGTCTTGGGTCAGACCCGGTTGGAGTTTGAACAAAAAATTAAAAAGGAAGCATTTTACTTACTAAGCTATCGCAGTGGTCACAATCATGATAATTTTAACAAAATATAAAATCAATATCATAATGATTAAAAAGATGCTCTGTGACTACCTTTCACACTGATAGATTGCGACCTGTCACTCAAGGGGGTGAGTCATTTGTCCCAATGTTATTATAAAACAGAATGATCTAATGCTTTATTTAATCAAAAACAAACATACTAATCCATTTCCGAATCACAATCCAGAAGCAAAGTAAAAACTTTGGAACTGACAAGTTAGGTTAGACACGTAAACTTCCACCAGGGAAGTGAGGCCGGGTGCTCCGGAAGGGTAAGCACCTCCTGTTTGTGACTGAAACCTATTTAATAAATATAAAGTCGAATTAAAATGCATACAATGATTTTAGCGTATGTAAAATGCAGCTTATTGTTTAAATAATGTCGGAAACCATAAATGGATTTACATGATATTCTGACTACTTTTTGACGTTACAAAAATTAAAATGTTCATCTCTTGCAGATTTTTCTTTGAGTGCAAAATTTATATTTTCCACAAAAAAGAATGGATATTTTTTAACAGACTTTGACTGTAATTTTCTTTACTTTTCACTCAAAAATATATGGATAAACACGTGAACTTCCACCAGGGAAGTGAGGCCGGGTGCTCCGGAAGTGTAATCACCTCCTGTTAAACTAGCATTACCCGCCATGTGTGTTATCTAAATTGTGTGAAAGGAACATCAAACTATGGGACGTCAAATATATCCAGGGCAATCCTGGACACAGAGACATCAAATTTAAGATATTCCATTTATCGTTTAAAAAATAATAAAAATAAACCCTTACCTCTACATAGGCTGAATAAAATGGAAACTGGAATGGAGGTAGAAAATAATTTCTTATTTCGAGATAACGTCTGTATTGTGGAATTTTAGCCTCATTTTGAATCGATATCTGTATAAAAATCAAATTAGAACTTTTTTTTTTTAAATTATTAAGAACAATATGTAATTAAAAGCACTGAGGTGTTTCCCCGAGGATATCACAAACTCAATAGGCAATACTTTTGTACCGTCAAAAATACCTTTATCTAAAATTCCTGCTAGTTAAAAACTGATTTACTCCCTCATGCAAAGTATTTCCTTAGCTAAATTTGGTTAAATATATTTTGGTACTTAGAACATTTTCAAACCCTTGAAGAAATTTTGGTTTCACAATTTTAGTCCAAGCACTACTGATGAGGAATTGTATTCCGAAACGGCCGTCTAGTATTGCAATATTAACACTGGTATTATATGTAATTGGGGGAAATAAATAACGGGTTGGACTTTTAAAAACTTGGATGTGTTAGATGTTTTCAGTTTATCTGAAATACAAAATATGAAAATATAACATGTATACTTGGACAAGCAATGACTACACGCGTTCGACATTAAGGGTCATCTAAGTAGGAAAATTCAAGTGAAAATCATTTGATTGAAAAACGTAAAAGAGGGGTATAATTATGAAATTACCTACACAAGCGTGAAGATTTACAAATAAAAATACAGCAGGAAGTGATAATTTAAGAAATTTTAAAATATTTGTTGCATGTTTTTATGAAAATAGTGCAAAAATACACGTGTTGGGGAAAATAGTTTACACCTTGTATAACGAATTAATTTTAAAACATGAAAAAATATTAAGGTAGTCAACATCATAGAGCAGTGCAAAGGGGCCAGAGTTTGTTAAAGAAATACGAGGTTTTTGAAATCTCGACAATTTACGGTTGAGGTTATCTAAGATTTATTTTCCTTTTAAAAATGCATGTACCAGGCGTGATAGTTCATATATTAAGGCCACTAATAATCCGAAATACAACAAGTCACTAAAAGTGCACGATCACACAATACTGTTCTATTTGAATTGAGGTGAATTTTGTTTGGTTTCAACAATGTTGAACTATATAAAGCCGAATATGCCTCAACAATAATCAAGTAATTTACAAACTTAGCTTTTATAATCTTCCCTTGGATCGTTGGTAGCCTTAGAATATGAACTATCACGCCTGGTACACGCATTTTTAAAAGGAAAACAAATCATAGAAAACATCAACCGTAAATTGTCGAGTTTTCAAAAACCTCGTATTTCTTTAACACCATCTGCCCCTTTGCACTGCTCTATGACGTTGACTATCATAATATTGTTTAAGTTTTTAAAATTAATTGGTTATACAAGGTGTAAGCTTTTCCCCCCAACACGTGTATTTTTGCACAATTTTCTTTAAAAAATGCAACAAATATTATTAATTTAAACTCTTAAATTATCAATTCCTACTTTGTTTTTATTTATAAATCTTCACACTTGTGTAGGTAATTTCATAATTATACCCCTCTTTCACGCTTTTCAACCAAATGGTTTTCACTTGAATTTTCCTACTTAAATGACCCTTAAAAACTAAGAATAAATCTGTCTTAAAGTCGCATCTATATAAGGGGTTTTAACAGTCAGTAAAATTTTACACCATCAGATCTTTATTCATGTGATATCAACCTGTATTCAAGGACCACAAGCCCTTGAAATCCACTTTGACTCATTTCTAAGTTGCCCTTTATAAACTGATTTTTACTATGTAGTAAATTTATAACTATTAAAAATATCAAAATTAACATTCTTAGAAATAAATATATATATAAAATAATTTACTTGGAAATGGTGACCAGGAACAGCTTCGTGTAAAGATAATGCCATGAATGTGAATTTTAAACTGAAAGAAAAGATGAATTAAAAATTACTATATATTAAAAATCCATACCCAAATCACAATCCTAAAAGTAAAAACTAGCAAATAAAGTAAATTCCGAAAATCAGGACATTAAGGCCGGGTGCTCCGAAAGAATAACAGTTCCTTTAGTAGCCAAGCTTAGTAACTTAGTAAAAGTCAATATTTAGTTATACAAGCGGGCCTTTTGTGTTTAGAATCTTGAGTTAATTATTAAATTAAAACCTAACATACAAAAACCATGATGTCTAAATCACAATTCAAAAACTTTTAACTTTAAAATATAAGTTGCAGGCGTAAACTCCCACTAAGCCATTGATGCCGTACGCTACGGAATGGTAAGCATCTCCGATTTTTCTAGCTCCGCTACAATGTGTTGTTAAAAAAGAACAATATCTTTCTTATTCTCTACAGAAATAAATATTATTGTATAAAAACAAAAATTGAAGATTGTGCACTCTTGCACTCTTGCCAAGTGTTAAAGTATCAATTTTCTATAAAATTTATTTAATTTTCTATTATTCCAAACAAATCAGCAAAATGTATTCTTTTACAACTGCTATACAGAAAACAATAGTATGACTAAAGTGCATCAATGCTAATGACTTATTGCGTTTTTGTCAATAATAAAATGACAGCACTAGTCAATTGTTTTAAACAAAAGTATCAGAAACAATCTGACCGATCAGTCAAACCTGCCTTAGTGGCCACCTGTATGTAAAAGACCACCTGCTTGTGAAAGCCAGTGATGTTTGATCCCATATCTTCTTTAACCATTTAATTTGAACCTGTAATTAAAGGTCACCTACGTATAAAGATAACTTTTACCCTGTCCCTTGTATGACCTTTATAAACAGTTATGACCGAAGTTGAAAAACAACTCAATTCTTTTAAGACAATTTTCAGGAAAATAACGATTTGTTTCTTTTATACAATTTTTTTGGTTATATATTTGATAAATTTAGAAAAGTTCTTTAAATATTTATTTTTTCAACTGAATACAGAAATTAAAAATCACGTACTCTTCTTTCGGGCGGAATAGATTTACCATAAACTGTCCACTTTTATCGGCAGATCCAGAAACGTATAAACCCTGGGCTCCATCGTAAGGTAACGGAACTACTCTAAAATAAAGAAAAAAGAATAAACTAGAAAACTGTGAGCCACAAGCTCACAAAAATACCCCCACATAAAAAAAATCCATCGGATCAATTTTTGAATAGGAGGTGCACATCTTACATTATATCACAAAGATTGTGTGAAAGTTTCATGAAAATCCATTGAAGGGTTTAGGAGGAGTTGCGGATAAGAGATAGGTACCCTAAGGTGTAACGGAAGGACGGATACACGGACGGACACCCCTATCACTATATACCCCCACTTTTTAAGCAGGGGTATAAAAACAATATACCAATCATATCTAAATCCCAATGTCAAGTTACATACTATACCAGTGTAAATTTTACTCAAGTAGTTTCGGGATACAATTTCTCATCAGCAGTACTTGGACCATAATCGTGAAACTTAAAACTTATTCAAGGAGTAGAAAAAAATCCAAAGTACCAAACATATTTACGTGTTTGATTAATCTATACTAAAGACTTACTTAGTTAGACAACGCAAATTTGAACTCTAGTTCAAGCACTATTGATGAGGAATTGACAGATCGCCGGCCATGCCCACAATTTTTCGACACTGACCGCCATCACCGTGCCAAAGCAGCGCCACGACAACAATTGACGTTATAGTGTCAGTGACGTCATTAAATGGCGCAATTCAAGCCGATTTTTCATTCTTTTTGCGTGTAAATCAAGCATCCGGTCATTTGTCAGAACATTGTGGGCATGGCCGGCGATACGTCAATTATATTACGATCAGATCGTCTAGTTCTGTATAAAAAACACTTGTATAAAATTAAGTCAAAACCACTGGCGCTGGGCCGTTATCTCTAAGAATGGAATAAGCATTCAACAATTGGTGAAGGACACTCCGATTCCATCTTTTATGAGCCATTATTGTATTCCACAATGAATAAAGGACACTAAAATACTAGCTTTTGCATGGTGTTAGATAGAAGTAACTAAACGTCTACAGCTTTTATGCACCAGTTTTAGATGAAGGACACTAAATACCAGCGTATGTACACCGCGAATATCATAAAATCAATGGTCAATACTTTTTTATTGTCAGTAATATACTACATGTACTGTCTTAATTTGCTGTTTGTAAAAATCATCAAAACTAAGATATACTCCATCAAGTAAAGTATTTCCTTAGACAAATTGGGATTAATATATTTTGGCCCTTTGTATATTTTCAATTTTGTTCAAAGCACTACTGATGTTTTTCGAAACAATTATTAAGTACTTTAAAATTAACATGGGTATAATATTTAATTATTTTACCTACCTTACAGGGTGTACCGGAATGTTATTGAAAATTTTAGGCAACGATGGATAAATTCGCCTGTATACAACATCTTTATATTCACTTAGTATATCATCCTGAAATGAGAAACATAACTAAAAACAAAAGCAAACAAACAGTTTTTTTATCAAAACTATAAACCATGGTAATAGCTCAGTTGGTAGAGTGCTCGCTTCGAAGTGGGATGTCATTGGTTTGCTCCTCGGCCAGGTCTAACCCAAGACTTGAGAGTGGTTGGTGACTGTTCTTTTTCCTAGAACTCAGCATTACGAAATGTAAGTTACGTTTCTTTCGGATGAAAATTTAAAATAAACGAGGTCCTGTGTCACGGTATACATGGTACCATAAAGAACCTTTCTACAGCTTCTCCTATAGCTGATGACGTCTCGGCATAAGTGGAATAAACATGGATGGACGTTAAACATGTTACTCAAAAGAACAACAGGGTAACATGAGGTAATTGTTTACTTTATATTGTTGCCCCAGAGATATGACAATCGTAAGCTTATCAATGCCCTCAAAACGTTTTATGGCCGTCATTACAATATTGTTGATGAGTATGATATCTCTGTGTGAAGAATTACCTTGTTCTGTTTGCTCTAACGTTTGACTACACATGTAGCGGGTGCAGCTAGCTAAACAGCACCCGACCTCGTTTCCATGTAGAGAGTTCACGAGTTAAGCATAATTTGTCAGGTTCATTTTTTTACTTTGTATTTTGAATTGTGATTTGGACATGAATTGGAATACTTGTTTTTACTTTTCTTTGGGCATGGATTTGTATGTTTGTTTTCTCCTTCCTTTGGGATTGGGATTTGACATGGTTTTGTATGTTTGTTGTTATTTTCTTTGGAATTGTGATTTGGACATGGATTAGTATGTTTGTATTAATTTTTACACCATATCCAATATTGAGTCGGTTAAATCCGGGACGGTGAAAAGGAATTGAGTTCCAAGAGAACCACTAAGAGTTAGTAAGTAGACTGACAACATTGATTCTCAAAAAATTGTTCGAGTTGAAGTCGAACGTAGGCAGTTAGTGTCTTTTAAATTGAGATCCGTAATCAGGTACTTTAGATTTAGACATTGAGACCCACGACTGAATATTAGGGATATGATTAGATAAAACTGAATATTATTCAGTTCTCCTTATGCCTCACTGGTTTCACCAAGAATGTAAAGAAAGTTAGTACCATTACACCTACCCAGTGGCACTGTTAATGCTCGTGGATAAATTGTGTGTTACAAATATTTGGTTAAAAAGATTAAATATTGCATGAATCCAGTTCTTTAGAAAATTTTACCTTTGAGTTAAATGTAAATTTACTTCCATTTTTAAGTTGATTAAAAAATTCACGAACTGTTCCTTTGTGTCCAATTCTTTCAAAACTCTGCAACAAAAAGACAAATTGATGGTAACCATTGAACTGTCTAGAAATGGCGTTTATAGTGCTATAACTTCCGTGCAATGTAAACTAAATAATGCGCACTATGCTTATATTTCCAATTCTCAAATTTTGAAAATTTAATTTTGGATTTTAAATTCTGAAATAAAAACACTTTGTAGTACTGCATGTATTTTCTTTCGTTGGAACAGTCAATTCATGACGCCACGCGCATATAGGCACACGCTAGCGAAAAGAGTCGTGGCAATTAAGCAAATTTAATTAGTCCTATACATACAGAGTTTCATACTATAAACCATCACAAATGTAAATAATTGTTCATTAAAAATAATTCTTATAGCGTAAGAAAACCACAACCAATACCTGAGTCATTTCTAGTGATATCCTCTTTACTTCCTGTAACCCGGTTTTATGAACCTCTTCCGGTGTAATGTCTAAAGACAAATGCCATTTGAGTAGAGCTCTGTACAATTCTGCACCGTTTGTCCAACTGCTGATTCCAGGGCCTGACCGCGTGTGATTTAAATAGACCTGAAAAATTCGTTTATGAAAAATCAGTAATGTCTTTCGGATAACTAACAGAGGTTTCGAATTTACAATTGCATAAAAAGAAGAAATTGATAAATATTCGGGCATGGATTAGTATGTTTGTTTTTTATTCTATTTTTTATTTTCAACAAAATAATATACTCTCGCTTTGCGAGACCTTCCAAACAAGATGTCTCCGCAGGATTCTAAAAATATTTTGGCCAATTAAGATCAGCAATGGAGAGCTGTATGAGAGAACCCAGGTGCCATATCGGACCATATTTAACAGAAACGCTGGAGGTGGATCGGCCGTCCTCAGAATGGAAATATCAGAGATACCAATGGTAGCTTTAAGATGGACTCCATCTGGAAAGAAAAACAAAGGAAGATCCAAGGAGACATGGCGGAGATCAGTTATGAAAGAGATGAAGGGTCAAGGATAGACTCGGTGCATAACACAGCAAATGGCAGCCGACAGACAGCGAGTAAGTGTGTTGTGAGACTTTATTAGATTTAAGTTGTCGATATATTTCCGTGTTTTGTTGGTTCATTAAATAAGCAATATTTTTAAAAATAAGCAATGGTATAATTTTGTTTTTATTAATCTGAAGGATAATTCGAAACACAATTTACCCGAATATGTGTAAGTTATTTAATGCCAAATCGACAAAGACTCTTTGTTATTATAATTTGTCAAACAATTCCCAACATGAAAAAAACAGAAACAACGGTGTTTAAAATGACCCAAGCAAAATTTTCCAAAAAGTATAAACATTAAGGTAAAATTCAATATAGTACCCTTCATATATAACATCAACTCACATTTTCTAAGAAGTCAGCTAGGTTTGTCCATGCAGCCATCACATCAGAACAGGCCAAAGCAGCTCTTTGTCGCAAGTCGATCCTAGGATTACAAATGAGTGAGTGAGTAATGGTGTTCAACGTCCAAGTCAAGAATTTTGAACTTATATCGAGACGTCGTCAGCTATAGGCAAAGGTGCAGAAATTTTGCCTGTGCGTTGCGCTGATGGCATTATACAGCAGGGTCCTTTAGCGTGCAAAGCCGACCGTGTCACGGGACCTTGATAATTTTAAGTTTCCATCCGAAAGAACCGTGACTTTCATTTCATAATGCCGAGTGCTACCCACTTTCAAGTCTTGGGTCAGACCCGGCCGGGGTTCGAACCCACGACCTCCATCTTACGGAGCAAGCACTCTACCAACTGAGCTACCGCAGTGGTCACAAAAAAGAAACATTACAATACTTTGAATATATCTAATGTCCCATAGTTCAATGTTCCTCTCATTCTAGACAGACGTGATGGATGCAGCAGCTACCTAAACAGTAGGTGCTAATGCTTCTGGGTGACCCGATCTTCCTTCCCGGTAAAAGTTCAACCGGTTAATTCAATTTCCCAGTTCAAAGTATTACTTTTGTTTTAAATAATCAATTGAGTATGTACTGATAAGTTTGTTTTTGATTATGCACTGCATGTATATGATTAAACAATTGTATGTAGTAGTATTACAACCATAGCACTGACCATGAGATAGTCAAAAGTCGGTAGTTTTGTTTTATACAGTGAAATCAGTTAATTAACCTAATGAATTGTTTTGTTTTCAATTACCTGCATATTACAAACCGACGACATACTATCATAAGAATATAATAAACTTTCCTTAAATAATAACAAAGTTCGAAATTAAACCCCATTTAATTGTATATTTTTAATAACCATTTTTTAATAAACAGTAGTTCAACAATAAAACCATAGCATCGATATGGTGTAGGAATTCAAAATTTTCTGTGCATCGTCCATATTAAAATTATATTACTGAGAGCCGATTTATTCATGCAAACTTAATAGAATTGCATATTGTACCTGTGTTTTATTTTACAGCACTAGACGACCGTTCGTTGCGCAATACAATTTTTCGTCAGTAGTTTTGGCACCAGAATTTTTTTCCGAGATGTTGAAAAGATATGCCAAGGACCATTTTTACAAATTAAACTAAAGAAATACATTGTATGAGGTAGTAAAGCTTAGTTTTTCAGGAATTTCAGATTTTAGCTAGCAGCAAATTTTTGCAATAGTCTATTTCTGACAACACTCAATTATTGCTACGGGGTTTTTGATATCCTCAGGCCCCGGTTTCACAATCAATCCTTAGCTAAGATTTTCCTTAACTTAAATCTTGCAAATTTTCAAATCTTTATAATTTTGTTAATTTTCAAGATATTCACGAATTTAAGGTGTCATTTTTAAGATCACTACCAGATTAAAAAAACTGCATTTAGATTTGACAAACATATTCACCAGAAGTTTCAAAAAGAGATTAAAAAAATTGCGAAATTTAAGTTAAGGAAAATCTTAGCTAAGGAATGATTGTGAAACCGGGGCCTGGGAAACATCTATTAGCAGAGATATAGGCTCAGTAGTTACATGTTTTACAATGAATTATAAACTAGTCTTCACCTTACTTTTGGTCGTTGGATATCCATGTGTTGTTTTGTAGGAGCTTTCTCAGCGGTTTGTACAATATAAACTTCTTTGGATCCGATCTTATATGCCTCCGTATCTGTTTAGGGACGTGCTCCTATAAAATGAAAAAATAAATGAGAGAGAGAGAGAGAGAGAGAGAGAGAGAGAGAGAGACAGAGAGAGAAATTTTTTGTTTATCCTTCTTGAATATCCTGTTTCATTTCCCTGCTTGGAGTTCGCATGTTTAACCTAAATTACCACTTTAATTTTGTTTACCTTCCTTTGGGATAAAGGTTTGCACATTGATTGGTATTTTGTTTTTATAACATATCACAAACAAACATAGTTATCCATGTCCGAAACACAAATCAGTCAGGTTACACACGTAAACTTCCACCAGGGAAGTGAGGTTGGGTGCTCCAGGAGGGTAAACACTTCCTGTTTAGCTAGCTACACCCGCCACGTGTGTAATCAAAATTGTGTGAAAGGAACATGGAACTATGGGACGTATAATATACCCAGAACAATCCTGGAAACAGATATATCAAACTTATCAACAATACTGTGATGACGACCATGAAACTTTTTAAGGGCCGTGATAAGCCCAGGCTTATTCGAATGAAGAAAACAATGTGTGCTGGATGATATTTATTTTTGCCATACTGTAGATCACTTTGAATTCGCTGGTATCACATTATACGTGCCGATCCCTAAGCTTCATTTCGCCAAAATGTAGATTCTCGACCACAATCCGTGAGACTTTTAATCTTTGCGATCAATAAGCAATTATCTCCCTTTCCTAAGACGTCTTGTCATATCTATATAGCTTTGACTGTCGGTATGTTTTAAATTTTGCTTTTGTTAATTTTCGTGATTTTAAGAATATTCACCTAGTATATGAATTTGTGACAGAGAGCCCTGGCGAAATTGGGTTTTGATAAATCTCTCGCGATAAAAGTAAACTGCAGTAGTCAACGCGACCGAGTCCATGGACTAAAAAGAAAAGGTTGACATAAAATTGTTTATTTCGACCTAGAACATGAATCTACACTACAAAATAAAATACGTGGAGGGTGTAGCTAGCTAAACAGGAGGTGCTTACCTTTCCGGAGCACCCGGTCCCACTTCCCTGGTGGAAGTTCACGTGTCTAACCTAACTTGTCAGTTCCAAAGTTTTTACTTTGCTTCTGGATTGTAATTCGGACATGGATTAGTATGTTTGTTTTTTATACGCCCAAAACACACAAAACAATTTAAACATATATATATGTATTTAAATCATTGTTTAATTGAGTTATTTAGACGAACACATAGTTTAAGACAAAATAGAGATCATAATTAGTATGTTTGTTTTTGATTGTTTATCATCAATGTTTACAGGATTTATAAATCGTTATCGTTATCGTTAACTAAGTTTACATTAGTAGATTTGATAAAAATTTACCAAATCTTAAATGGCTGAGTATATATATTTTATTACTGTCTGCCTAGACAAGAAAATTAATTTGGTACTTAGCCATAGCAATATCAGATCACATTGATAACTACGATGGCCGATATCAGCCATGACACTCTACGGTATCTGTACAGTTGCACGGCATCGATGTACACAAACAGTTACTTAATTGAGTAACTATTTTTGATTGACTTGAAATTGATGAGTCATTTTCAAGAAAGACCATTAATTTTGTACGATCAACCTTTATGAAAATTGAATTTGACAAAGAAAAGAAAACAATTTTAACCCGAAAGAATAGTGGCATTTCGAACATTTTTGTGAATAATTATTAGACAGGAATACAAAGAAAGTCCTGTACCAAAATGCATTGCAATATGCAAAGTTATGTTCACTATGGGGGTTAAAACGATTCGCCGGTTTTCATCACTGTTGTGTTTGATTATTTTGCTTATTTCGGTGTTTGATTATTTTCCAGAATATTGGTTCGTTTTTTGACAGTTCCGATTTTTGCTATGTGAAATTATGGAAGTCTACAGTAAAATTTAACTGTAACGCGTCATCGATGGACACATACAATTGACATTAAATTTCATCGTAGACTGTCATAATGCAGGACTGTGTACATCAATGACGCGCTACAGTAAAGTTACTGTTGAGTGTCATGGCTGATATCGGCCATCGTAGATAACATCCATACGTTTATAATCACCTCTGTCTAACATTTCTAAATCAAACTGATATAATATTCTAAGGAATTTCAGATTTATCAATTAATCAATTACTTAAATGTCGTAATTTATTTATTTTGAGAATTCATCTCGAGATAAAACACTGACAAAATGCAGAAATACGACCTTCTGCCAGCGTAATAAATTTGTAATATAAGATATTGGCATCGTACTATGTTATGATATATTCTTATTTTTGTAAACGTGGTATTATGAACCAAACGAAGTTAAGCTTTTATCAGAAATGTGTTCCATTTCATTTGAAGAGTTTAGGAATGTTTTTATCATAAAGACAGTTTTATATAATTCTATTATAATCAAACTACTGTCTGAATTTTCTGCTAGTTAAAATTTGAAAATCCTATAAATCTAAGGTATACTTCGTCATGCAAAGTATTTCCTTTGCTAATTTATTTAATTTGAATATTTTTCAGGTTTTTTTTTTAGCTAAACAGAAGGTGCTTACCCTTCCGGAGCACCCGGCCTCACTTTCCTGGTGGAAGTTCACGTGTCTAACCTAGCTTGTCAGTCCCAAAGTTTTTGCTTTGCTTCTGGATTGTGATTCGGACATGGAATAGTATGTTTGTTTTTGATTTCAACCATTTGATTTCACAATTTTGGTCTAAGCACTACTGAAAAATTAATTCTATTTCTAAACGCCTAGTACTGTAAAGTTAACCCTTATATAATATGCAACACAAACATATCGATCCTTGTCCAATATGATTAAAGAAATGTAAAAACTTTAAAAACTGAAATTAGGTAAACACCTGAACTTCAACCAGGGAATTGAGGCATGTTGCTCAAGTAGGGTAATAATATAAGTTATACAGGGCTTTGGCAGGTTACACGGCCCCATGTACCCCGTCAAAGATTTATGTACCCTGAGCCGCAGCCGTTGACGCCATGTTTGTTTACTGTAACTAGACGTCAGCGATGTACGAGTTACTTCCCTTTTACCGCTAAACGTCGCGTGCGTTCATGTACCCCGGCAGATTTCCGAACATAGTTCCATGTACCCCGGCAAGTTAACCAATCGCTATGCGAGAAATTTCTTTGAAGGGTGACAAACCCGTATGGTAGTATCTGATTATTATGGTTGAATTCAAATTAAATTTGAGATTTATAGCTTAAAAATGATTATTTTGATGAAATTAATCATTCTTAATACAACTTTTTGAAAAAGAACGAAAATTGTTTTACAGTCAAACTTGTCTATAAAGGTCACCCAAGATAACCAGGAAAATGTGACCTTTATAGGCAGGTGGTTTTTATATACAGGTTCAAATAATATGAATAAAGAAAAATTTGGATACTATTCCACTGGCATTTATAGACATGTGGTTTTTATATACAGGTGACCTTTAAGGCAGGTTGGGTTGTATTTAGGAAATGTTAAAAACCCTACCAGTTCATGCTTAAATTAAAATGTAAAATTTATGAAAACTGGAAAAATTGACGGATCGCTGGCCACGCCCACAATGTTCCAACAAAGGCGCGGCATGCTTGAATTTAACACTAAAAAATCGCGGCCTGAATAGTGTCATTCAATGACGTCACTGACACTAGTAAGTCATTAGTTGCAATGACGCTGCTTTGGTTCCGTGATGGCGGCCGGTGTTGGATCATATAAGGCATGGCCGGCGATATGTCAATTAGTTATACAATGAACTTCCAATAGGGAAGTACAAAAACGAAAATAATGAATACCGACCCTACGCCAAAGTAATGAAATTTGGCAGTATCTAATGTTAACTTATCTATTTATTTTTGTATGCATGATATTTAACATTTAAAGATAACCCAACTAAGATCAGTATTTTTTATCTAAAACATGTTCCATTTTACTTGCATAATATGGCATTTGTCCGATTATAACGGCAGTATATTTATACCAGAAATATCTGTAACCATGACACAACAGAGGAAACGCCCGAGATATTTGATAAATACATATTATATACACAGTGTGTATGTACAACCATCAGTATCAGGTCGAGTCCTGTTTTCGTAGTCGTATCACTACGAGTCGCGCTTGCGCGACGAGTAGTGATACAGCTACGAAAAAAGGACGAGACCTGATACGAAGGGTTGTACATACACACTGTGTATATGATATTTTATCTAACATTTCTTATAAAGTCATTAAAATAATAAAAACCCAATACTTTATGCGAAAAAAATACATTTTTCCACAGAAAACCACTGAACTATGTTATGACATGTTTTTGTAGTAATGACGTCATTGTTTACATTTGACAAATCGGAGATTCCCCAATGACGTCACAATGAGAAGTGCACGTGTACTTTACCGCCAATGTTGTATCACCACACTGTGGTGATACAAGATTCTGTATCACGCGTGTTCGATAAAAACTTGTATTTCATCAAATACAGACAGAAAAACTAGTCTAATGTTAGATAATAAGTTTTATTTCTATTTCCGAAAAATAATTATCTTTTTCCTATCGTTTATTGGTTTTCAATTTATAATTTTAAAAACATCTGATGCCATCTTTGAACACCTTCTTACAGTATACAAAGACCTATCGGTGATTAGCACTAACTTGCCCAAAAAATATGGTATTTTGAAAATGAAAATACAAGGCTGATCAATAAATATTTACAATTGCAATATCTTTCCTTCAATAAAGTATTTGACATCTACTATACTTTGCAACTTCATAAAGACATTGCTCCATGCGCTCCATTATGACGTCAGATGTCAAATGCTCTCATTGACTGACAAGAACTGATCCATTTTGATGAGAAGGTGAACCAACATTGTATTTCAAAATCATTTTTAAAATTAACATGGAAAATGTAAGGCGGCAATAGTGTAAATATAAGAAATAAGGTAAATTTCCAATGTCTTTATGAACTTGCATAGTATAATGGTCTGTCTCAACTTTTTCCATAAAAAACTTCGCCTTTTCTGCAATTTGAGACAGCTCATTATACTTTGCAAGTTCATAAAGACATTGGAAATAACTGTTGAAAAGTATGATGTCGCTGTATCTATACGTATTTGACTACAAATAGTTCCATTTTCTATTTCGATCTTACATGTAATGGGTGTACAGTCAAACCTGTCTATAAAGGCCACCCATGGAAACCTGTTATAGTGGCCTTAACGGGCAGGTGGCTTTCATATACAGGTTCAAATAATATGAATAAAGACCATTGGGATACGATTCTACTGGCCTTTATAAACAGGTGGCTCTTTTATAGAGGTGACCTTAAAGGCAGGTGGCCCTTATATAGAGGTGACTTTTAAGGGAGGTGGCCCTTATATAGAGGCGATTTTTAAGGCAGGTTGGACTGTAGTTAGGTAAACAGAAGGTGACTTTTGAAATTGTGATTTGTACATGAATCAACATTTTTTAGTTGGCTTTTGTGATTGTGATTTGGGCACGGATTGGCATGTTTGTAGTTCACGTTTGGGATTGTGGTTTGAACATGGATTAGCATGTTTGTAGTTGACGTTTGGGATTGCGATTTGGAGATGGATTGGTATGTTTGTAGTTGACGTTTAGGATTATGATTTAAACATGGATTGGAATGTTGTAGTTGACGTTTAGAATTGCGATTTGGACATGGATTGGCATGTTTGTAGTTGACGTTTAGGATTATAATTTGGACATGGATTGGCATGTTTGTAGTTGACGTTTGTGATTGCGATTTGGACATGGATTGGCATGTTTGTAGTTGACGTTTAGGATTATGATTTGAACATAGATTGGCATGTTTGTAGTTGACGTTTGGGACTGTGGTTTGAACATGGATTAGCATGTTTGTAGTTGACGTTTGTGATTGCGATTTGGACACGGATTGGCATGTTTGTAGTTGACGTTTGTGATTGCGATTTAGACATGGATTGGCATGTTTGTAGTTGACGTTTAGGATTGTGATTTGGACATGGATTGGCATGTTTGTAGTTGAAGTTTAGAATTATGATTTAAACATGGATTGGCATGTTTGTAATTGACGTTTGTGATTGCGATTTAGACATGGATTGGCATGTTTGTAGTTGACGTTTAGGATTATGATTTGGACATGGATTGGCATGTTTGTAGTTGACGTTTAGGATTATGATTTGAACATGGATTAGCAAGTCTGTAGTTGACGTTTGTGATTATGATTTGGACATGGATTGGCAAGTTTGTAGTTGACGTTTAGGATTGTGATAATAACACGGCCTTTTTCATTAATTTCACACACACTCAGTACAGTGTCTCATATAAGCCATTGATATTTTCTGGGGTAGTTTAATGCCCGGATGTAAAACAACAAAAAACCAATCATTCATGTCCAAATCACAATCCATCAGCAAAATAAAAACGTTTAACACTGTTATAACTAAATACAATCATAGCGGCCCTTGTCAAAAAGTTAAAAAAAAAAAAAAACCTGAAACTTTTGAAAATTGGCAAAGTTAGTTTAACACTTGAAATTCAACAAGGGAAGCGAGGCCGGGTGCACTGTAAGCACCTACTCTTTGCTAGCTACACCTCATCGTATGCCATCAAAATTAAGAATGAGAGGAATAAAGAACTTTGGGACTATACATTCATGGTAATTTTAGTTACGGAGAAGCAATAACTATCAAAAATATCTTACGGCGACCATAAAAAAACTTTTTTAACAATAATCACGGGGATACCTACATCCCCGTTACAACAACTTCATATAGCCACGATACCATTACGATACAAATGTAGCTCGGTTGATAGAGTGGTCGTCTCGTATGTGGGAGGTCGCAGGACTGACCCCTTTCGCCAATCACTCGGCATTTTAGAAATGAAAGTAGCAGAAGACACCTTAAAACCCAAGGTTTCGTGCAACGGCAGACATGGCACATTAACGAACTCTCCTTAAACATTGCTCTGCGCACACTGCAAAGGTAAAATTTCTACCACTTCACTTATAGCTGGTGGTGTCTTGATATAAGTCATTACATCATATACTCACGATTGATACCCTGTGATATGTGTGGTTTCGTTGTATAGCTTCGTTAAAACTTTCTTTAATTTCATTTATCTGTAAGAGAAAAGCAGAAAATATATCCTAAGCAACAGCCTTCGCAAACAACTAAGAGAAAAAACCATAAAGACCATAAAAATGTACTTGACAACAGCCGGCAAAACAAAGACGTTACCGAGAGAAATAACAAAACAGGACGCAACGAGAAAGGTCAAACGCATAATGGCGACGTTGTAATGGCACTGGAGCATGTTAAATGCTTTATTGTTTAAGTGTCCAAATGTAAGTTATTACATGAGTGGAAAATATATACTTGACAACAGCCGGGGCAAACAATCAAATTACCGAGAGAAATAACAAAACAAGACGTGACGAGAAAGGTCAAACGCAACTTTGTACGGACACTGGAGTAAGTTGTTACTGTATTTCCACAAATTCGTATTTTCCAACAAACTCACAAAAAATTATCAAAACTTAATACCTAATAGGAAAAAATATTTTTCATTCATGAAAAAGTGAACTTAATTCTGTACATAGACCAATTTTTTAACTTTTTAACAAAACAACAAATATGAACATGTCAAAATTATCCCTTCTGTACCTTCGTACTTGGACCAACCATAATTGGAATATTCATGATAATCACACCTGAAAACCCCGAACAACAATTACCTACCTGCATCCTAAATGCCCTGATGTAACTTTGAATGGGGCCCAATTGGTGTATAAACTTGATCAAATTTCCAAAATATTCGCAAAATTTCTCTATGTACAGGAGAATTGAACAATAATGTTTTTAATTAAAAATGTAATTAGGTTAGGTCAGTGAATTTTAAATGCATTTTATTGATAGTTAAATGGAAACATTTTCAATTAAAAGAAATAAATAATAAAAATCATGTGCACTGAATTTATGGAAATACAGTGGGTGTGGTTAAAGTACTAAAAGATGTACAATTTATAGTTATAATAAGAAGAAAAAGATGCAAACATATACTTGACAAGCTATAAGGCGTGGTTTGGAGTAATAGAGTTTTAAGCTCCAGTCATGATACTTAATTACATTTATATCAAAGAGGTAAGTCCAGGGATGTAGATGAAACCGGAGTGCCCAAGGAAAAAAAGATCCTTTGCAAGCAATCTGACAATCTTTCTCACATTGGAATTGACATATCGCCGCCCACGCCCACAATGTTCCGACAAAGGCTGTCATCACGGTACCAAAGCAGCCTCAAGGCAACTAATGACGTACTAATATCAGTGACGTCATTAAATGGTACAATTCAGACCGAGTTTTCGTTCTTTTTGTGTGTAATTTAAGTATGCCATGCCTTTGTCGGAACATTGTGGGCGTGACCGTCGATCCGTCAATTTGTACCGGTGGGATTTTAACCTTAGTAGTAAGAGACGCTTTGAGTCACATACGGGCACTTAAGACCATTAAGCGATTTTATCATAAGGAACAAAAGCACTAAAATATTGAGACTACTACTAAAGGAACCCAAACCCATGAAATATTCCAATTTTTTACTGAATGACAAATCTCCGATCTTTCGATATATATATGGTATCATAATACTCGTCAAAATTCGGTTAGTTCCGTGACCTCACCTTGTAAGACGAACATCACGAGTTTTGTCGAGGTTTACCGAATGTCACAGTAAACTTACCTGTGTTGTGAGTCGGATTAATCTGTCAATGTAATTTTCATAATCCCCACGAGAAATGAAGGGGGACGCTAGTGTTATAAATGATGGATTTGTCTGTAGCCCCTCCATAAAACTCAATGGATTCAAACTTTGGTAGCTGAAAGGAAAAACACAAAAAGCTTCAAAATGATTCGATTGAAACATTTCTATCATCATGGCAAATTGGGTTCACCACTACCACTTGATACCCAAACTTTGGTAGCTGAAAGGAAAAAAACACAAAAAGCTTTAAAACGATTCGATTGAAACATTTAGACTATCATCATGGCAAATTGGGTTCACCATTACCACTTGATACCCAAACTTTGGTAGCTGAAAGGAGATAAAAACACAAAAAGCTTCAAAACGATTTGATTGAAACATTTCTATCATCATGGCAAATTGGGTTAACCACTACCACTGGATACCCAAACTTTGGTAGCTGAAAGGAGATAAAAACAAAGCTCTATCAAACATTACAATCAAAACATTTCTATAATCATGACAAATGTGGTGTACCACTATACCACTTGATTTCAATGAACGTTTGTGTCCATCAACGATTTCTATTTGATAAGGTATTATAGCAGTTCGCGTTTTAATTTAAACAATATTTTATTCAGAAAAAAAAATGCTGAAAAGGATTGGACAGCAGGCATTGCCTATATAAGTCCTCTCCTTAGTCGGAGTACATAATATATATAATAATAAGTATAACAAAAATAACATTCATAATAATAATAATAATAATAATAATACACAATGAATAATAATAATAATACACAATATAATAATAATATTAATATTAATAATACACAATGAATAATAATAACAATACACAATGAATAATAATAATAATAATAATAATAATAATAATAATAATAATAATAATAATGACTAGTGTATGCAAATAATTATGATAATATAATTGTAACTACTAAAAATTTGAAAAATTCATTTTTTGTTGGAATATTGAAAAATAAATGTAGAAAAAAAAGAAGAAGAGAAAAAATCAATATAAAACAGAACGAAAACAAAGAACAATGAAAAAAAACAAAATGAAAAAAAAGAGAAAATGAGTGAAAGAGAGATAATATACAAAAGGGAGTAGCTAATAGTTAGCAAAGTTAAACAACAAAAAGAGGTTGAAAATAACAGAACAGAAGATGTGAATTATTAGGGTTAAGAAAGTAAGAGTAATATGTACAAAAGAGTGACTCAGTTGGAATTATTAGATTTAAATCGTTGAGAATCTTTAATGAAGTTGTGTACTGCTTGAAATAATTGAGTGTTTTTACCGTATGAGTATTCTGAAGAACCATGGAGAAGAATTTGAAGGTCTATAGAAGGTAAGCCAGTTATAGAATAAATAGCATTAAATAATTTCTGCCTGGGTTAAGAGAAAGCTACACAGTCAAATAAGAAGTGCTGATTATCTTCAGATGGGGATCCACATTTAGGACATGATGGGTCATTCTCAATAAAGTGATCAAAAAGATGACGCTTAAGATTGCTCGAGAAATTGCGCAACTGACAGTGATATATATTCTCAACTCTACTACCATAGTTAAAGGAAGAATTCATTTCACTTGTGCAAAAATATGATTTAAGTTTAGACTTGAATGATGCAATAGAAGTTGCAGATTTTATTGTAATCGGTAGATCATTTCATAGTTTTATTGTAGATGGCAGGAAGCTATTGTAATAGGAAGAAGTTCGACAAAGAGGTAGTTGAAACAGTTGACCCGAGTTTCTTAAGTTGTAACCAGTATCAGTTGGAAAGTAGGGATAAATGATATGTTGCAAATAAGCAGGGGCATAGCTATTGATAGATTTATAGAAAGTAATTAGTTTATGTTGCCTGCGCCTGGCCTCTAGGGATTCCAGTCCGAGTTCAAAGTAAAGAACAGTTCTAGAGCAATTTCGTCTAAGACCTGTGATAATTCTAGCACATTCGACCTGGACACTTTCAAGGAGATCAGCATCCTGTTGAGTGCAATTATCCCATACCACATCACCATACTTAAGAATTGGTCGAATAAAAGACTTATAGAGTGTTAACAAAGAGTTTCTATCAAGTTGATACTTTAACATACGTAGAAGGGTGATTCTGCTACAAGCTTTTTTGTATATGTTAGATATATGTTTAGACCAAGTAGCATCTGACTGAAGGGTAAGACCAAGGTGGCAATGAGAGGTAGCACTTGTTACCTGCTCTGTGCCGAAAAAATATGCGGATGAGACAGGTGCCTCCTTGTAAAAACAATGCTTTCAGTCTTTGTGGGGTTAAAGTCTACTGCCCATTTCAAGGACCAACTGGAAATAGTAGATAGATCGTCAGATAGAATAGAAGAAGCATTTCCAGGATCATTGTTTACAATAACGAATAGACAAGTATCATCAGCAAAGAGACGAACATTGGAATTCAGATTATCCACAATATCATTTATATACAACAAGAATAGGAAAGGACCAAGTACAGACCCTTGAGGAACACCTGCATTGGTTGACCGAAAGGAAGATGAATGTCCATCAAGTACAACTTTCTGTTGCCTATCTAAAAGGTAACTAGATATCCAGTGTATTAAGGTATCGTTCATACCATAGTCTTTAAGCTTACACAGAAGTCCATCGTGCCAAACACGATCAAAAGCCTTTGAGATATCATAAAAAACAAAGCGGACATCATTACCACTATCTAGGTTACTTATGATGGAGTTGTAGATATCTAAGAGTTGATAGATAGTTGAATCGTTAGGTTGGAACCCGGACTGATTAGGTGTGAGCAAACTATTTTGTCGTATGTAATTAAAAATATACTTAAACAAAATCTTCTCCATCACTTTGCAGAGAACAGAAGTAAGAGCAATAGGGCGATAGTTACTAGCTGACTTTACATCACCTTTTCCCTTATAAATAGGGGTAATATGTGATTGCTTCCAAGGAAAAGGAAGTTCGCGTTTTACTAAAAATGACGCTTTTCGACACATCCAGCACAAACGTTAAGGGGTGTGGATCGCGTGGTACAGCATCAAATCCCATTTGAGCATATAAACATGTAAACATGTCGAAAATGAAAATTTCGGAATTTTTTTTAGAAAAAGAAAATGCATGTGAGGGATTGACAGCCAAATTGACATCCAAGGTTTATTTTATAGTTTATAAGATACAAATAAAAATCGTTGGTTGGTTGAATGCTGCTTCACGTCGCATCAATGTAAACATGTCGAAAATGAAAATTTCGGGATTTTTCTTAGGAGAAGAACATGCAGGTGAGGGAATGACAACCAAATTGACATCCAAGGTTTATTTTATAGTTTATAAGATACAAATAAAAATCGTTGGTTGGTTTAATGCTGCTTCACGTCGCATCAATGTAAACATGTCGAAAATGAAAATTTCGGGATTTTTCTTAGAAGAACATGCAGGTGAGGGAATGACAACCAAATTGACATTCAAGGTTTATTTT
The DNA here is from genome assembly GCA_021292105.1 of Anadara kagoshimensis. Taxonomy (NCBI): domain Eukaryota; kingdom Metazoa; phylum Mollusca; class Bivalvia; order Arcoida; family Arcidae; genus Anadara; species Anadara kagoshimensis. Next base: position 54,994,742 of record CM037869.1, on the reverse strand, counting down.
GTAGTTTATAAGATACAAATAAAAATCGTTGGTTGGTTGAATGCTGCTTCACGTCGCATCAACATTTTTTTTTATTTATACATGAAACCCCTATGTATTAAGGCCAATATATTACAATTTTAATGTTCATCAAACCCAAATCCAGTAAAACTTTTAAGTGTTTTTGATATTTATTTCTACAAAATGTTTTATACCAGGTGTACAGTTTTTAGTTATACAGATATACTTGTTTATATGACAAGACCAGGGTTATACGCTAACGGTACCCATTATACAATCGATAATTTTATAGAAATGCGAAGTTACTCACAATTTTCACGAATCACCAAAGAAAACACAAGTTTATCACCCCGAAAGTGCATTTTTCTTCGAAACGAAAATATTCAACAGAAATGTATTTTTCTTTAAACCAGGAAAAATGACCTCTATGAAAAGAAATGATTCCACAGTACTAACAGAAAGGCAAAGATACTCGAATCTCCAACAAAATCGTATTTTTAACCACAAAAATTGGACTCCACGAAAGGAAATCATTTCACAGTACAGTTGCTAGAATCTCTATATCACAGTATTTACAGAAAGGCAAAGTAACTCACAATTTCCAACAAATTTGTATTTTTAAACCACGAAAATTCGACTCCGCGAAAATAAAATATTCCACAGGGTTAATAGAAAGGTCACTCACAATCTCCAACGAAATTGTATTTTAACTAAGAAAATTGGACTCCACGAAACTAAATGATTTTTCAGTGTATACAGAAAGGCGAAGTAACTCACAATCTCCGATGAAATGGCATTTTTAAAACCACAAAATTTAGAATTCGCGAAAACAAAAAATTTTGCAGTGTTTACAGACAGGCAAAGTTACTATAATCTCCAACGAAATTGTATTTTTCTTTGAACCACGAAAAATAGACTCACCCAAAAAGAAATATTTACAGAGACAAGTACTTACAGAAAGGCGAAGTAAATCACAATTGACAAAGAAATTGTATTTTTATCACGAAAATTGGACTCCACAAAAGTATTTACAGAAATACGAAGTTATTCAAATCTCCAACGAATTTGTATTTTTTCAAAACCACGAAAATTGGACTTCACAAAATTAACTTTTTTCACAATATTTACAGAAAAGCGAACTAACTCACAATCTCTAACAAAATGAGATTTTTAAAACCACGAAAATTAGAATCCACCAAAACAAGTGATTTCACAGTGTTTAAAGAAAGACGATGTTACTTACTATCTCCATTGGTAACCTTTGATGTACGAACTCAGATAATCGTCAAAAATTTCATATTCTGTTAAATCCTCGTCTGGCATGCTTTGTTTATTCTTCACATGTCTCAATCTTTGAAGAAACACATCCACCATTTCCTGTACAGACAAAACCATCTTTAAAATATCTCCGCAAATACAGTTTAAGGGATACTGTAAACATATTTAATTTCGCGAGTATTTATTTTCGCGAGATAGAAAATTTTGACATATCCGCGTAGTTAATTTTTTGCGTTTTTGAAATATGCATTATTACACAATAAGCAAAATAAAAATTTTCGATCGGTATTAGTTTTCGCGCAAAACAAACTACCGCGAAATCAGCGAAAATTAAAACACCGCGAAAATAAATACGTTTACAGTGTGTACGAATCACCCTGTCCGCCCGTCAGTCTGTCCGTTCTAATGTCGTGTCCTCTACATATGTTCAATTTCAATATATCTATATATGGATTTTTTAATCAAATTTGAGAAATACAGTACAGACCTGTCAAAAGTTTAACACTTAGCTAACGAAACCAATCGAAGCTCGTCTGTCCAGATATGGATACAGTGATTACGGCAGTAGCGGATCATCAGTGCAATATTCACTGCTCCCCGAAAAAATCATCGCAGCCGATTGTAATTTTTTGGTACTAGCAATTGACATTTCCCCACTGTTTCAAATTATCATTAGATGCTAAAAATCGTCCGACTATAAGTATGGGCAATCCACCCGTTTTGTATCCCATGTATTTACGTCAGTAACGAATCAATTTGTGAGTAGCGGATCACGCCACCTAGTGTCAAGAAAACGATAGGGAATCAACTCAAAGCATGATTAGTTTGAGTTTTCATCATTCAATTGCAAAAAATACAAATTATGAAACAATATAAAAAAAATTTAACCGTAATATATCAACAAATAACATGATTTAAATAAATAAAAAAAACAAATCATCAACAGGTTTCTGATATAAATGTAATAATAAATTAAGTCAATTAACATTGTCTTGAATACTGAAATATAAAAGCAAAGATTGGTGAAGAAAATAAAATAATATTGTGCCTTATGTTTTATGACATACTGTTGTCCATGAAGATTTTATTTTAACAAGAACAGTGTATACAAACAACGATACATATTGGGAGTGTACAATGTGCATCATATGTCCAGAATTGTTACCAGACAAAAATATAGAATGGAATAAAACTTTCATAGTCTTCATCATAAAAGTATAAAGAATATATAGGGTTGGATATTAATTAATGTATTAATTCAATATATTCGAATCTTATATTGATTATCCTTCAAGCATGATATTTATGGTTTCTTTAAAACGCCCATTGATCTGGTATTATCATGATAAATAAGATAGCGGCATAGCATGACAATGGACCCATCTTTCTAATGGGGTCAAGGAGGGAAGCTAGGCACTGGTTCTCCAATGGTCTCTGCATTGTTTATTTACAATTTACTACAACATATACATCAGGCGCAAAATTTATTTTTTTCTTAAGAAATATTACGAATCCCCATTTTCATTAGCCATTTTAAGAGGCCCCCTGTTTACAGTGCTCAGCTGATCCGTTATTGCCGTACTTGCACCCTTCGGAAAACGGGTTTATTTTTTATTGTCAAGAACTGTAAAGCTCAATAAAAGTTTATGTCTTGAAAGAAGACATGTTAACGCTTGTAAATGGCTATTGCAATCATTTCAAATTACCTTTGAAAGTATTGAATCGAAAGTAAGTGTTTGGAAAACACATCCATGTCGTTGAGACGCTTATGACATTCGCATGAAAAAGCCAAGAATTAAAATAATAGGACGTTTATTAACATAAATGATATGTAGAATAAAGTAAATTTATCAGTATTACAGAAATATATCCGAATTTTATTGGTTTCTCGTAATGATAGGGGAAAAATCAACTTTATTTTAAAAAATGATCCGCTACTGACTGAGATCCGCTACTGCCGTAAGCACTGTAGCTAATGACCGAAAACCTACCGAGATTTATATAGCAACAGGCAAAACGTTGTCAAGATATTGCTTACAAGTACCCGAGATGATCATATGCCGATTCGGCAAACATTCGTTAGGACTTGCTTTAAACTTTCGTCAGGTCTGTACTGTGTGTATACCAACATGCGTCTGTCTGTCCGTCTACCACTGTGGTAGCTCAGTTGGTAGAGTGCTCGCTCCGTGAACGGGAGGTCGTAGGTTCGAACCCCTTTTTATGCCAGTGTCAAACTTTCGACAGGTCTGTACTGTTTTAGGTACCTGGTTGTATACGGTACAGACCTGTCGAAAGTTTAACACTGGCCTAAAAAGAAGGCGAAAATCGGCTGCCAAGTGTCTGGGATATGGATAACTAATGACTGACGGAAAACCTGCTGAGAGTTACCGTACAGACCTGTCGAAAGTTTAACACTGGCCTTAAAAGAAGGCGGAAATTGGCTGCCAAGTGTCTGGGATATGGATAACTAATGACTGACGGAAAACCTGCTGAGAGTTACCGTACAGACCTGTCGAAAGTTTAACACTAGGCTAACGTAGAGGAGTCACGGCTAGACTGCTGAGTGCCCAATGGATAGCTAGAGATCGTAAAACTTCTGAAAGATAGCTAGCAGTAACTGTTGTCGAAATATGCTAGTTACTAACAAGGGGTCGAGATGGGTTACGTATTCGACACCGATCCAATCGTAGCCAGTCATTACCGTGAAAAAAATGGATATAACAAATGGAAGGAATTGAAAATAACGCCTGATGAAATCGATTTTTACCTAACGTTGAGCTGTGTACAACACAAAAGTAAGCTTTTAAATAATTTTGAGTTTTTTTCAAGACATATCTCAAAAAACTGTTGTGGCCACGGAATCGAAGGAGACACATATTATATATTAATGCTTTTTTTTTAAATAACAAAACTATATATACACTTGTTCCCATTTTCTCAAACACTTTGACACAGTTGAGCAAAAAAATTTTTTAAACAACCTTAAAATCGGAAAGTTCAGCTTTTGGAAGCAATTTTCCCTCAATATCTCCGAGATAAGGACTGGCCACTGTTGATTCTTTAGTTTTGATGTTAAATTTTCCACAAGACACCACTGTGTTTAAATAACTTACCTTTCTCTTGTCAAACTGTGATACATTGAATGACCTAAGTAGGTCATTGTGACCATGTATTCCTACATACGAAAAAAATTCCGGCGAATTTAGTTTTCTCCATTCCCAAAAGTCCGAATAAATTTGATTCAGCCCATTCTTATCATAGCCTGTGAAATAAAACAATAATTTGGTTAATGCCTACATCTGCTATGACATTCAATCATGCACTATAAATGCAGTACTTGGGAGTTTCGTAACAGATTGATAGAATGGCATAGACATTTCAGACAGGAGAATTTTACGTTGGTCCGTAGACATGTTCATATAGGATTATCACAGCTGAAAGAAAGGCACTTCATTGAAAAAACTCGGGGAGAAAAATATGAAATGTGCTGTTTGTACTGGTGACCGCTTTAACCCGATTGTCATGTTGCGCTTTGTGCTGGGCGGTATTTTCGTATTTATCACATCCGCTTTACTTATGAAGAGTAGTTATTCAAGGCCTGTACATCTATATATATGGCATCATATTTACTCATAATAACATGTTTATGAAGCATTAGATTTTAAGTAAATTGTGAATCTAAACATATGTTAACGAGTTTTTAACATTCAGGATGACGCTATAAAAACGCGCACCATAAGAAAACAACTACGGCTTCTGAAAACTCCTGGCACTGATGACGTGATAATTGTACACGTCAACAATGACGTGACGTAATACATTTTCGAAAGGGTTATTTAAAACCCTAACCGTCAGGGCCAGTCTGTGACAGTGAAATTACACCTTTTTCATATAAAATCAAATAAATCCCAAAAAATTGATATTATTCACTTGCTTGTATTTAGTCGTGACTGAAAATCTGTATGCGCATCCGTTCTTGTCATAAAGCATTTCTATAGAAAGTAAAAATGTTGGCACTACGGGGATTTTACATGGCAAAAATGACGATGTTTACACCGGAAGTGATTCCTTGGTGACGTTTTACGTCATATGCGCAACAGGGTCCGCCATTTGCCTGGTTTTTCAACATGTTAAATCCCCATAATGTCAATGTTTTGCTGTGTACAGAAATATTTTACGCTAATCACGGATGTGCATACAGATTTCCTGTTACGACTAGGTACAAGTAAGTAAATAGTATTCATTTGTATTTAAATTTATTTGATTTTCTATGGTAAAAAACGTAACTTCACTGTCACAAACAGACTAACTCTGACAGTGGTTCCATATTTCAATAAAATAAAAACCTCTATAACATTTGACCAACTTCTCCCCGATTACTATTGTTTCAAAGTTCTTTTGCTAAACGAAGACACTTAATTTAAAGACCATCTGTCAATAAAGTTCTCTTTTCTGATGTCCCATATGTTCAATGCGTGGTCGTTATATACAGGTTATGCTAAAATATTTTGGGCACAATTATGCAATTTAAGTGAAACAGAGACACAACCAGCATTTTTTTTAAAAGTGATATCCATAATTTAAAAATATTTCATTTGCATAATTAGTTTGAAACAATATTGATAACAAATACATGTAGGGTCATCATCATGATGTAATGTTGAATTTCACCATCATCATCATCATCATCATCATCATCATCATCATCATCATCATCATCATCATCATCATCATCATGTAATGTTGAATTTCATCATCATCATCATCATCATCATCATCATCATCATCATGTAATGTGAATTTCATCATCATCATGTATGCATTTATTTATTTATTTATTTATTATTTATTTATTTATTTATTTATTTATTTCGTTTCTGAATTAGTTACTCAAATACAAATGCTAAAAAAGTACCCATAGCAAGTGTTTGACTTCAAGAAGAGAGAGAGAGAGTGAGAGAGAGAGAGTGCTATATTTACCTAAGACGTAAATCTGTAAAACTGCAAATAGCAGAACTCCGAAGTAGAAAGCCATCTTCTTGCACATCCCCTACAAAATGTCAAAGGCATCATTGTTATCTCATTTATTTTCGCGAGTACTCAAGTTTCGTTGACACTAACTAACACGGATTAACATGCCAATGAGTTGAGTTTAGTAATGGTGTTCAACGTCCCACTCAAGAATATTTAACTTATATCGATACGTCGCCAGCCATAAGCGAAGGTGCAAATTTTGCCTGTGTGCTGCGCTGATGGCATTATACAGCTGGGTTCTTTATTGTGCTAAGCCCACCGAAACACGGAGCCTTAATTTTATATTAAGATTCCATGTGAAAAAAAAACCGTGAGCTTCATTTCTTAATGCCGAGTGCTTGGTAATAGAATAGTAGCTTCCCATTTTCAAATCTTGTGTCAGACTCGGTCAGTGGTCAACATAACTAACGGAAATGAATAGAAATATTAAAGTCAATGCAATTAATTTATAGAATGATTGAATGTCGTCCCAGTCAAGAATATTTTTGTTATATCGAAACGTCACA